>JAHWFO010000535.1:0-17939 GCA_023313115.1 Rhysida immarginata
TGGCCAAGTTTTGCTTTACCACATCGAGGGAAGAGTGGAAATTGCAATAACACTAAGTCTACATCTGAGTTAAGATTACGTGAGTAAGAAATTATTAGAGAGGTCCAGCCATTGTGAGTGTTTAAAAAGATTTTTTTCGAATTTTCATTAAGAATTTTTACTGTATTAATTCTAAGCATTTTCATGTGTTCTTTGTTAAGATATTGCAAAATTTAATTTAATTATTTGAGATTGTTCTGTTTACATCCAAGTGTAATTATCCTGGGCAACGCCGGGTACCTTTGCTAGTGTATAAATAAACTTGGAATGATGTGCAATATAATATGACGTAAAATTAAAGTTAGTGCAAATTAGTTTCAAGGAACCCGCGGTTTAGTGGAAACATTCTTGTTTAGTGGAACCATTATGGTTCACTAGAACTTTCAATGCTAGAATATGGCATATAATATGTCAAACGATTTGGATTAAAGTGCCATGATTAAATATAACGTAGAATAAATGATAGTCCAAATTGGATTCAAGGAACGTGGTTTAGTGGAACCATGATGGTTCATTAGAACCTTTGGTGTTAATATATAGCATGTAGTATATCAAGTGACTTTGAATGATGTGCCATTAATGGATATTCAATAAAATTAATGATAGTTCAAATTGGTTTCAAAGAACCTTGTTCAGTGGAACTATTAGAGTTCATTGGAACTTTTAATGCTAAAAAAGGCATTAAAAAGGAGATTTACTTACTAAATCAGTTATTATAAAGTATTAATTTATTATTTTGATTCATTTTTAAAGCATAAAAATATTGAATAAATTATCTTAGCTCTAATTAAATTTTTGTTAATATTAAATATATGAAACGACCTGGAATGATGTGTCATTTATGAACATAGACTAAATAAATGATAGTCCAAATTGGTTTCAATGAACCTGAATTAGTAGAACCATCATGGTTCATTGGAAATTTCAATGCTAAAATATAGCATGTAATACAACAAAAGACTTGGAGTGATACGACATGAAAGAATATAATGTAATATTAATTATAGTGGACACTGGTTCAAAGGTACGTGTTGTGATTGTATCTTTATAGCTCAATTGGAAAGTAACAATGCTAACATTAGGGCTTTTTGAAATATAGTTACGCGAATTGTTTAGATTAATCTTTTGGTAGTTTGTTATGACATTCCTTAATAGTTTATTAAGTAATGAAATTTGCTTTATGCTATCAGTGTGGGGCAACGTGTCCTTCTTCTCGTGTTTCTGTCTTTCCGTCTGTAATTCAAACACCTCCGAGACTATGAATGATATTCAAAATCTGTCTTCGTCATTCGAAGAACGTTGTCCATGGCACAAAATAGTTACATATATTATCTAAATCGGTAGAATGCCAAGTGCACAAATGGTACCTTCATTTTCCTGCATAGCAATTTTTAAAGTAAGATATATTGAATAATATATGAAACAAACCGTAATGAAGAGATAGATGCGTTTATTTATTATTGTATTCGTCAGTCAATGAAAATTGTACATTGTACGAACCTGTCGCAAATATTATTTAAATCTGCTCAATAGCACGTGCACAAATGGTACTTGTAAGAACCCGCCTAACATTTTTCAATGGAGAGATATATTAATAATATATCAAACAAATCGAAATAACGAGATGGAAGCGGATATAAATTACTATCGCCAATTCATAAAAGAGGTTCCGGGAATGAACTATTTTGAAAATGGTTCAAATCGAAACAATGACACCTGCTCTACTAGTACTGTTATGATACCCTCAAAAATTTTCAGTACTAAATTATGACATGTAATATATCAAACGACTTGGATCGAGGTGTCATGTAGAAATATAATGTAATATTAATGATAGTCTTAATTGGTTTCAAGGAACTTGGCTTAGTGGAACCGTAATGGTTCAGTGGAGCTTTCAATGGTAAATTATAGCATGTAATATATAAAACGACTTGGAATAATGTGCCATGATGAATATGACGTAAAATAATTAATAGTCTAAATTGGTTTCAAAGAACCCTGTTTAGTAGAACCAAAATTGTTTAATGGAACCATTATGGTTCACTGTAAATTTCAATGCCAAACATAGCATGGAATATGTCAAACGATTCGGAATGAGTTGCCATAAATGAATATACCATAAATTAATGATAGTCGAAATTGGTTTCAAGGAACCTGGTTTAGTGGAACCATGAAGATTCATTGGAACATTCAATGCTAACATATAGCACGTAATATATCAAACGACTTGGAATGACGTGTCATAAATGAATATAACGTAAAGTAATGATAGTCCAAACTGGTTTTTAAAGAACCTGGTTTAGTGGAACCATGATGATTTATCTGAACTTTTACTGCTTGTATATAGCATGTAATATATCGAAAAACTTAGAAAGATGGGTCATTAATGAATATACAGTAAAATAATGGTGGACCAAACTGGTTTCAAGGAACCTGGTTTAGTGGAACCATTATGGTTCAATGGGATGTCAATGCTAAATATGGCATGTAATATATCAAACGACATGTAATATATATAAAATAATGTTAGTCGCCATTGGTTCAAAGGTACGTAATGTAATGGTATCTTTTTAGCTCAATTGGAACTAACCATGTTAACATAGGGCTGTTTGAAATAAAGTTGCACGAATGGTTAAGATTATGTTTATGACATTCCTTAATGACTTATTCAGTAATGAAAGGTGCTTTATGCTAACAGTGTGGGGAAATCTGTCTGTCTGTTCGTCTATCTTTCTGTCAGTCTCTAACACGAATTTCTCAGAGACTATGATAGAATTTCAAAATCTGTTTTCGTCATTCGATGAATATTGTTCATAGCAATAACCAGTTTCAAATATTATCTAAATCGGTTTATTGGCACGTGCACAAATGGTACCTCTATTTTTCCGCCCAGCAATTTTTAATAGGAAAATATATTTAGTAATTAAATAATATATTAAACAAATCAAAATGACGAAATAGAAGCGGATATGAATTACTATTTTCGCCAATTCATAAATAAAGTTCTGGGATAGACAATTTTGAAAATAGTTAAAATCGAAACAATGACACTTGCCCTAATAGTACAGTTATGACACCCTCAAAAATTTTCAGTGCTAAAACATGTCATGTAATATATCAAACCAATTGGAAAGATGTGTCAAGAATGAATATAAACTAAATTTGATGGTAGTCGAAATTTGTTTAGAGGAACCTGTTTTATTGAAACATAATGGTTCATTTGAACTTTCAACGCTAAAATAAAGCACGTATATATCAAAAGATTTGGAATGAGTTGTAATGAATGATGATAACGTAAAATAATAATATTCGAAATTGGTTTCAAGAAACCTGGTTTAGTTGAAACATAATATTTCATTGGAACTTTTTATATTTTTTACGAGTAATATATCAAACGAGTTGGAGCGAGGTGTCATGAAGAAATCTTGTTCGGAAAAACCCATACTTTTATAGATAAAAATAGATATAATGTTATTTGTAATAATTATTTTATTTTTCTATTCTTTAAGTTTTTTTTGCTGTTTTGCAGTGATTGTTTAGTATATATAGTTTTAGTAAATGTTAATTAAAAAATCTCTACGTGATTACCACTGTCTGCAGCTAGTTCTCCCTCGCGAATAACTTTCGTGATCACGAGGATGTATGCCTCACTATTGTGGATGTTCTTTCCGGGGTTACTGTTTTTTTTTTAAATTTCAGACAGACCACTTCCAGTTTCTGGCTTGACCAGTCATCTCTCCTCTACGACATTCCTATGTCTGCAGCAAAGCATTCAACTTCCATTTATTATTTTCATTCTAATGCTTTGCGAATTCCTCTTACCCTGCTGTTATTTTTTGAATTTCTCAATTTTTCGTGGCAGCCATGGTTCTTAATCGAGCAGTATTGTTTTGCAGGTTACCCTATAATGTTATAATGTCAACAATAACGCGCATAAGGGACGCCATGCTGCACATTTTTCAATCTCATTCCCCATTAATAATTAATTATTATTTAGCAGTCTTTATTTAGATAAATGGGAATTTGAAATTTCTTTTCCTTATTCTTTGCAAGGAATTGCTTTGTCTCAAATGTTTTTTATTTTTAAGGTTAATTCACTCAATGTAGCGATTAATATTTCTCGTTACAGTGTTTTGCTGTATTTAACGTACATTCAAGTATTTCTTTATTTTATTCTGAGAAATATTTTTTCTTTTGTAATTGAGATCACAATGCCTATTCCTCAATTATATAGAACAATAGCAAAGGTACCCAGCGTTGCCCGGGATAATTACACTTGGATGTAAACAGAACAATGTCAAAAAATTATATTAAATTTTGGAGTATCTTAAAAATAAACACATGAAAATGCTTAGAGTTATTACAGTAAAAATTCCAAATGAAAATTCGAAAAAAATCTTTTTAAAGGCTCACAATGGCTGGATCTCTCAAATAATTTCTTGCTCACGTAATCTTAACTCAGATGTATACTTAGTGTTGTTGCAATTTCCACTCAATTTGTGCAGTCTAGCGGTCCCCGATACTTTTATTTACTTGCTTCCCATTTGCTCAATACATCACGGAGCTAAACGAGTGCTTCCTCTGTCGTCTTTCCACTCTTTCTAAATAGTCTGCTAACTCTCCATTATCTCCAGTTACTGATTATTTTTAAAGATTTTCAAGAAATTGTTAAGAACTATGAACTGTCTTTTCTAAGAAAAACCTGAATAACAGGAATTCTATGCATTGTTACAAATTGAAACTTATCCATATTACATCATTATTTTATGTTCATTGTTTTAATTCTTGGAAAGATTGCTTTCTCATTACATCATCATTCTGTGCTCATTGTTATTGGTGAATTGCGCGTTTATACCATTGTTGATGCAAACACAATGGGCCTATTGTTGCACAAACGTTGCCTTGCATTGTTGGTCATGAGATATATATTGTTGGTTCATGCAGTGTGTTTGTGAATTTCGTGCTGATACCATTGTTGATACCTATTGTTGTACAAACTTTGTCTTGCATTGCTGGTCATGATTTATTTTTCATTAATATGACTTGCCATAACCATGAATATCGATTTTTTATCGATATTTATTATTTTTCCGAAGTCTCAGTTAGACAGTGACCTTCCTCATGCTTTAAAGGTCATGTATGCGAAATTTTATCAAGATCGGAATAAAACTATAGATTTGTATAAAAAACATACAAACAGACACACCCACCCACCCTTAGATGAAGAAAAGACTGTATGTCGAGGTGAGTCTGACTCAAATTATTTAAATCAAATCATTGCTCTACACATCTAAACTGGAATCGAATGAAGACATGGTGACCTATATTAGAAGAGTTTCCAAGCGAGCAACTAACCTGCGTTCCCTCAGACACAGAATAACCTATGAAGAGCTAGGTTATGTACTGCTAATGAACTTGCCAAAAGAATACGACGTTCTACACGCTTCTTTGCAGTTGGAAGGGTCGTTAACAAGTTCGAAAGATCAACCGAAAAAGATCATTCTAGAAAGACAGATAACGAAGAATTGCTTAATAAAGAAACAGAAAACAGAGACATCATATGTTTCAGGTGTAGGAAGCAAGGTCATATAGCTCGACACTGTCGAAGCAGGCTTTATAACTCGGAAGAACCGAAGACAGAAACAAAAAACGCAGGCTATCTCACATCTACTACAAAACAAGAATCCACACAAGAAACATGGATTATAGACTCCGGAGCGACGAATCGCATTACAAATGAAACCAGTTACTTGATCAATTGCAAGAAGAAAAATAATGTCATCCTGACCATGGCTTTGAATGACACGATGAATGCAAATTTGTCTGGAGATGTCAAGTTAGAATTAGCTTAGAGCGATAAAACCCTAACGTTGTCAGACACACTGTACATTCAATACTCCACAGAAAATATAATGTCTGTCAGCGACTTGCTGCTTTTTTCTTCCAGGGAAAATGCAAGATATGGAATCGACAAGGTCAGATCATTTTACATGCTCCACTGCGCGATGGACTTTACCGAACACAATCTGTTGACACACCAGAGGCAATGAAGTCACAGGTACACGTAAGTCAAACGAAGAAAGACAGCATGTCACTTCGGCACCAGCTATTAGGACATGTAAACATACGCGGCTTACAACGATTAGAGAAGCACGTCAAAGGGATGAACTTAGAACATAAAGACTTCCATCAACTGTGTGAAGTTTGTGTCAAGGCAAAAATGAGCAAGCGCCCTTATCACAGAGAAGAAGATTCAAAAGTAAAGCAACTTTTGTAATCGGTATCTAGCGACGTTAGCGGTTCATTTCCAATGTCAAAAGGTGGTAACAAATATTTTCTAACCTTTATAGACGAATTCAGTCGATTTTCTATGGTATTCTATATGAAGACAAAGTCAGAAGTCTTTGACAAATTTAAGGAATACCTGAGAATTGTTCAGCGACAAACCGGAAAACAATTGAAGCGATTAATAACTGACAATGGAGGAGAATATGTCAGCAAAGAAATGAAAGATTTTCTTAAAACGAACGGCATTGCCTATTATTATAAATGCGCGTACTCCCGATAACAGAACGGTATCGCAGAAAGGAATAACAGAACCTTGAAGGAAATGACAAGAAACCTCCTGATTCAATCCAGCTTACCTGAAAGTTTTTGGGCGGAAATGGCCAGTACGGCGACATATCTACGAAATCATTGTCCTACCAGTCCACTTGAAGGGAAGACGCCAGTGCAAACTTGGACAGGACGAAGTCAATGACTTGCACATTTGCGCATTGTAGGCTGCAAACCATAGCTTCACATCCGAAGCCGAGGAACAAAAGCTATGTGGAAGCAGAAAGTACGAGAATGCATATCCTTAAGGTACTCTACGACTCGAAGATAATCAGATGAAGAATTAGAAGACACGTTAAGCGAAGCAGAGACGGTTTTTAACAATGAAGATCACATGATTAAAGTCACAGAAAACCAACAAGTAATAGAAGAATTTCAAGTTGAAAATGACGAGGAAAATGATGATTCGGAAACAGAGTATGAAACAACATGGAAAGGAAACAAATACCAAAATCAACCCTAAGGCAGAGACAACGTATACAGGACAAACAGAGGAAGATTACAGGTGATATCAACCAAATCAAGACGAACGCTGAGAACTCTACTGAAAGCGAAGAACTATTCAATGTACATAAAGCCCTAAAAGGCAGAGAAGCAAACTATTGGAAGCAAGCAATGAATGACGAAATAAGAAGCATCAAAAGGAATTAAAACTGGACACTAGTAGAAAGACCTCCAAACCAAAATATTATTACTGGCAAGTGGGTTTTAAGGAAGAAGTATGACGCCAATGGTACATTAGAAAGACACAAAGCACGGCTTGTAGTTCGAGGACTCACTCAAAAGCCGGGGGAAGACTTCAATGAAACTTACTCTCCTGTCTACATTTTGACAGTCTCAGGTCTTTATTTGCCTTAGCTACAATGGAGAAATTGTTTGTGCACCAGATGGACGTGAAACAGCTTACCTTAATAGCGAACTTAAAGAAGATATTTATATGGAAAAACCAACCCATTACAAAGACAAAGAGAATCCTGAATACGTATGCAAGTTACAGAAATTACTCTATGGCTTAAAACAAAGCGATCGATCCTAGCGGAAGAAATTAGACGCAGAATTGAAGAAACTCGAACTATTACCAATTAAGAGTGACCCTTGCATATACACGAAAAGGAAAAACGATAAGAGACAATTATTTGTAGCAATCTATGTCGACGAATTAATAATATTCAGCAAAGACTTGAAAGCAATAGAATTTTTCAAAGCAGAGATGTGCAAAGTTTTTGACATGAAAGATCTTGGTTCTCCACACTACATCCTAGGCGTAGAAGTGGAACATGAAGAAGACGGGCACAAACTTACACAACGAAGATATACAGAGAACGTTTTTAACCGTTTCCGAATGACCGAAGCAAGACCTGCCCGAACACCACTTCCAGCCGGCGCTCAATTCCACATAAACAAAGAAGACTTTGAAGAAACCACATCGCCATATCGTGAGCTGATAATGAGCCTTATGTATTTAGCAAACCGCACAAGACCAGACATTGCCTACGCTACCTCAACACTAAGCCGATACATACATTACCCCGACAAGACGCATTGGTTGCTAGTGAAGCACATTCTCAGATACTTAAAAGGAACTATCAACCAAGGGTTACATTACAAATCAACAAACGAAGTATTAAAATGTTACTCAGACGCAGATTGGGCTTCAGACAAAGATACGAGACAATCTACAACAACAGTATTGATCATACAAGCATCTGCACCTATAATATGGAGATCATTAACACAAAAAACAGTCGCCCTCTCTACAATGCAAGCTGAGTACATGGCAGCATCAGAAACAGCAAAGCAATTAGTGTGGACAGTTGGATTTATAAAAGAATTACGATTGGATAAATATTTACTCTTAACGCCTACAATTCAAGTTGACAATCAAGCTGCAATTTTATGCGCCGAAAACCAACTGGATTAACAACGAAAAAAACATATCGACATTCGTTACCACCCTCTGCGCGATCTTGTAGAAGAAGGAAAGATGAAGTTACAATACGTCGAAACAGAAAACATGGCCACTGACTTCCTCACGAAAAAAACCTACCAGCAGGGAAATTTGAACGACAAATGAAATTAGCCGAACTTTGGTGCAAATACCACTCAGCACCTCAAAACCATATCCTTTAACATTGTTAATTGCTTAAAATTATTTGAATGAACTCATTGTCAATTATTTTTTGGCCGGGGGTGTTAAACTCATATATATAAAAGCTCATTAAGGAGGGAAACAATATAATGCAGAAGAATCATCGTTGTAATGTAAAAATATTTTCCCCAGAAACATATTGTTGTAGGTCTTTCTTTTTCAGAGTATTAAACGTCGAAGCTAAAAACAGCTCCTATCTCTTGTTACAGAGCCAATTTTTTTTTATACTTATACATCCTCTGACGTTCCACAGAAGGGTCACGCAGAGAGAAAACGACTCAACAGTTTATTAAGTAACGAAAGTTGCTTCATGCTATCAGTTAGGGAAAACGCGTCTGTCTGTCCGTCTGTATGTCTGTCTGTAACTCAAACTCTTCCGAGACTATGAAAGATTTTAAAAATCTGTTTCCGTCAGTCGATGAATATGGTTCATGGCACCAAAAAGTTACAAATATTATCTAAATCGGTTCATTGGCACGTACACAAATGGTACCTGTATTTTTCCGCCTAGCAATTTTCTACAAGAAGATAGATTGAAAAATATTTATAAAAAATCATGATGACGAGATAGATATAGTTATTCATTATTATTTTCGTCAGTCAATGAAGGTTTTACATGGCACGAACAGATGACAAACATTTTTTAAATCTGTTTAATAGCACGTACATAAATGGTACCTGTAAGACCAAATCTAGCAACTTTTAAGTAATATATCAAACAAATCGTAATCACGAGATAGAAGCGCATATAAATCACTATTTTCGTCATTTAATAAATAAGGCTCCGGGAATGAATCATTTTGAAAATGGTTGAAATCGAAACAATGACGCGTGCTCTAATAGTATTCTGATGACACCCTCAAAAATTTTCAGTGCTAAAATAATGAAAGGAATATATAAAACGACTTGGAATGATGTTTCAAGAATGAATATAAATTAAAATTATTGGTAGTCGAAATTGGTTTAAAGGAACCTGATTTCGTGGAACCATTATGGTTCACTGCAACTTTCAATAGTAAAATATGGCATATAATATATCAAACGATATGGCGTATGGTGCCTTGAGTGAATATAAAGTAAAAAATAATGATATTCCTTATTGTTTCAAGGAACCTGGTTTAGTGGAACCATGAAGATTCAATTGAACTTTCAATGCTAAAATAGAGCATGTAATATATAAAAAGACTTGGAATGATGTTCCATGAATAAATATCACGAAATATAATGATTTTCCAAATTCGCTTCAAGGAACCTGGTTTATTGGAACCATTCTGGTTCAGTGGAACCGTTATGGTTCATTGGAACTTTCAATGCCAGTATATGGTATAAAAGATATGAAACGACTTAGAAGGATATGTGAGTAATGAATTTAAACGTAAAATTATTGGTAGTCGAATTTGTTTTCAAGAACCTGGTTAATAGAACTATTATGGTTCATTAGAACTTCAGTGCTAAAATATGGCATGTAAAATATCAAGCGACTTGAAATGATGTGCCATGAATGAATATGTCGAGAAAAAATGGTATTCCAAATTTGTTTCAAGGAAGCTAGTTCAGTGGATCCATTATTGTTCATTAGATCTTTCAATGCTAAAATATAGAATGTAATATATAAAACGACTTGGAACGAGGTGTCATGAAGAAATATAACGTAAAATTAAGGATCGTCCTAATTAGTTTCAAGAAACCTGATTTAGTGGAACCATTCTGGTTTTTTGGAAACATTATAATTCATTGGAACTTTCAATGCTAACATTTGGCATATAATGGTTGTATAGAATGAATATAACGTAAAATTAAGGATATTCAAAATTGGTTTCCAGGAAACTGGTTCAGTAGAACCATCATGGTTCTTTGGAACTTTCAATGCTAAACTTAGCATTGAATATATCAAACGACTTGGAATAAGGTGAGATGAATGAATATATCGTCAAATTAAGGACAGTCCTATATGGTTTCAAGGAACCTGGTTTAGTAGATCCATTCAGGTTAAATAGAACCATTATTGTTCATTGTTACTTTCAGTGCTAAAATACTGCATGTAATATAAAAAATGACTTAAAATGATGTGCCATCAATGGATATGAAGTAAAATTATTGATAGTCGATTTTGGTTTCAAGGGACCCGGTTTAGTGGAACCATTCTGGTTTAGTGCAACCAATATGGTTCACTGGAACTTTCAATGCTAAAATATGACATGTAATATATCAAGCGACTTGGAACGACGTGTCATAAATGAATATAACGAATGGCTAAAGATATAATATAGAATGAATGAATATAAATGACTAAAGATAGTCAAAATTGGTTTCAAGAAACCTGGTTAATGGAACCATGATGGTTCACTGTAACTTTCAGTGCTAAATTATGGCATGTAATATATAAAACGACTTCTAAATAAGTGCCATGAATGAATATGACGTAAAATAATGATAGTCCAAATTGGTTTTAAGGAATCCGCGGTTTAGTGGAACCATTACGGTTCTCATGAACCATTTTGTTTCACTGGAACTTTCAATGCTAAAACATGGCATATAATAAGTCAAACGATTTGGAGTAAGGTGCCAGGACTGAATATAAAGTAAAGTTATTGATAGTTCAAATTGGTTTCAAGAAACCCAGTTTGGTGAAACCATTCTCTTTTAGTGGAACCATTACGGTTTACTCGAACTTTCAATTCTAAAATATGTCGTGTAGTGTGTCACGACATGGAATGAAGTGTCATGAATGAATATACATTAAAATTAATGGTAGTTGCAAATTTGTCTCAAGCAACCTGGTTTAGTCGAACCATTCTGGTTAAGTGGAACCATTCAGGTTTATTGGAACCATAATGGTTCATTGGAACTTTCAATGCTAAAATATGGAGTGTAATATGTCAATGGAATGCGGAATGTTGGCATGTTGAAGATTTTATGCTCTTGTGGAACAGTCAAGAAGCATTCGGCTAGCACGCGGCAACAATTGTAGGGCACACTTCAGAGCTTACCTATGTAAATCAGATAACATCTTTTAAATGTACGACAACAATTTATATGTTATAAAACATTGTTGGCGATCTTAAATTAAGACATCAAAATATAACTGTACAAAATTTTATCTTATTTATACCAACTCAAATATTCACTGGATCCCTTATATAGACATCACAGTTGCTAATATTGGCATCAGAAGTGCCAAAAAGAAAATTATCCAGATTTCTGATCAAGCAAATTGGCAAAAAAATTGAAAGATGAATATATTTTAATCGTTTACACGGAAATTGCTATGGCTAAATGTGTACACATTATGAAAATAATATTGCTTATTAAAATCTTCCGAAAATCGCCCAGATTAAATCTACAAAAAGTAAAGATGTAAACATTTTGAAATGACAAGTGTCTAGGAAAGAATTATTTAAATTTTCTACAAAAAAAATTATTAACAATATTGCCGGGGCTAGGATATTAAATAAAAACTAAATACTTATATATCATCAAAATACCTTGAAACAAAACTTTCATTACTACATGTCAAAAAAACAAATTCAGGTAAAGGTTCATCATTTTAACACAAAATAAAAACAACTGAAGAAATGTGTGAATAACGAATTATTAAAGCATCACATAATATGTGGAACAACATGGAATTAGGTGTTAAGAATGAATATAAGGTAAAATTAATGGTAGTCGAAATTGGTTTCAAGGAACCTGGTTTAGCGGAACCATAATGGTTTATTAGAACTTTCAATGCTTATGTATAACATGTAATATATCAAAAAATGTGCCATGCATGAATATAGAGTAAAATTATAGAAAGTCCAAATTTTTATCAAGGAACTTGGTTTAGTGGAACCAGTATAGTTCATTGGAATAGTCTATGCTATAGTATGGAATGAAATATATCGAACAACATGGAATGCGGTGTTATTAATGAATATATCGTAAAATATTGATACTCCAAATTGGTTTCATGGAACCTGGTTTAGTGGAACCATTATGGTGTTTAGAATGTCAATGCAAAAATATAGTATGTAATATATCAAGCGATTTGGAATGGTATGGCATGAATGAATATATCCTAAATTTAATGATAGTCGACATTGGTTCAAAGGTACTTGATGTAATGGTGTCTCTATAGCTCAGTTGAAAACTAACAATTTTAACATTGGGCGTTTTAAAATATAGTTCCGCGATTGGTTTAGTTTAACCTTTCGGTATTTGGATAAGACATTTCTTAATGGTTTATTAGGTAAAGAAAGTGTGGGGAAACGAGTCTGTCTGTCCGTCTGTCTGTCTTGTCCGTTTGTATCGCAAACTCCTCCGAGACTAGGAAAGATTTTCAAAATCTGTTTTCGTCAGTCGATAAATATTGTTCATGGCACAAACTATTTACAAATATTTTTTAAAATCAGTTCATCGGCACGTGCACAAATGGTACCTCTACTTTCCCTCCTAGCACTTTTCAAAAGGAAAATATAATTAATAATATATAAAATAAATCGTAATGACGAGATAGATGCAGTTATTCATTATTATTCTTCAGGCGATGAACATGGTACATAGCACGAACGAATCACAAATACTATTTAAATTTAAACCTCAAAAATTTTCAGTGCTAAAATATGGCATGTAACATATCAGACGACTTGGAATGACAGGCCATGAATTAATATGACGTACAATAATAATATTAGAAATTAGTTTCAAGGATTCTGGTTAAGTGGAACTATTCTGATTTAGTGGAACAATAATGGTTCACTAGAAACTTCGATGCTAAAATATGGCATAGAATATATCAAACGACTTGAAATGATGTGTTATGAATGAATATAACGTAAAATTATTGATAGTCCAAAGTGGTTTTAAGGAACTTGGTTTAGTGGAACCATGATGGTTCATTGGGACTTTCAATGCTAAAATGTAGCATAGAATATATCAAAGGTCATAGAATGAGGTGTCATGAATGAATATATCGCAAAATTATGATATAGTCCAAATGGGCTTCAAGGAACATGTTCCCGTTGAACCATGATGGTTTATTGGAACTTTTAAATTATGATATGGCGGGTAGTAGGTCAAACGACTTTGAATGATGGGTCATGAATGAATATATAGTAAAATTTATGATAGTCCAAATTTGTCTCAAAGTACCTGTCTTAGTTGAACCATATGGTTCATGGGAACATTCAATGCTAAAATATGGCCTGAAATAGATTAAACGACTTGGAATTATATGTCATGAATGAAATTAACTTAAAATAAATGACAGTTTATTTTGGTTTCAAGGAACCTGGTTTAGTGGCACAATTATGTTTTTTTGGAACTTTCAATGCTAAAATATCGCGTATAATATATGAATACACTTGGAAAATGTGTCATAAATGAACATAACGTAATATTAATGATTTTGGATATTGCTTTCACGGAACCTGGTTTAGTAGAACCATTATGGCTCATTGGTACCTTCAATTCTAAAATATGGCAAATAATATATCAAACGACCTGGTATTATGTGTCATGAATGAACATAACGTAAGATTAATGATAGTCGACATTTGTTCAAAGGTACGTGATGTAATAATATCTTTACAGCTCATTACAAAACTAACACTGTTAACATAGAGGTGTTTAAAAATATACTTACGCGAATGCTTTAGTTTAACCTTTCGGTACTTGGTTATGTCATTCCTTAATGGTTTATTAAGTATCAAAAGGTGCTTTATGCTATTAGTGTGGTAAACGTGTTTGTCTGTCCGTCTGTTACCCAAACTCCCCAAAAGATGTCAGAGATTTTCAGAATTTGTTTTCGTCAGTCAATGAAACATAGTACATAGCACGGACCAATCACAAATTTCATTTAAAACTGTTCAATAGCACTTGGAATGACGTGTTTATGAATGAATATAACGTAAAATGAATGATAGACCAATTAGGTTTCAAGGAACCTGGTTAGTGGAACCATGATGGTTCATTGTAACTTCAATGCAAAAATATGCCATGGAATATATCAAACGTCTTGGAATGAGTTGTTATGTACGAATATGTCCTAAAAAAAATGTTAGTCCAAAATGGATTCAAGGAACATGGTTCATTGGAACTTTCAACGCTAAGATATTTCATTAAATATACAAAAAGACTTGGAATGATGTGTGAGAAATGAATATAAAGTAAAATTATTGGTAGTCGAAATTGTGTTCAAGGAACTTGGTTTAATGGAACCATAACGGCTCATTGGAACTGTCTATTCTAAACTATTGCATGTAATTTATCAAACGACTTAGAATGATGTGCCATGAATGAATATAAAGTAAAACCAATGATAATCCAAATAATTTTTAAGGAACATCGTTCATTATAACCATGTTGGTTCATTGGAACTTTCATTGGTAAAATATGGACTGTAATATGTTAAACAACTTGGAATGACGTGTCATGAATGAACATAACGTACAATTACTGATAGTCCATGTAGGTGTCAAGGAACCTGGTTTAATAGAACCAATAAAGTTCATTGGAACTTTCAATGCTAAAATATTGCATAGTAGATATCAAACGACTTGGAATGAGGTCTTATGAATAAATATAACGTAAAATTAATGATAACCCAAATTGGTTATAAACAACATGGTTTTGTTGAACCATGGTGGTTCATTGGAACTTTCTTTGCGTGTAATATACCAAACGACTTGGAATGACGGATCTCAAATGAATATAAAGTAAATTATTGATGGTTATGTCATTGCTTAATGGTTTATTAGGTTCTAAAAGGTGCTTAATGCTATTATGTGGGGAAACGTGTCTGTCTGTCCGTCTCTAAACCAAACTCCTCAAAAGATGTCAGAGATTTTCAAAATCTGTTTTCGTCAGCTAATGAATATTGTTTATGGTATGTTATGAATGAATATAACGTAAAATGAATAATAGTCCAAGTAGGTTTTAACGATCCTCGTTAATGGAACTAAGATGGTTCATTGTAAGTTTCATTGCAAAAATATGCCATGCAATATATCAAACGTCTTGGAATGAGTTGTCATGAACGAATATATCTTAAAATAAGTGTTAGTCCAAATTGGATTCATGGAACATAGTTCCTTGGAGCTTTCAACGCTAAGATAAGCGAGCAATATATCAAACAACTTGATAGTCCGAATAAAGTATCATGAATGTATATATAGTAAAAATATTAATAGTCCGAATTTGTCTGAAGGAACCTCGTTTAGTGGAGCCATTATGATTCATAGGATTTTCAATGCTGAAAAATTGCATGAAATATACAAAAAGTCTTGGAACGATTTGCCAAGAATGAATATTAAGTAAAATTAATGGTAGTCGAAATTGTTTTCAAGGAAACATGTTTAGTGGAACCATTATGGCTCACTGTAGCATTCAGTGCTAAAATATAGCATGTAATATATCAAGCGATTTGGAATGGTATGGCATGAATGAATATAACCTAAGTTTAATGATAGTCGACATGGGTTCAAAGGTACTTGGTGTAATGGTGTCCTTATAGCTCAGTTGAGAACTAACAATTTTAACATTGGGCGTTTTAAAATATAGTTCCGCGATTGGTTTAGTTTAACCTTTCGGTACTTGGATAAGACATTCCTTAATGGTTTATTGGGTTAAGAAAGTGTGGGGAAACGAGTCCGTCTGTCCGTCTGTCTGTCTTGGAATGAAGTATCAAAAATTATTATAACGTAAATTAATGATAGTCCAAAATGGTTTCAAGTAACCTGGTTAAGTGTAACCATGACGGTTCATTGGAACTTTCAATACTATTATATGGCATACAATATATCAAACCACTTTGAATGATGTGTCATGAATGAATACACAGTAAAATAATTGATAGTCCATATTTTTTTCAAGGAATCTGGTTTAGTAGAACCATTAAATTTCATTGGATCTTTCAATGCTAAAATATTATATAGAATATATCAAAAGAATTGGAATGAGGTGTTATGAATGAATATAACGTAAAATAATGATAGTCCATTGTAGTTTTAGGGAACATGGTTTAGTTGAACCATTATGGTTCATTGGAACTTTTAATGCTAAAAAATGGCGTGTAATACGAGTATGTCAAGCAACCTGGAATGACGTGTCATGATTGTAAAATAATTGATAGTCCAAGTTGGTTTCAAGGAACTTGGTTTAGTGGAACCATGATTTTTCATTTTAACTTTCAAGACAAGTGGTTTTAAGGAACATTATTTTGTTGAAATATTATGGTTCATAGGAACTTTCAATGCTAAAATATTGCATGAAATAGAATGCATGAAATATTGCATGAAATAGATTGCAAGGAACCTCGTTAGTGAAACTATGACGGTTAATTGTAACTTCCATTCACGGTTTAGTTCAACCATGGTGGTTCATTGTGACTTTCAGTGCTAAAATATGGCATGTATTTTATCAAACGACTTGGAATGACGTATCGTAAATGAATACAACGTAAATTAATGATAGTACAAATTGGTTTCAAGGAACCTGCTTTAGTGGAATTGATATGGTTCATTGGAACTTTCAATGCTAAAATATTGCATGTAATATGTCAAGCAACTTGGAATGATGTCTCACGAATGAAAATACAGTAAAAATAGTGATAGTCTAAATTTATCTCAAGGAACCTGATATAGTGGAACCATTGTGGTTTCGGGGAACCATTACGGTTCATTGGTACTTTCAATGCTAAAATATGGCATGTAATATATCAAACGACTTAGAATTACGTGTAATGAATGAATATAACGTAAAATTAATGACAGTTCAAATTGGTTTCAAGGAACCTAGTTTAGTCGAACCATTATGGTTCATTGGAACTTTCGATTCTAAAATATGCAATGTAATATATCAAACGACTTGGAAAGATTTGTCATGAATGAATAAAATATAAAATTATTGGTAGTCGAAATTGGTTTTTAGAAACTATCTTTAGTTGAACAATTATGGTTCATTGGAACTTTCAAAGCTGAAATATGGCATGTGATATATCAAACCCTTTCTGAGAGGTGTTGCAGGTGTTACCCTACTAGATAGAGTGTACAGCAATACAATAAGGGAATCTTTAGGTGTTGAGCCGCTACTTCTCCGCATTGAGAGGTTGTAACACCCACAAAAATTTTCGAAAGCGCGCGCGAAATTTTTGTCG
>JAHWFO010000557.1:0-10161 GCA_023313115.1 Rhysida immarginata
ACATCATTTTTCAATGTAAGCTTAACTTTATTTAGTGATTTTAACAATAGGCCTAACATTATTTAGCCTTTTTTAACAATAGGCCTAACATAAATTAGCCATTTTTCAGAATAGGCCTAACATTATTTAGTCATTTTAACTGTAGGCCTAACATTAATTAGCCATTTTTAACAATAGGCCTAACATTAATTAGCCATTATTAACAATAGGCCTAACAATTAGCCATTTTTAGCTATAGGCCTAACATAAATTAGCTATTTTTCACAATAGGCCTAACGTTATTTAGTCATTTTAACTGTAGGCCTAATATTAATTAGCCATTTTTTACTATAGGCCTAACATTAATTAGCCATTCTTAACTATAGGCCTAATAATTATTAGCCATTTTTAACTATAGGCCTAATAATTATTAGCCATTTTTAACTATAGGCCTAACAGCAGTGAATTTTAAAACGAAATGAGCACGTGCATCAACAAAGTTTCATAACAGGCACGTGCACCAAAGCTGCCATCAACAATGCTTAAATCATAAACAAAAAGTAACACAGTATTCACTTATGACTCGTCATTAGGAATCGATTGATATATTACATGTCCTAAGTTCATATTCTTAATATTAGTGCACGTGCTTGAAGGTCCAGAGAGCTCATCAAAAGTTGATATATCGCAGTTAAGTTCTTCCATTTTCACGAGTTAGTGCAAATGATGGCTGGCCGGGCACATAAAGGTACTGATTAAGCTTGTATTCTTATGTATAGCTTTAGCTAAAGCTCGTAATAAAGGGTCATTGAAGTACTTTTTGGGGGTCATTTTCTCGGACATACCATTTCGAAAATTGAAAAGAATGTCATATTCGTCTTGTGCTCGTCATTCCCGTTCGAATAACATATTACATGCCTTATATCGCCAATAAAAAAATTTAATGGGGGGTTTGGATCTCAATAGTCACGTGACTGTTAGACCGATTTCATTCACAAACTAATCAGATGAGCTCAGGAAGTGTCTCTATAGAAGATCGAAAGCAGAATTCGAAAAAGTTAAAGCATTCTCGAGTATTCGTCGGACATACAGACAAACAGACGGACAGACAGACACTCAAACGGAGCGAAACCAATATATGCTTCTCAGCATATATTAATGTGAGGGCTTATAAGATAACTTTTCATTTTTCATTTAATGAAATTAATATAAGAAACTAACAAGTTTTTTTAGTTATACAATTAAGCAAACATCAAGCTAAGAACTATTTAATTTCTTTATAAACACACAAAAATTTTGAATACACTTTCACAAAAGATATGTTAAATCAAAAGTTAACTTTTTAATTAATAATACTACCCTAAGAAACAGTTTGAAAGTTTTAATACATAAACAAACATGTCTTAAATATTTTTATTTTCATTGTATACGTGAAAAAAATTCATATAGAGATTTAAAGTTAACTTTTTTATCTATTAAAATGAGGAATGAAAAATAAATTTTATAATGAAATATTTCCGAACAGTGCCTATTTCCCTATGCTATACCTATGCTATGCGAACCACAAGTCCACCCATTTACTAGGAGTGGTGCTTCAAGGTCACTACCATCGAAAAGCTGAGCTGTCCATTCTGTGTTATTCTGTGGTATAAGCATACGTATTAGAAGGAGAAGTAGGGAAGCTTCACAGACTTCCTCTCCCATTCCAATTTCGACATACCTATGAATTTAAACAAATTAAACACTTTGTTTATAATAAAATGAATGTTAATATTTTTCCCATAAAAATAGGCATTCCAGGCATTCATCCATTTCAATAACTTTGATTTTTTGATGACAAATTATGGAGAAATTTAAAATGTACTATATTGATGCATCACTAGCTTAAGCTCCATCCATCTGTCTCACGGATTTTTCATGAATTAACGGCTCTCCGGTCAATTTCGGCCCTAGCTGAGAGCTAAAATAGCGCTAAAGTGCAAGCTATTTCTTCGCGAGAGCTGATTTTGCCGTTTTTTCACACATTATTCTGATACCGTGAACATTTGGAACTGTTCTTTTATGTATATAGAGATAATAAACGTTTCACTCATTACGATATTATATAGTTTTTATTTAATTAGAAGATGGCTAAGTGCTTCGTTCCCAAATGCTTTTCTAGAAGCACTAATTATTGCAAAAGGGTGAGAAAAAATATCTTTAAGGCTAAAAAGAGCAAACTAAATAAAAAGATGCCATCTTAATTAGTAATAGCATTGTCTGGTAAAGGGATTAAAAGTAAAGATTTATTATTTTGAAATGATTTGTGAAGTCCTTAACCTAGTACAGGGTTGTGCATAACCTTTTGCTAGGGGTCTGGAAAATAAACAAAACTAAGTGGAATGTTCTGCGGTTGATAATCAAAAAGTACGTTTTTTTCTGCTTTTATCACATCAATATTTAGTGTGGCCACCACCTGCTTCTCGAACAGCACGCATTCGTTTCAGGTAGGAGCGGAGGAGTGTCTTAATCGGAGCAGTATCGTACTCCATGTCCTTCAGCACAGATGTCAGGTGTCCCATTAGAAGGTCTCGAGAATACCGATTTTCACCACGTTCTTGAATCATTAAAGATTCCACTGCGTCTTTTAACACGGCTCCAAAATGTTCAGCAACGTTTAGGTCAGGGGATGCACCGGGCCATTCGTTTGATGAGAAGAAATCGATAGCACTTTCTCTTAGGATTTGCTGTGTTGCATTAGCCTTAAAGCAAGATGCCTTATCGTGCAAAAAACAAACTTCATGCGGGTCGATAGTGTTGTTTGGATCTCGAAGAAACAGAAAAACATCAATTCTTAGCAAATTCCGAAAATAATCACCATTCCATGACTCACCCTGCTCCTTGAATCTCCACATCATTCGCTTGGCGGTGAAACACACGAAGATGCCAATGCAGTCAGGCTTCTTGGACAGCTCTTGATAGTGTTCATCGTCAGAAATATCTGTAATCGATAAGCTCCAGACCCTATCGTTTTGGTAATTCGGACGTCTCATAGTCCACACAAAGAACTCGTCGCTCGGGGCAAGGTGCATGAAGTCGTCTTCAGCCCAATCCCGCAGGTAGTCGCAAAACCCAATCCCGCAGGTAGCCGGTCTTCAGTGTTTAATGCGGTCTTCATCGGTTTAGGAATAACATGGAATGGCTTGATGTTTGCACGCTGACGATGTCTTTGAACCGTTGAACGAGAAATTGTTTTTCCACACTTGGCTTTAATTTCTTGTGCAACGTTGACACAGCTGTGACGTCTTTTGCCACTGTTATTAGCAATGATGTTTTTGCTTTCCTGTGATAATTTCTCGGGCCTACCCTCAGCAAATTCGGCATGGCAGTTATCATAACCTTTCTTCCAATTGTCCGTCACCCATCTATCTGATCGGTTTAACTTGTTCGCAACCCATTTGCGATTAATAAAAGACGCACCTGCTTCCATTGCCTCTCGATATGCATTTGCAAGAACTCTATCCATGAAACCCTGCTCTTCACTGTCATTTATTAAACCAACCATATTTGTTTGATACCAATAGACGCACAATGAACTACTCTCTGCCGAAGCATCATAAGAATGTGCTACAACGCTGCGGTTTAAGTCGCAGCCCCCTAGCAAAAAGTTATGCACAACCCCGTCAGGTTAGGAGTGAAATAAAGGAGTTTTTACTTTTTGTTGCCTGTCTTCTCCAGCCTCCCAACTTCGATTGGTGATGAAACAGCTCAAGTCTTCAAGTGATATAACTAATTATATTGCAGAATTTTATTAAGAAAATCTGCTTAATCACACTTCATTTGACTACTGTCAATACAAATACTTTACTGAATCGAAACTCATCCCGTTTCTAATTCTTCCTTGAGAACAAATCAAACGCTTAGAATGACATATGATTGTCAAAACAAACAAAAGAAAAAAACCAGCTGTGCTCAGAAACTAACAAGATCGCTAGGTCGATTCATGCCTAAAACTCCTTCCTATAGAACTTAAAAAGCAGTGAAAACCTGACTTTCTATTATATAAATTATGGGATTGTGAGAAATCCCTGCCTGTCGACTAAGGGAAGAGAATCATATTATCCAAAAAAAAACCGCTCATTTCAGGCAGCTAACAATTTGTCTGCTCCGATATCGCAAAAGACGAGATCACTCGCAATTTCACTAGCACACATTTCTATCACATACATCTCACCTAATTAACCAAAATTACATTTCACCAAAATACTTAAAATTAACACACAAACAAACAATATTTACACAATCCATGAGTTATAGTCCAAGAACTACTAATGGTCAGAGATGTAAAGTTGGGAGTTGATGCATTCTCTCACAGAACCCCTCTGCATATCCCTGTAATTTACTCTAGGTCGTGCCCAAAGACTATATATCGTCATGATCATATATTGGTTCTTCTTGACAATCATAAAGCAATATGGGGTTTTGAACATGGTTAACAGGAGCTCGTTGGTAAATCACTTGCAAATCCCCTTCAAAGCTTTCTTCCTCTGACTCTGATGTATGACTGTACACTTCCGTATCCCTCTGAGTCTAATTTCTCTCTTTCATTCATCTCTGGATTTGAGGAGTACCCACGCAAGGTTTTAGTTGATCTGTATGTACGTTTTGTTCATCCCTTCTTTTCACACCCTTAAAAAAAATAGTCCACTTGACCCACCTTACCTACAATACGAACAGGTCCTAAATACTTAAAGCTCAATTTCCTTTTTCTTCCCCCTTTCCTCAATAACCAAATCCCATCTTCAATCTCAAATGTCGTAAAATCCCTTTTTGCATTTACCTTATCCAATTTCCTCTTCCTTTCAGAGATATCCCTTGACTTTGTGATGGGACATAATTTTTATTAGAAAGGAATATTTCATATGATCTGCCACTACAAACATGGCGTACGTAATAAGGGCATATCTGTGTAATATTTAGGTATACTAATAGAAGAAAATGCTAAGGGAATATTGCTGTTATCCTAATCACATAAAACTCTCCCCTTTTTTTCTTTTCTTTTAGTTTTAGATATTACTCAAATTTTCGTTTCATCAGCCACAGAATTTTAGTCTATTCTTGTTATAGTCATAGCTTTTGGATAGCACAAATAAATAAATTTATATTTAGAAGCATAAGAGAACAGGTCAGTTTTATTTATTTTTTTTTATTTTAATGGCGATGCTAAGTTAAGGCTGAACATGCTACCTCCTTTGTCTAAATATTAGGCAGAAAGATCGCCAGGAACAAATGTGGAGGAAGGAGCGGGGTTGCCAAGATAAGGACCTTCGCTGGGGACAATTCCAGAACTGAACCGCAGGATCATTCAGTAAGTAGGTCAAAATGGGAAAAAACAATAGGAGAGACATGTGAAACTAGAATTTTGAGAGGCATTCTTTCATGTGAGCTGTGAGCAGAAAGAAAATTAAAAATGAGCTCCGAAAATTTTCTGAACGAACAAGCCAGCATGAAACTTAAGACCTGAACCAGATGCATGGGGAGAATCAGCACAAGTCTCCGGATGACAAGCATGGAACATGCGAGATCCAAGCATCCTAGGTGATCGGCAGCAGAAGGTAAGAGAATCGGTTCGAACAATAGTTGTCCGTGTCACAGTGTAGTGGCAAGAAGGGACCGGACAGTATCATCGGGAGGGAAGGAAATTCTGTGATAAGGTATAACTTTGTGGGCTGTTTCCTACTCCAATGTATGCAGTTGGCATCCTTGGGCGCTGGTGCTTCAGGCAGCACGAAGCAATACCTGTGTAGATTTCCATGAAGCAAACCCCAACAGTTGGGCTGTTGGCAAGAGGGCGAGTGGGAGCAACGTGTGAGAGCCGGATCCTTCTGCAGAAGCGCACTGCTCACCAAATGTATGGCGGCAGGCTGGAACAAGTTGATTTTCTGTGGCAGCTCTGAGAACGATTCATTGTGACAACAGCAAGAGATAGACAGCCAGCTCTGAAGAAGACATCATAATCAAGCATCGAAGAATCCCAGAGACAGAACTCAAGTCTTTGTGAGTGGAAAATCTGCACATCGATGAGTGTGTGAAAGATAAGTACTATTATAAATTAATTGGGCCCGTGCATATTGTTGTGCATATTTCTAAGTATAGATAACTGAATCACACATTGGTAGAACTTGTGCTCTAGAGATAATTTTAAGTGAATAGAAATAGGCAAAGGCAAAAAGTGAAGCAATAAAGGCCACACGACCTTTCCAAACCATAGTGATGGACGTGATTGGCCCGAAAGAATCATCCAGGCAAGGACACCGATATGTACTGGTCATGGTAGATGTGTTAACTAGATTCCCCGAGGCAGTGGCTTTGAAGAGCAATCAGCACCTACCATAGCAAAAGCACTTTTCTGGAATACGAAATACTGGAGACAATAGTGACAGACAGGAGTCAAAATTTTATTCGGAAGTATTATGGCAGCTTTATGCAGATGTGCATGTGGCACACAAACCCACCACCGCATATTGCCCCACATCCAATGCGATATGTAAGCATTTGAATTAGATGCTAGTGGAGACACTAGGCACACTGCCAAAATCAACCGAGGGAGTTGGGCAGGCATGCTCGACACAGCGCTGTTTTTGATATGCATTGCCACACATGAACACCCTAGGTGACTCCACCGCATGCCTAACATGGGTTTGATCCCATGACACTGTATAATTGGCAGCCAGATGAAACCAACCAAGAGGTAGATTATAGACAATATAAATCGGAACTGACCAAGAGATTAGCTGAAGCACAAGATATAGTGCTTCAGGTTAGTAATGGGAAATGATGGAGGAAACTATAACGAATGAATGGAGCAAGACAGTCACGCGAGCAGTGACAAGAAGGGGACCACGTATGGCTGGTAAGAAAAGGTGGTAAGAAGAAAAAATTATCTTACAAATACCTAGGACCATATAGTCACTTGAAGAATAAATGAGGTAAATTATGAGATTACAGACAGGACAGGCCAACAAGTGCACATGGTTCATGTCGAGCAAATGAAATGATATGTACAGGATCGTGCAACTGCCGCGGCCAAAGAGAGAAACAATTGCATTGCACAGCCCTAGCGGAACCCTATTCTGAAGAAGAAGGAGTGGAGGATGATGACACAATTCCACGGGCAAAGAACTGCACTGCTGCAAGAGAGAGTGAATGGGCAGGACAAACAACCAGATTAGTTACGACCTCGACCAAACCAGCAGAATTTTTGAGATTTGAACAGTGGAAGAGTAGGGTAAAATCCATTCTAGGGTTGGAGTTGGGTACAATTTGGTGGTGGGATTAATTCATTTTTTTTGTTTTTGTTTCGTGTGTTTTGACAACTTTGGGGCTAGATTCCTTTTAGTTTTGGGTGAGTATACTACTTATTAGGTCTGTTGAGAACGAAGAGCACAACGAATATAAAATTTCTTGCTGTAATTTGTTTTTTGGAAAGGATGGGCTGGTGTGATGGACATAACATTTATATAAAATCAGCGACGGTGGACGTTGTCACAACAAAGAAAAATTCTAACAATGGGTTATTTCTCGATTATTCAATCGGGTGGGTTCACTTCTAGTGTCTTAATATAAAGGAATATTTCATATGATCCACCACTACAGATATGCTGTACGTAATAAGGGCATATCTGTGTAATATTTACATATACTAATAGAAGAAAATGCTAAGGGAATATCATTGTTATCCGAATCACATAAAACTCCCCCTTTTTTTCTTTTAGTTTTAGATATTACTCAAATCTTCGTTTCATCACCCACAGAATTTTAATCTATTGTTATAGCCATAGCTTCGAATAACACAATGAATTAAATTTAAATTTAGAAGCATAAGAGAAAAGCTCAGTTTGTTTTGTTTATTTCATTTCTTATTTTATTTTAATGTTGATGCTAAGTTAGGGCTAAACATGCTAAACCCTTTGTCTAAGGATTAGGTAAAAAGATCACCAGGAACAAAGAGTGTGGAGGAAGGAACGGGGTGCCAAGACAACGACCTTCAATGAGGACGGATTCCAAGAACTGAACCACAGAACCAATCAGAAAGTAGGTCAAAATTGGAAAAAACAATAGGAAAGACCTGTGAAACTAGAGTTTTGAGAGATATACTTTCATGTAAGCTGTGAGTAGAAAGAATGTTAAAAACGAGCTCCAAAAATTTTCTGAACAAAGAAGCCAGCATGAAATTTAAGACCTGAGCTAGACGCATGGAGAGAATCAGCGCAAGTCTCTGGACGACAAGCATCAAATCATGCGATATCCAAGCATCCTAGGTGATCGGCAGCAGAAGGTAGGAGAGTCAATTCGAAGCATAGGTGTCCGTGCCTAATGTGGAGCATGGTGTAGTGGCAAGGAAGGATCGGCCGGTAATGTCGAGAAGGAGGAAACTCTGCGATAAGGTATAACTTCGTGGAATGTTTCCTACTTCGACATATGCGGTTGGCAACATTGGACTATAGGGCTCCAGGCAGCATGAAGCAAAACCTGTGTTGATTATCACGACACAGACCCCAACAGTTGGGCTGTTGGTAAGAGAGCGTGTGAGAACGTGTGAGAGCTGGCTTCTTCTCCAGAAGCACACCATTCACCAAATGTATGGCGGCAGACTGGAACCAGTTGGTTTTCCAGGGTGACTTTGAGAACGAATCATTGGGACAACAGCAACAGACAGATGGCTAGCTCAAAGGAGGACATCGTAATCAAGCCTCGAAGGATCCCAGCGACAGAACTCAAGTGTTTGTAAGTGGAAAATATACATGTCAATGAGTTTGTTAAAGATAAGTACTATTATAAATTAATTGGGCCTGCGTGTATTGTTGTGCATATTTCTAAGTATAGATAAATAAATCACACAATGGTAGAACTTTTGCTCTAGAGATAATTTTAAGTGAATAGAAATAGGCAAAGGCAAAAAGGGGACAGCATCGTCTTTTAATCATTGTTCCATACCATGAAAGATACTGATAATTTCGTTTTCTTTTAATACTTCTGTTATTTTTTTTTTTATCTGTATTTCCTTAAGTTTACTTTTTTTACATAATTTACTTGAATGAAGTACTTAAGTTTGTTTTATACCATTCAACTCATTATCTATTGTTTTGATAAACATTATAATTCCATTTAGTTAAATTGGTAATGCTGATTGAAAGCTATTAGAGGGTAATGAGAATTGGGGTAAGATTGTAGAGTAGGATATGGGTAGTACTTAATCTTGTCATTTATTAGGTAAAGAAAAGGGATGAAATTTTTAAAATTTATTTTATTGAACACTATACAATCACTGGCGGTAAGTCAAAGAGCTATTAAATAGAATGGGTTACAATAAGTGAGTATTAAAGAGCATTAAGTATTATTATATATTCAAGTGCGTAACAGAGGCAACAGGGTGCTAGATTTTTATTGTGTATCTGTACATTCGCATTACAGTGCTGAGAGTTTAGTGCTCAGGAGGTAATGCTACATCGCTGGCAATATAGTGATTCTTAACCATAAAGTTAAGTCATAAGTTAACCACCTCCCTGACTTTGTGAAGCTTTCTTATTAACTTCGACATATATTTCTCAATATCAATTGCCTCATTCGCTTTTCCGCTCCGCTATCATCCCAGACTACGTGTCCTGGGATTATGCCCAAACAGCATAAATGCGGGAGACACCCCTAAATTCTCGTGCACACTAGTCCTAATTGAGAACAAGGCCAAGTTCAGAGATTCATCCCAATTTGCTGGGTTATTTTCACATAGCATTTCCATATAGCAATCTCAGAAGTTCTACCATTGACTGATTTGCCTGCTCCACAATCCCATTTGAGGTGGGCCTACATGCTAAACTGTACTTATGTACAATACCTAAGTCCTCACACACATGATTAAACTATTCTGAAACAAAGTTGCTGCAACGATCGCTAATAATTTCTTAGGGGATCCCATACTGCAGATAATATTGGTACAGAGAGCTTTAGCTACCGTTTTAGCTGATTGATCAGTTGCAGGGATGGCTCAATGTACCTTGTCAGCGTATCAATGAAAACACTGATGTACTTATTGCCCCATAATCACTCTTCCATGGGCCCAATAACATCCACACTAATCACCTCAACGGTGCACTGGCAGACAAGCTAGTCTGGAATGGTGCCTTTACTATATTTAGCTTTGAC
>JAHWFO010000569.1:1811-13054 GCA_023313115.1 Rhysida immarginata
ATAATGGAGTGAATCAATAAATCGAAAATAAAGTCGACTTTTAATTCTTAGAAAAAACAATAAACTGAAAAATGTAAATTAAAATTTTTTTTTTGCTTTTTTTCCACTGGCCTCGGTGGCACAGTGGTTGCGTGATCGCCTCTGATGTCGAGGACGCGGGTTCGGCCCCGGCCGAGGACGACGAGGATTTTTTCCTGAGGTCACGCACTTCCTTCGGAAGGGAAGTAAAGCCGTTGGTCCCGTGTAGTCGTTTGCCGGCTGCACGTTAAAGAACCCTTGGGAGGCAAAATTTGCGGCCCCTATAACGCCGTCCTGAAATGACCTTGGCAGTTGAAAAGGACGTTAATACCAAACAAAACAAAACAAACCATTTTTTTTTGTTTCTTCCCATTCTTTTGTTCTCATTTATTATTTCATTATTAATCATGTTACAATTTTTTAAAAATAAACTGAATATCTACCTTATCAAAATTTTTATTAAACATTACATAATTAAAGAATAAATCAAAGAATTATTAAAAAATATGATAATTTTTCATTACTGAAAAAACGAAATAAAATAGATAAGCTGATATGAAGGGAAAAAAAGGGCAACTTTATTGACTGAATTTTAAAATAAATCTAACAATACCAAAAAATAATAATATTAGTTACATTTTCTCCCTTTCTCTTTTAGGTTCGTGATCCGACCTCCTATTTTTGAATATGTCATATCTATGAATATTCCTTTAAACAGATATCAACAAAATAAAGTCTTGTGATTGATATGAAAAATAGCTATCATAGAAAAATAATAATAAAAAAACTTTGAGGAGCGTTTCCTGGACACTTCATTTATCCAGGTTGCCATTATTTTTTTTTCTGTCATCCTAGCCCTATCGCTGATTAGCTATATTACCGCATGGAAATTGTTCTTTGGGCGTGGTTTTTCGTTTAAATCACCAATGCTTTCAGCTTAGAGTCGTCCGCTGCACAAGCTAAAACAGGCCAATTGAAAACTTTATTTTTATTTCAAAATATTGGCTTTTCTTTATCATTTTTCTTTTTCATTGAAAAAAACATGTAGCAAATTTTAAGCGAAATTAATAAATACAAATGAGCCATTTCCAAGTATAAATGCAGGATGTTTTTCTGAAAAATGATGACTAACAATGTTTCTATGCATGTGTAAGGAAAGGCATTCACCAAAAAAGATTATTTATTATTTTAGGACATTTTTCTTTAGCAAAGTTCAATCTTTTTGATTCAAGGGCAGTTTCCGTCTCATCCTTTCAGAAGAGATGATTGTTCATCCCTGTAGTACACGAGAAACGGTTCGTCGAGAAAAGTCCATGGCAAGAACATCAGCAATATCCGCAGCAGAAAGATTTCTTATTTTAAATAATTATTTCGAGGTTTTTATTAGGTCATTTAAAAATCAAATTATTTACTAAGCGCTTTAAGAAAACTATTTTTTGTTTAAATTTATCAAAGTATGGCAATGACAGTTATGAATGATCCTTCAATAATTTGAGCTAAATAATAGCTTGCTCATTAAACGACAGACTTTAGTAACTGCGAATTTCCTGTTAACGATCCCTGTACTCGATGTTTTTCCCTCGCGAACAGGGAGCTTGCTTAAGAACTATTGTTAAATTCATCCAATTTCTCTAAGTATTTTGTTACTTTACTAAATGGAAGTCGCTGATTCAAATAAGGAGAAACAAATAAAAACTAAAGAGTGCAACTAAATAGATGAATAATCCTACATTAATTTTCTAAGTAAATGTTTAAAACAGATAAAAAATAAATTGAAATGCCAAAATGGAACATTCGCACAGGCCTACCACGAGTTGATGAAACTGAAACAAAGAAGAAAATTGAATTTTTCAAAAAGAGAAAGCTGTTCATAACGTATTTTTTGTGTTTTGGGCGCTGAAGTGAATGTTTATGCAATTTCTTCATTTTTATAAAAAAAAATTAATTTCTCTAAAAAGGCTTAGCCCATTTCCATAGTAGTAGGGGCATAGTCAAAGGGCCCCTATAAGTTTGAATCAGTTTTTATATTTAAAAAAAAATGTCATGGAGGGTATGGAGGGGGGTGATAGTAAATAACTCCAAAACGGCTCATCACAGCCAAACAAGTCATTTACAAAAAAAAAAAAAAAAAAAAAAAATCGCCTTATTTGACAGGAGTCCGTACATGTCAAGTTTACTCAGTTCCGTTTGCTGGTTTGAACGCTACAGCCATTTTTTAATTTTTAGAAAAAAAATTAATATCTCAAAAAAGGCTTACCCAATTGACATAATAAAGGAACCCTCTAAGGCACAATTTAAGGAACCCTCTAAGTATGTATAATTTTTATTAGGTTCTGCTATTTGCCGTTTCAGAAGAGTTAGCTGCACAAAATTGGTCCCATACAAAATATTAGTAATTCTAGAAATAGAATCGATCCAACAAGGCCTTATAGGATAATTAGAATAGTCTTTTCTTAATCCTAAGGCAGCAATTAATTCTGGAGAGACAATATAATCAACCTTCTTCACAAATTTACAAATAAAATTTTCTAATAGAAGTCTAAATCTAAAGATCGATACATTCTAACTTGAAAAGAGAGTCAGCTTATTTTTTAATGGAAAGAACCTTCTAAATTAAAATTGAATTTAGAAAATTACAATGAGTAATCTAATACAAGTTCACAGCTAAATAAATTCATTATCCACTTCTGTTTTCTTTATTTATTCAATAATCATTGGACAATTGGTTTTAATGAATAGCAATTGTCTACGATTTCAAGTAATGTTGCTTCCTCGTGTGAAATGTGTTCTTTTTTTTTCTTCTATTTTGGAACATCATATTTTGCTTCTTTTGCAATTTTAGAATATTTATATCTCGAATGTTTAGCGAGAACAATAAGGATCACCGAAATTGTGGATAAACAATATAGTAAACTGAAAGAAGTGAAGGAAACACTTTTCTACAGTAAAATACTGTATTTAAAGGCGCGTTTAGGAAGGCAAAGGTGCCTTAATTAGCGTAATCCCAGCAATACTAAATTATAACCCAAGTCATATCTAATATCTTCGGCATTAATTTGGTATTACTATACATTGTTCAACAAAAGTTTGAATGGGAGTGTCCAATTAAATTTCCGATTCCAATTTTTAGACATTGTAACAAAGTAAAATTAGCAATATCTAATTAACAATATCTAACAATTGAAATAGTAAAATTTTCGTTGGATATAATATTGTGCTGAAAAAAAGCGATCTTGTCGTTCGAAGTACGCAACCGTAGTAATTAAATATTTATAATATGAAAAAATGTTTCTATCGCTTCTTTCGGTTTACGAATGTTTAATTTAAAAAAATCTTATGAGCGGCCAAGGAACCAATGACTGAAGATGTCTACAGATAACTCTATAGGAAAGTATACAGCGTGGATCAAGTTCGATGGTCATAAAGTACATAGCGTGATACTTTGCATGATTACAAACTTAAAGTTTCTTATCGAAAATGTCGAAAACTCAAAATTTAAATTGCGTCTTACGTCATTTATGAACTTTCCGCACCAACAGTTCATTAAATTCAAAGGGGCGATTACAATTAAATCGGCGGCAATTGTTGAGATTAAATGACGTTTTCGACAGGTTTTCAGCAAACTTCGCGTGATGTTTAGACCCTTAACATTTGAGTTTTGATCATTTTGCATAAGGAACTTTAAGTTTTTAATCATGCAAAGGATCACGCTAGATACTTTATGACCATTGAACCTGATACATCCTGTATAATGCTTGAAATTAGCAGCAGAAATTTTACTTATATATTTTGTTTCTTTTTAAGATAAATTCCGCGATGAAGAAATGTAGATAAAATTCTTAGTCAACAAGATTAAACAGAGTATAAAAACAACGACTTTGGTGAAACTTTCACTATCGCTTAGCTATGTCAGTCCATATCTTGAAAACTACTTAACCGATTTTGATGAAACTTGGACTGTTCCTTAAGTTGAAAGATACTTAATCCAATAAAAAAAGAATTATTGCAATTCGATTTTTAGTTTCTGAGAAATACATGGACAAACATACATACACATACTTTGTGAAATTTGGCACACCTATTTAGAAGCCCACATAGACTAACATATACGAATATTGTGCAATTCCAACAATATTACATACATACGAGTCGAATTGAAGTCAGTTAAAAATATACCTTAATTCCTGTAGATAAAATTGACTGTGAATACAATTAATTTTTAAAAATATTCATTGAGAGGCGTCTATATTTCTTGACTTAAAGTGACGTATCATTTAATTTCATGTAATGTTCTATAAATATTGTATCTATACGTTACTTAATGTAATGAGTTTAACCTCGAGATATTTGTTTGAAAGACACTTGATCATTATTGGCTAAATGTGAGAGAGTATAAAATGGTGACATATTTTCTGCCTTATTTTCCAGGATATTCATTCAAATACCAGTTTTTGAAAAGAAGATATAACAGGATGATGACAATAATAAATAAATAGAGGAAATTTCCTTTGCCATAATTCGGCCATTATCGTACAATTAAAAAATAGTGCGCTCGGTTTTTCCTTGATGCTGTCAGATGACACGGAGACTGTTAATCCCATGCAATGAGTAGAGGGGCTGTTAATCTCTATAGCGCAAGAAAATTAAATTAATGCCCAAATTTTTTCCGTCATTAACTTGTAAACGTCGACAGTAGTTGATGAAAGAGGTAAATATTCTGTCGTATTGTTACAAATAATTTATATACAAGATTTTAAAACTAGACTGACAAAATAATCACAATAGCATTGTAGGAATGATTATGAAATATTTACTTGGATTACTCATCGTGCATTGAATTATTTCAGCTAATACTGTTAAATATTTTTTGATTAATAAGTTGATTTTTTCAAGTAAAGAATATTTTTCGCATAATATTAGCATTTTTAAATTGTAGCATATGAAATCTTAATGATAATGTTGTAGCATAAGGAAATTAAGGAATCATCAATCATAATTGAGAGAGGAAGTGCAAGGAAAGATACGAAATGCGCTGCGTTAAATTTTGAATAGCAAACGTCTGACAATCTAGTGTCACGTATCTTTGTGTGCTGAGGTGCAATTTGTATTAAGTGACGGAGAATAGGGAAGGCGACGATAATAGTCTGTAGAAATATTTATTTTTACAAATGAATTGGCAAACGCAACATATTGCGAGAGAATTAAATACAATATAAATAATCAATAACAAAAGACTTAATATAGGAATCACATCTCTGTTTATTATTCTAAGGAAATTGGCACGATCCGATGTCGTTCGAAAGAGGGGTGAGCTACCAATGCAAAACGGTGAATGTATTCTTGCGTATCTATTTCCTGCGAATTAAGAATGACGCAATTTATAAGCTTCTCATTACAAATATGAAACTTTTAACACCACTTGCAAGCATGCGAAATCATCACTCGGAGCATAATTACAATTAGAGATACTTCGCTTGCGTTACGTGCGGTATGCATTGCAGTAAGAAATCTCACCTGAAACGCTTGCGCAACTGTTCAACTTCGTCGTATTTCGGTGAGAACTCGGCACGAAATTATGACGGACGATTTGGTGACAGCTTGCCTTTGAGTTCTCAATAATGTGACATTGATTTGTATGAAGAATTGATGGCCCGGTTTGATAGGTAAATTTTATATCCTTGTGTGAGTGTGTCTACATCTACTATTAAGCCAGTTCCGTAAATGGAAAATGAATGGCGATAGCCGAAAAAGCTTAACGTTTCTTGAAAAAAGTGGCTCAGCAGGGATAGCATCTGCTCATGCACTCCGATTGGTCGATGGTTAGGAAAATAATGGAGGACTTTTGATGATGTCATCACAGGTTCAAACAATGATTTGAACCAGTGTTTCTTAAAGTGGGCGATATCGCTCCCTAAGGGGCAGCACGGCCATTAGAGGGGGCGTTAAGTAGCAAGTGGGCGATAGGGAGGCATTAACTAACAAGTGGGCAGTTGGGGGCGTTAAGTAACAAGTGGGCAGGGGGGGGGGATCGAGACATGCGATTGATGTCGGCTATGATTCAGTTGTGTGAGCTTACATAATACGAGGGCTATTTCTTATCAACATCCGATGGGGCAACTGTGAATAGCAAAATTACTTTTCGACAGATCCACTGTAGAGATTGAGACATTTGTCATAGCGGTGGACGAATTTTCCAAAACCTTCTTCATAGACGTTTGCTGCCAGCATGTTGAGATACGTCTCCATGGCGTATTGAAGCTCTTCGTTAATGCGGTAGTGTTGCCCTCCCTGACCTTTCTTCAGCTCTCGAAAAAGAGGAAAGTTGCTCGGTGCCAGTCTAGGCTGTAAGCAAGGTGATCAAGGACTTTCTATTGAAATTGCTCAAGAAGTGGATACAATACGACAGATCATATTTCAAAAATAAACGTCAGTATGCGGTCGTGCGTTGTCATGAATCAAAACATCCAGAAGACAAACATGCCTCTTCTTTCAAGAAGAGAACATGGAGAGCTATTTCAACATGTTGAACCCCATTGAACTTTTCCAGGTACTGTGGCATGATTTTTCTTGTTATCAGTAAAGCTTTTGATCATGTATGGCACGAAGGAATAATCTACAAATGATTAGAGACGAGTTTCCTCCTGATTTGATTATGATGGTGAAATCCGTTCTTAGCGACAGGTTCTATAAGGCTAAAGTTGGCGAAAAGTTTTCAAGGCTCTGTCCTCAGGCCCGTTTTGTTTAATTATTTTGTACATGATTTCCAAAAAACAGAAAAATGTAATTTATGTCAATGTTGATGATACTGCCATCATGGCTTGGGCGCACCAGCCATCTCTCGTTATCACTCGTCTGCAGAACGCCTTGAAAAAAATTTGAAGACTGGTTTAATTGCTGAAAATTGAACTTTAACGTCGGAAAACGCAAAGCTGTATACCTGAACAAAAAGCTTAAGCGTCCCCCAGATTCTCTTATTCTATTCAATAAGGAACTCGGATGGGTCGACAATTACAATTACCTTGGCGTTATAATCGACTCAAGACTTTACTGGAACTGTCACCTGACTTACGTTCTGAACAAAGCGAAGACGGCTAAGGACAGCTTCATAGCTCTCCTGGGTCGAAACAGTGCCTTCAGCATCGACTATAAGCTGCTACTGAACAAGACCATCCTCCTCTATGTCATGCCTGTGTGGGCGAACATAAGTAACAGAGCGGATGGAGTAAACTCCAGTCGTTCCAGAATGTTACCCTGAGGATCATTGCCCACCTTGGAAGAAGGACCGTAAAAAATCATTACACCCATTCTGATCTGAACATGACTCGCAATGGAAAGTGCATCCAAGGTCTCCTGAAGAACATGGCGCAGACGATGAGAACCCATGACAATGATCTGGTGGCTGGAATACTGAATAACCTGATGGAAATGAAGTGGCATACAAAGTATAGAAAACCGAGGCATAATCTTGATGTCTTCGAAGACATTGGCAACGTTACCTTCCCGGATTATTGGAAGATGTGATACAAACTACTACCCCCCCCCCCCCGCCTATTTTATGCCCCATCGGAGGTTGAAAATAAAATAGCCCATGTAATTATTTGTATCGCCTTATAAATCCTTTCACTTCTGTAATTAAATGATGGTGAGAGCAGTTTAGCAGCTCATTATGCAAGCTCTTCACAAGATACCAACTGCCCTTTCGATCCATCGTTTTATCTCGCTCCTTTCTTCCGAACCAGAGACTTCCCCGATCCTACCCAAGAGATTTTTTTTTATATATTTGCAGAAACCTTAAGATGCGGCTGGGGAAAGGGGAGGGGTAGTAAATTTTGCTTATACTGAGAGGGGTGTTCATAGAAATAAGTTTGAGAAACACTGATTTGAACTATTAATACTATTGAATCCTCCACGAGTAGATCTGCAGCCGATCTTGTACCCGATAATCCACCAGGTCGAGAAATCGATCAACTCTAGGGACAAATTCAACTAAAGCCATTCAGCAAAAGCAGTAGTCATGTGGCATCTTCGAGCATCTATTTTTATGCTCGAAGTGCGGCGTTTATTAATGACTATTGCTTTAAATTTAACAATTTAATGAAGCCTGCCGACGAAAAAAGCATGAAGTTTTTGCAAGGTCACAACTTCATTGGAATAAAAAATATAAAAAAATTTATTTTTAAACACACAATAAGTTATTAGAAAAACGTTCAATTACAGTGCATTATTTTTATTAACACCTATAGTTAACTTTCGTCCTTTTGGCCATCTTCAGTAGTTTTGTATTAACTGAAATTCTTTGAATTTTTTAAATAGCTAACAATGTTTTTTTGACAATAGTTTCATCCTTTGATGGTTACATTGTTGTCGTTGTTAATAAACAATATTATATTTTCTTTTGTTGAATCATATTTAAATTTTTTTTCTTAATTTCCATTTACATTCAGCTTTTAATTACATATTTCTCTTAATATTTTATTTTTGCTTAAAATTTCTTTTGTTTTTTCTTCTTTCAAAATTGGTTGAACAGTAAGTTACTGTCTATCAATTCAAGTTTATTTATTATTTTTTGTGGGTAATATTTATTTAGCATAAAGATGATTATTTTTTCAATTATATTTCTCTTTATCACTTATAAACTAATTTGCATGTTTCTTCGAAGTTCCCAATTGCGTGTTTACTTCATAAGATATGTTCTGGTATTTAGAATTTTTTAAAGCATTCTTGATATAATAAATATGTTCTCTAAACCTAGTTTCTAAATTTCGGGTTTTTTTCCTATGTAAATCTTATTCCAAAATTCCAAATACACAGAATATATCTTGTTAAGATGTCCGAAAGGACGAAAGTTAACTATAGATGTTAATAAAAATAATGTACTGTAATTGGACGTTTTTCTAATAGCTTATTATCATAATACAGTACAAAGTGTGCAGAAACAATGAATTTAAACACACAACTTTACTTAAAGATGTGTACATAAAAACTTAGAGGAAAAAGTTTGGGGGCGTGTTTAATTTTAAATTTTAAAATGAAGATAAGAAACTTTACCTGGTTTTATGAATTCCTCTTTAAATGAGAGACATCAAAAATTATTTTTTACTTTTTACGTGCACTTTTTATAGTAAACGTGTTTGCTTAAATTTTTTAAATATTTTTTATTTTAGTCTTTTTAATCTTTATTTTCTTTATAAAAAAACATGCTTTTATATCTGAAATCAAAAACAAGCCGTGGAAATCTGAAGAAGTGGCCCAATCTCTGCCTAGTGATTTTAATTAAGTGAGAATAAGTTTTAATCCTCTTTAAGAATTCTAATTTGAAATTGTTTACACTATCATAGAAATGAATCAGTTATATGTTTATTTTGCAAGAGTATTTCTATACAAATAACAAGTCAATAATCTCCCGAAGAGGATATAGAAAAGTAGTGGAAGCCACGAGTTCATCTATTTTTAATCCCATTTTTCTTTATCAAAAAATTGTTTTTCTCGAACTTAGTAATTAGAAAATGTAAAAGAGGATATATTATCTTCTGTCATTTCTCATCATTTCCGATCGAATGATATATTACATGCCATATGTTGCCTTTTGAAAACATTAATAGTTCTAATTAGCACGTGAATAGAAATTTTACAACTCTGGCTCCATTGGGACAATTAGAGGCTCAAACTTCAGAGTAATTTAGACTTTATCTAGAGGAATCTGCATAACAAATTTCACTCCTTTACATAACTATACTTCATAAACACGAGAAAATACCTTCTAACTCCCCTCCCTGTAACTCCGACCCCAGTAGGCTAAAAACTAAACTAAATACGAGAAGCGTTCAAATTATAAGGTCTCCAAATTTTTTTTTTCTCTGCAGTGAGAGTAAGTAGAAAGATCCGGATGCTTTTAAAATTTTGCGGGAAATATTTCGTCTTTACTAAAATAAATGGCACCACTATACCGTGAACGGCGTGAATATCGTGCGCGTGGCCGCAGACGATGTTTCGTATACTTAAAATGGCGAAGTTTAGTTTACAAGATCAACGTGTAATAATCCGTTTTCTGCACTTCCGGGGTGAAACACCCATCGAAATTCATCGCCAATTGAGTGAGATATGCGATGAAGGCGTTATGAATGTTAAAAATGTGCGTTCATGGGTGCGAAAGTTTAAAGAAGGTCGAGAATCATGTGAGAATGAACCGAAGCAGCCTCGACCACGAACCAGCTGGACGGAAGCCATGATTGCTCATGTGGAACAAGTTGTTATGAAAGACCAAAATGTTTTGAGAACAAAATTCCTCCAGCATTGCATGAGAAACGATCAAACAAGACTGGACGGGTGCTTTTTCATCAAGACAACGCCCTTGCTCATCGGGCACTCCTAACTCAGCAGTTTCTTCAAAATAACAACTTTCAGGTGGGTTCCCATACTCCATACTCACCAGATCTTGCTCCTAGCGATTTCTGTTTTTTTCCAATCATGAAGGACACTATCCATGGCCGCTCGTTTCCTAACCGAGCTGCCGTTGCTTCAGCGATTTACCAGTGGGCAATACATACCCCTAAAGAAAATTTTCAGAATCATGGCGCCGTCGTTGTGAAAATTGTGTTCGACTTCACGGTGATTACGCCGAGAAGTAACAGTAGTTACAACTTTCTGGGTTAAGTATTTTGTCAGAAAAAAATCTGGAGACCTTAGAACTTGAACGCACCTCGTAGTGAAGTAACATTCCTACAGTAAGGTACATTCCGGATTTCAACGTTAATAAAAATAGATAACATGAAGGGGACAGTCGGACTTGTAAAACTAATAAGTAGCCCCATTCTTCCGCTACTTAATAATTGAGCATGATGTTTTGAAGTTACGAAGAAATTAATCTCCCCTGAGGAGGATATGAAAAATAGTGGAAACTCTGAGATCATCCACTTTTTCCCGTTTTATCCGCATTTTTAAGTTCCATTTATTATCAAAAAACTGATTTTTTTTCTAACGTTATATTTAGAAAATTGAAAGAACTCTGCTTCCTTTCGTTTATCATCATTTCCGATCGAATGACAAATTACTTGCGATATGTTGCCATTAAAAACATTAATAATTTTATGCGCTACCTAACTGCCTAGAGGAAACTGCGTACAGAGTTCACTTCTTTTCATGTTTATACAGAAAGTTGATTACGTTCTATGATAACAATTTGGTTTGGTTTGGTTTGTTTGGTATTAACGTCCTTTTCAACTGCT
>JAHWFO010000602.1:0-24999 GCA_023313115.1 Rhysida immarginata
CAATTTCAAGAACCCAAGAAGATCTCGGGTGCACTAGAATTCCTCAAGGTATAAGAATTGGGAACAATGGGTATAAACCAGTTCTGATCAGGTATTATAGGCTCTCGAGATCTTTGTCTCAACAAATTAACATACCATTGTGATATCGATACCGCGACAATATCCTCAGGAATTTATAAACTGGGGTCATTGAACCCCATTTGTAGTTTCCTAAACAGAAGAACGGTATTGAAATTAAGGCTTGGGAATAAACGATTTCTTATCCTTCCCCCACCCATTATAATTTATCAATTTCAATAAAAGGAGCCAGAAACTGAAGCGCATGCGATGTATCGAATTCCATGAGCCAGAGTTATAGAGGTTCGATATCCTCAGGAATTTCGCTAAAGAGATCCCCCCAATTGTGGCCACTAATTTCCGGTGCCCGTATCGCCCGAGAGTTGGGACTCCGAAATTTATGGAAGTTTTAATTTGATCACGGGGATCTAAAACTTTTTGGAATGCTTTCACAGAATTTCGGAATCAATGGGCTTTTAAAGATGAGAAACAATTGCAACCCTTGATCGGAAAAGGTTATAATTCAGTTCGAAACCGATTTCATCCGCGCATTCCACAAAATCTCAGAGTGAGGAAAAGTTGCCGGGCTTAGAAAACGATTTATGGTCGGCTCCTTTTAATTTGAAATCTGTACGCCCATCCAATGAATCTTCTGGATAAACGATGCATCGCCTTATGCTGGAGCGGAGCCATGCCGATGTTCGGCTGTCGCCATTTTAATGGAAAATAAGGAATTTACTAATGTTTCTTAGGTAGTTTATCTTGAAGCTCTGATCGTCATTGCTCTAATCTTTCCATTGCCTATGCCACTATTCTAGCGGCTGCCAAGCTCTAACGTCGATTCAAGACATAAGAGGTTTTAAGGTTACATTGGTTTTAACCAATCACTGCTTAGATAGATGATTTATTCAAGGTTTTCGCCTTTGCCTTCCCCATACTCAATGGTAGCACACATTTTCAATAAACAGTTTTTAAATGACGGACATCATTATATCAAGTTCATTAATTTTATACGAGGACTAACTGACTTGCCCGGCGTTGATAAAATTTTGCGATATCTGAATTTGAATACAAACGAAAAAGCCTTAAAAAAGTTTATATTCACTTTGGAAAAACGAAAAGAATTCTTTTAAATGATCGCACTGCAATTTTGTGTCCAATTGGGTTCACGCAGGAAAATTCGACATTGCATCCTTAACATTTTAAACTATCAAAGAAAGGCTCCTATGAGTATCGATTTATTTCCGTCTATGTTAAAAAATACTTAATAGATGGATTAACAGAGTTAAGGAACTCTGTTTACAGCCTCATCAGCATTTCTCATCAACATGTAACCGTTTCAATAGAGTGGTATTCAGTCATAGAGCGTGGAATCATATCTTGAATATGGTTGTTTATACAGGGTGTTTCAAAATTATGTACAATAAATTTAGTGACATATTCTTGAGGTCAAAAGAAGAAGAAAATGTTGTATAGCACTTTGTCTGGAAACGATTTGTTTGCGAGTAATCCAATATGATAGAGCACGGTAGTTAGCGGACGATATTTTAGCAGTTCCAGCGTTTCGACCCAACACTAGGTTGAGTGGTTTGTTCCATTTAAACCTACTTTAGGGTTGTTCCATTAGTTGTGTACGCTTGTTTCCATCACTGTACATCCACTAGGAATATCAATTTCAGAACGTTTGCGTGCTTTGACATACGCATTACGATTTACGTAAAAAAAAGTCATGTACACGTATTCCAGTGCAGAATACACTGACATGCACCTAATATATGGTTTTGCGGACGGAAATGCTGTGGAAGCAAGAAGACTCTACCAAGAACGCTTTCCGAATAGACGTTTGCCAAATAACCGAACATTTGTATCTGAGGGAGCGTGGTTACTTTGGCCGTCAAACAGGACAAGGGCGGCCTGTAGCACATTCTCCGGATGAGGAGGATGTGATAATTGACATCATACATGATGAACCACAGACAAGCACCCGTCGTATTTCTTTCATGGTACACATTCCGCACTTATCTGTTTGGCCCATTCTTCACCGTCAGCTTTTGCATCCATACCACCTGCAACTGGTTCAGGCACTGAACCCAACGGACTATCCACACCGACAACGATTTTGCCAATGGATACAACGTCGTCATGCTGAAGACCCTAGTTGTCTCAGCCAGATACTTTTCACGGACGAAGCCACCTTCACCCGGACAGGAATCGTAAATTCTCCCAGCCAGCACCATTGGGCAGATGCTAACCCGCATGTTACCAGAGCTCGAGCGCATCAAGAGCGTTTCTCCGTGAACATTTGGTGTGGAATTGTCGGAAATAACTTAATTGGCCCTTTTGTGTTGCCGCCACGATTGAGTGGGCGAACGTATCTTTTGTTTCTGCAGAATGCATTGCCAGAATTACTGGAAGATGTTCCTCTTTTGATAAGATCTAACATGTGGTTCATGCATGATGGCGCTCCAGCACACCTTAATGCTGCATACACGAACCGGTGGATAGGTCGAGGTGGACCGGTAGCCTGGCCTGCAAGATCACCCGACCTTAATCCCTTGGACTTTTTTCTGTGGGGTCATGTGAAAACGATCGTCTACAGCACACAAGTTCCTAACATTATGGATCTGCGACAACGAATTGAAAATGCATGCCAAACCGTTCGTAATGCTGGCGACGAACTCTTCCATGACATCAGACGGTCGCTCATGCAACGAGCCGAAGCGTGCGTGCGAGCTGGTGGCGGGCACTTTGAACAACTCCTGTAATTTGGAGCCACGGGTTTTGTTGGCTGTATCACGTAAATAAATCGTTTCCAGACAAAGTGCTATAGAACATTTTCGTCTTCTTTTGACCCGAAGAATATGTCACTAAATTTTTTGTACATAATTTTGAAACACCCTGTATTGATAGTATCAGTTTTAGCAGCAAGGATTGACGTCTCACACAATCAGTTGACATATTTAGAATTTTCTAAGATGTTTAGATAAACATTATCTATAACTTCTCTAAAGGAACTTACTAAATTGCAAAAGTCATATGAAAAATACATTTTCTCCAGTTATTAGCTCATGAGGAAAAGCACCTATACCTTTTCAGCAAAAGCTTGAGCAGCTGCACGCCTAAAAGTTGCCTCATCTTCTTAGTCGAAGCAACAATGTAACCTTCATTGTTTCTACCAAACAAAAAAATACTGATTGCGAAAATCCAAGACGGAAACACTGAATATTACATTGCTGCTTGGACTACGATGGTCAGGTGATTTTTCAGAGACAGGGCGTGTCTTTTTCGTCGGCTGCGGCACGTACGAGGCTAACGAGAAAGACAGGCTCCGGCACTGAAAAGTCACCTAACCAAGATAGATCTATTAACAATGTAACTTTCATTGTTTACATCTTGTATTTTAACAATCAGTGTTGGAAACAATGAACGTTGGATTGTTGCTAGACCTATTTTGATGAGGTGACTTTTCAGTCCCAGAGCCTTATTTCCAACACCCCAACGCCTCCTATAAATAAAGCCTGTGCACTGAAAATTCATACATTGTTACATCATCATAAAAAGGCAAATCTATTCATATTTCTACCAATAATAACAATACCGCCTAAAGAGAAATCCTGCTCACGGAAAAATCATACATTGTTGCATCACCTACAGTAGGGACAATTTCGGGCTTATTGTTGGTAGAAATATGATTAACAATACCCTACCGAAAGTGATGTAACAATGTATGACGTTTTCGCGCTCAGGCTTTGAGTAGAGTCAACACCTCCCAGAAAGAAAGCCTCACAACTGAAAAATCGGACAGGAGAGCCACAGGCCATCAACTGACCACCAAATTCAACAGTGGAGCCAACAGACGTGTATCCGACATTACCGTTGAACGCACCCTGCTACGGATGGGCTTGAACAGTCGACGCATGGTTGCTGCACCCATGTTGACCAGGGGTCATCGTCAACGACGCCGAGACTTTGCACGTGAGCACCGCCATTGGTCCACAGACGAGTGGGCTAAGATCGCATTCTCCGACGAGTCAAGGTTTTTGCTCCATAAAAAAGACTGCAAGAGGCTATTGTGGACTGGAAATAGGCTGGTGGGGGATCTTCTATTGGGAGCAGTTAAGTCCACTGATTCGTCTAGAAGGCAATTTGAGTGCCTGTGGCTATCTCTCAATCTTAGCGGACCAGTAGTACATGTTCACGATGTTCCCCCAGTGTGGGTGTGTACCAGCAGGACAATGCACCCTGCTACAAGGATTGGTTCGAGGAACACTCTACTGACTTTCGAGTGCTCCCTTGGTTCGCTAATTCGCCGGACATCAATCCAATCGAACATCGTGGGAGCACCTTGATCGCCATGTACGGCAGCAGGACCTTCCACCTATGACTCTCGAAGCTCTGTGGACAGCGCTTCAAGCGGAATGGAATGCCATACCATCGGACACATATCGCGCACTTCTTGCGTCCATGCCACAAAACCTAGCAGAGGTTATAGCGGCGAAGGGTAGCTACTCCCATTACTAAGCGGATGGTCATAGTTATCGTTTCACTATGAAAGCCTGTGCTTTTAAATCATTAAAAGTTTCACACTGAAACACTAGAAAATATTTCATATAAATTTTCGAACTTTTAAGAGTAGCTGATAATCGAATTAAAAATTAATCGCAATACGATAAGAAATAATTTATTTTTTCCCACTTACGCGTCTCACGTAAGAGCAATTAATTTCCATGAATTATGTTCTTTTCCGCAACAACCAAACAGGAAAAGATCCATTTCACTATTCTGAAAGGTTCCCCGTATTAATCTTCGTCGTTCGGCCTTTATATGTTTTCTCCGCCATATATTTCACGATGACATTACATGAGCACTCAGACATAAATTTCATTTTCCATCTCTTAATAGGAAGTCAATTTCTCTCTCTCTCTCTCTCTCTCTCTCTCTCTCTCTCTCTCTATCTGGGAAAAAAAAGAAAGAGAAAATGGGATTTTGGTATTGATTAAAGTTTCACTTCAACATTTTCTCTTCTCCGTTCTCTGAATCTTTGAAAGTGCTCATAACACATGGCTCCAGCATCGATTCACTGTTAGAAACGCTTAGGTAAGACATTGCTGTTAAAATCCGTCTTAATAATCGTCTAAGTATCCCTCAGTGCACATGCTATATCTTGTGTTCAATACTCGGACGTACATCTTATCGAAACCCATAACATGCAGGATAACAAGAAGCAGCGCAGGACTGACTTAATTGAAACAATGTTCAGATGTTCATAAACAGCAGGGGACCAGTCCCATTTCACAGATTTACTATAAAGCCTGCATTTCACATCACCAGAACGTACTGCAGAAACAGACAACAGAAGGTCGAATTTGACGTCACTTCCTCTTTATAACTTACTGCTCGGCAAATTGTCAGCAGAAAAGTAAACCTTAAGTTTTAAGTTTCTACAGTTCTTGCTGTTGCACTTTCAGCCAATCACATGTCTCGCTTTCTGTGAAGTCCTGAACTTAATTGAAAAATCAAAATATCGGAAACAATGGTGAAGCGAAACGAAGAATTAGAAATGTTTTAAAAACAACCGCAAAAGACCGCTGCAATCTACAAAACTTGCAGTGGTGGAAACAAAGAGCAAAACGCAGACAACAGCAGATTGCTCTGGTAATGTGGAATCTACGTTACATGCTACATGCCATGACACGTTCACCATGTGTGCACGTGCTATTGAACCGATTTAGGTAATATTTTTGACTGGTTCCTACAATGTACCATATTCATCGACTGACGAAAATAGTAATAAATAACCGCTTGTATCTCGTCATTACGATTTGTTTGTTATAATATATCTTTCCATTGAAAATTGCTTGGCGGGAAAATTGAGGTAACATTTGTGCACGAGCCAATGAACCGATTTGGATAATATTTGTGATTAGTTCGTGCCATGAACCATGTTCATCGACTGACGAAAACTGATTTTGAAAATCTTTCATAGCCTCGGAGGAGTTAGAGTTACGGACGGACGGCACCTTTCCTCACACTAATAGCATAAGGCACCTTTTGGTACTTAATAAAACATTAGGGAAAGACATAACCATGTACCGAAAGGTTAAACTATCTAATAGACCATAAAGATACCATTACACCACGCACCCTTTAAAGCAATTTCGACTATCATTAATTTTACGTTATGTTCATTCTTGACACATCATTCCCAGTCGTTTGATATATTACATGCCATATTTTAGCATTGAACGTTCCAATGAACCATAATGGTTCCACTAAACCAGGTTCCTTGAAACCAATTTGGACTATCATTAATTTTACGTTATATTCATTCAAGACACATCATTCCAAGTCGTTTGATATATTACATGCTATATCTTATGAGTGAAAATTTTTGAGGGTGTAATAAGGGTACCATTAGAGCACGTGCCATTGTTTCGATTACAACCTTTATCAAAATGGTTCATTTCCTGAACCATATTTATCAATTGGCGAAAATAGTAATTTATATCCGCTTCTATCTCGTCGTTACGATTTGTTTGATATATTACTTAATATACAGGTATTGGACATTGAAACTGAAACACCTGGTAGAAATCCAAAATCTTTATTTAATAAGGTGTTGGGGCACCGTGGGCAGCCAGCACAGCAGCAACACGTCTTGGGAAGGATCGGTAGAGGTCCTGCACAGTTTGCACCCCAAACCATTACTGATCCACCTCCGTGTTTGACTGTGGCTGCCAAGCAGTCTGGGTTGTAGGCATCAGAGGGGCTCCTCCAGACGAATACCCTCCCTGTTGTTTGGAAGACAGTGTAGCTGGGCTCATCCGAGAATATGACGCGTTTGAGGTCATCCAACGTCCAGGTTTTATGCGTCCGGTACCACTGAACCCGCTTGGAGGCATTTGTACTACTGATGAAAGGCTTCGGTATAGCAACCCTGCCATGGATGTTGGATTTATGCAGGTAACGACGGATTGTCTTCGTGCACACAGGTTCCGGGAGGTGTGTATTCATTTCTGCGGTGATTTCTGCTGCGGTGGTTTTCCGCTTTCGTGCAACAATCCTGGTCAATGTCCTGACGTCTCTTTCCGACAACTTCCGTTTTCTCCTGCAGTTGCTCATCCTGGACGTGGTTCGTCCTTCCTGTTCATATGCACACATGACCCTGGATACTGTAGCACGTGAGACATCACAAAGTGTGGCAGTTTTGGACACAGATGCACCTTCTAGACGCGCGCCAACAATCTGCCCTCTTTTGAAGTCGGATATGTCTCCCATTATAGCGCTCTGCACAGACAATTTGAAGCCTACTATCGAACTTTTCTACTGGAGTGACTACCAAGAACTCTGACACGTAATTCATTGATATGCATACGATTAATTACCTAGCAGAAGGTTCTATTCAGCCCTGGGGGTATCCAGTGCTATTTGCGAAGGTGTTTCAGTTTCAATGTCCAATACCTGTATATCTCTCCATTGAAAATTGCTAGGTGAGGTCGTGAAGGTACTATTTAATCACGTGCTATTGAACCGATGTAGATAATATTTGTGATTGGTTCGTGCCATGTACCATATTCATCAACTGACGAAAACAGTTTTTGAATATCTATCATAGCCTCGGAGGAGTTAGAGTTTCGGACGGACAGACACGTTTCCCCACACTGAGAGCATAAAGCAGCTTTCGGTACTTAATAACTGGTGGGAATGTTCAATTTAATATAATGTAAATTTTAAATTTAAATTTACTTCATTAAACCGTCTACTGGTACGTTGGGGTATATCTACAACTTTAACGATTATCATCCGCTCCCATGATGTTTTGCCCCTTTGGCTATTAACTCGAGGACTTTCCTTGATTACCGAGACTGGTCACGTACTTTGTGTTCACGACAAAAGGAAAGAGAGCAAATACCGACAGAATTTTTAACCATTCTCTTACAGTCATTCGAAGTAATTGCAAAAAATCTATTTTGGATTCGCCGCGAAATGTCAGCCAAGTCATTTGGCTCTTTCTGAATTGGTAAGAGGGGATTGCATTCAACCATAAACTCTGTATTCTTAATTAAATGATCGGACGCGTCTAAGTTTCGCGCGGTTCGTTTGTCGAGCTATAAACTTACGTGTTTTTTGAGATTGCGTTAAACGACTGCTATGCGGTATTTTACCTCAAAGAACAGCTAAACACGTGCCTCTAATGTTCGCAGTTTCCGTCTCTGCCGTCTCTGACCTGATAACCGACGATCATGCCCCTTTTCCAAGTCGGTTATTTTACGTCTCCTAATTATGATATGCAATATTACTTTTATCATCTTCACATCTGATCCAGGAATGAATTTTTTTTTCTTGTTAGGACCGATAGATACTTATATTTTCAGATGTGCGTCCGTCTGTCTGACTGTTGGTGCTCTATCATTCGAACGCTTCCGAATTTTCGACTTCCGTTTTCGCCAATCGATTACTCAAATAAAACGACAGCCTGAGTTCGTTGGCGGAAAAAATCGGTGAACTATTTCTAGTTCAAATAGTCACAGGTAACAGAAGATCACGTTTTTCAGTATAACTATGTATAAATGGCCTATGCAATGATCAATGCATCTCTATCTTTGCCTATAGATAGATAAGGCAGAGAGAAGGCTTGTGAATTAAGTGAAGATAGTGATGCTCTTCCTTGGTGGTTAATATTAGTCAAAACTGGTTAAGTGGTACCATTATGGGTCAGTGGAAACTTTCAATGCTAAGATATAGCATGTTATGCATCAAACAGCTTTGCATGAAATGTAGAAAGTAAAATTAACAAGTCAGGCAACCGAAATGCCCAGGACCGATAGGATTTTGAAGAAATCGAGAACTAAAAAAAAAGCATTTGATTTCTAAAGAAGCCTTTCATTGTTATGAATTAGATGAGGTTGCTAAGCAAGGCGTATTTCTAAGGGAAACGTATAGTTCAAACTGAATAAAACTATCTGAAAAGTTAAATGGAGAAAGTAGCATTTCTCTATACATTAGAACATATACGAATCTTTAATTTGTTAGCATTCCTATTTAATAATCTTTCTTCAAAAACTATTGTCAATCCTTTTCTAAGTAAGCACGTATCATTGAAGGGATGAGCAGCTACTAGCTATTGTTAAAATTTGCCTAACACAAACTAACTATTGATAATATAAGGCGAAAGTAGTTACATGCTATATCTTAGCAGTGAAATTTCCAATAGTTTCATAATGGTACCATGGAACCAATTTCAATTATCCTTAAATTTACATTATATTCATTCATGACACATCATTCCAAGTCGTTTGAGATATTACATGCCATATTTTAGCGTTGAAATTTCCAATGAGCCATAATGGGTCCACGAGAAGCAGGTGCCTTTGAACCGATTTCGATTATAATTAATTTTACATTATATTCACTCTGGCACATCATTCCAAGTCGTTTGATATATTACATGCCATATTTTAGCATTGAAAGTTCCAATGAACCATAATGGGTCCATAAAAAAGCATGTGCCTTTAAACCAATTTCGACTATCATTCATTTTACGTGATATTCATGCATGACACGTCATTCCAAGTTGTTTTATATATTCTATGTCATATCTTAGCATTGAAAGTTTCCAGTGGACCATAATTGTACCACTAAACCACATACCCTTGAACTAGTTCTGACTGATATTGACCATCAAGGAAGACGGTCACGTGTCTTCACTTAATTCACAAGCCTTTTCTCTGCTTTAGCTATAGAATCTTAAAGGGCGAACAGCATTTGGCAATGCACAGGCCATTTATGCATGGAATTGTATAGTGAAAAACGTGGTCCCCTGCATTATTTTTGACCTTTTGAATCAGAAGTATTTCACCGATTTTTTCCACTAACAAACTCGGTCTTCCGATTTCCCTAAGTTGTCGAATTGCGAAAACGGAAGTCGAAAATTCGGAAGCGTTCGAAAGCTAGAGCACCAACAGACAGACAGACGGACGGATAGGCGCACATTGCGAAAACATAAGTACCTATCGGTCCTAATAACTGGTCAGGCAACCGAAATGCACAGATCCAATAGGATTTTAAGGCTTTCGAGGATAAAAAAGAAAACATTTGATTTCTAAAGAAGCCTTTCGTTTTTCGGTATACATGAGGTTGCTAAGGAAGCCTCTGGTTGTAAAGCAAGGATTACTTCCAACGGAAATGAATAAAAGTACTTAGAAATTAAATGGAGAATGTAGTAATTCTCTATATATTCGAACATCTAAGAGTCCTTTAATTTGTGAGCATTTCTATTTATAAATATGCCTAACAGAACTTTACATCGTACCGTTAAGCACCCTGTAATGGTTTTGGGGTTACTTCTAAAAACATGGATATGGGAATTTGCGTACCTTTTCTGAAAACTTGAACGTACAAAGAATAATTCAAATCTACAAAAATAGCCTGTTATCGTCTGTCTAAAGATTGTACGGAAGAATCTACAATGTCAAACCGGGTTCTTCATGAGGACAATGACCCGAAAGGCTGTAGTAAGCTGGATGGGCTTGCATGATGCATAAGCTTCGCAGGAAACCCACCTGGAATTTGAACAATCTGATTCAACAAATTCGACAGATGATGAATGATGAATGCATGCCCCAGAGATCTGAAACCCAGGGCCACCATGTCAACTAAATCTGTTACATGGGGGACCCCCCCTCCACACAGGCAAGTCCCCCTCTCCCCCCCCCCCGTCCCTGGGGTACGGCCCTGCTGAAACCATTATTAACAACGACGGCGACTGGACGAATTACTAATATGCAAGCGACACGGTACATATACAGGCTGTTCCATAAAGGACTCCCCGATGGATGTTAAGAGTAAATATCTCGGTAGAAGATCGATAAAAGAATGAAACAAGTGCTATGTTTATTTCCAAAGCCGTAAAAACCTGATCCCGAAGTTCCAAAATTAGTTACAATTATTACCAACAGCTGGCGCTATACACTGTAGTCGTAGTACAAGAGTCTGAGAAATAGGCTATAAACTTGCCCTTTTCAAAGAGCCACTGTAATTGCATCACGATCGATTAAAAATGTGCAGCTTTGGCAGCACAGAGATGGCGCAAATGAAGAACGAAATTTCAGTACGCTACTTACAGCGCCATCTGTCGGCAACACTTGTAAGTAAATTGCAACTAATTTTGAAACTCCCTATCAGATTTCTACGGCTTTCGAAATAAACATACTATTGCTTCATTCATCTATCGATCTCAGTTTCTCATACTTTTTTGGGACCCCCTGTATGTGAAGCCTGATTCGTTTGAATTACCCTTAGATTCTATAAACAAATTCTCTATTAAGTTACTTGCGGTGTACTTCAGTATTTCGTAATATATCAGTTTTAGACAAGTATGTCAATATTCTTCAATATTGACTCATCTGATTGCATCTCCTTAACAAATCTTGAGAACACAATCTCGTTACATCTTCATACGAAGACAGACGGACAAATGATCAGCACAAAAGACACAGTGTTAAGCCCACCGGTACCAAAAACCATTTTTCTAAGCCGTTAATCAATAAAAGGGGCGATACCATTACACGCTCTTGTTTCATTAACTCTTAATTACAAGTAATGTTGACTCAAGAGCTTTGTGCACGTTCAACAACTACATAGTGATAAATCGGTCACACCCCATCCCTAACTTGACTCCTCCTTTTAGAGAAGCATAAACTGCTGCATTTCTCCAAACACTGAAGAGGATGAACTAAAAAAAAAAAAAAAACCTGATAAAACTCGTGATTAATAATGATGCGTTGGTGGCAACGTTAAGCTAAAGAACCCAGAGATGTGTTGCTCCAACTCCCGAACCCCCTACCCAATTCCTTTCCGCTCTGTTTACACATGCGCAGATTGAATTTATCAGCTTCACTTCAGTTGACACACTTGATTAATTGATCTACAACCGAGAGCGTGTTCGACGGGTTTGTTTTCAAATCTTTGCGAGGCTCAACAACGCCGGCGCCTATCCTTCTCCTTCAAATATTCTTGATCAATATTAATTTTTGAAAAAACCTTTTGCATCACGTGTGCCTCGAAAAGTCGCAAAGGTGTCGTCAAAGATTTTTCATCTTTAATTCTTTCAATATTTAGCGACCGATCTTGTTGCTTTATTTGCTTCCAAAAAATTTTAATTAAAAATGAAATTCAATCTTCCAGATGCGAAAATTAAGTAAATAAACAAAAATCTTCTACTCTTTTTAAGATCCCTTCTTTATAGAAACTCTATGATAAATTTCACGTGCCGCGTATCAGCTTATCTACAGCTTAGTTATAATCAAAATCAGTTATTTGCGATTGCAAAGAGGGACTCACTCTCAGCAAAAGTTATCAACAGGTGTGAGCAGCTCATCTATTGCAGAAAATCACCACTAAGCGAAAAAGGAATGCAGTATCTCATAGAACTATTCGATGTACAAGATATCCCAATACAGTACTCCCTGATTTCAAGAGTAAATATTTCGGAAACGGTAAAATTCTGATACGGAAGCTTCAAAATTAGTTACAAATGTTGCCAACAGGTGACGCTGTACGTAGGTTACAAATTTCATTCATCATTTGCGCCATCTGTGCTGCAAAAGCTGTACATTTTGAGTTCATTGTGCGGTGATTGCAATGGCTGCTTGCAAAGGACAGTTTATAGCCTATTTCTCGGACTCGACTACAGCCTGAAGCGCCATCTGTCGGCAACATTTGTAACTAATTTTGAAACCTCTGTATCAGATTTTTACGGCTTTCGAAATGAACATACCACTTGGTTCATCTTTCTGTCAACCTCCCTTTCCGAGATATTTACTCTTAAAATCAGGGAGTCCTTTGTGGGTCACCGATTAATTGCAAAACACATCTAAGATACACTGGTGGACAAAAGTTTGGTTAGGTGTGTTTTCTAAGAAAACAATTATTTAGAGATTTTATTGTTATGGCACCTTTTAAGTTACTATTGAATATATCAAAATTGACAATTGAAAAATTGATCTTTTAATTTGTTTTTTAGTTACATGCAAAGTATGCAAACTGAACTGGTCAAAGGTTTGGGGGAACAGGTAAATAATTGATATTTTTTACAGTAAAATGCATGAATATTTGTCCATTGATTTTTTAGAATGTGAAGAAGTGTCTTAAGATGATTTCTGATGAGAAACGAAGGAATTCATGCATTGTATGCTCAACACAAGAACTTCAAGCGAGAAGCTGAAATTGCTCATGTTGGCTACAATACAATAATCAGGGCAATTAAAAATGAAAACAGGAAGACAGGAAAGAAGATGGGAAACCCATTTGCACTTACAAGACGGACAAAATCTAGCATAAAACGCCATGGGAGAAGAGAAATTGCAGCTGGCCACATTGTAAATAGTACGCGCATCGAAGTAAATCTTGATTTGAAGGCTTCAACCAGAACCATAAGGCGAGAATTGCAGCGTGAGAACTTTCACTATGAAGCTATTGAAAAATCACTGCCATTAACACCAAAAAATAAAATAGCAAGACTTCAATTTGCTCAGAAACACATCATGAGAAGACTGATTTTGAGTTGGTGGTATTTTCTGATGAAAAACGATTTTTCCATGGATGGACCTGATAACATGTGCAGTTATGTTAAAAACCAATTGCTCTGGTCAGAAATAAGCACCAAATGGGAGGAGGAGATGTGATGCCATTAGGTGCCATTTCAAACACGGGTCACCTGAAGATAAAAGTAATTGAGGGCAAATATACGGCAACCAATACTTAGAAGACCTTCAAAGCACATCCATTCTTTTCTGCAAGAGACACTACAGACAAAAACAATGGGTGTGGCAGCAAGACAATGCATCTATCCACACAGCACGAATTTTTACTGAATGATTTTCCACTAACAAAGTTCGTACACTAGACTGGCCGGCAAGGAGTCATGACCTCAACATTATAGGAAATGTTTGGCATCTTATGAGCCAGGATATTTACGCTGACAAACAGTATTCAACTCGTATGCAGCTAATCAAAGCAATTGAGACCTCCGCTGTTAAAATAGCACCAAACACCATCAAGAAGTTATTTTCATCAATGCCAAATCGTCTTCTTCAAGTTATAAAGTCAAATAGCGGTCAGATTTCATATTAATTTCCTTTACTTTTGATATCTTGATGATTATTTACCTGTTACCCCAAACGTTTGACCAGTGTAATTTGCATTATTTGGATGTAACTTAAAAACAAATTAAAAGATCAATTATTCAATTGTCAATTTTGATATATTCAATAGGAAGTAAAAAGGTGTCATAACAATAAAATCTCTAAATAATTGTTTTCTTAGAAAACACACTTAGCCCAAACTTTTGTCCACCAGTGTATATTCACTAAAACCAGGATCTGTGGCAATTATCTTGTCGCTGATAGACTGGTATATTGCAGCAACACCTTCTAACATGCGGATGATGATGGATGTAATCATGTTATGGATGAGTTCTGTAATGCGTTGATTGTCTTCCGATTGTTTACGTATAAACTTTCTTTCAGGTAGAAAAAAGAATGATCGAAGGGGCCGTCAATTTCATTATTGACTTAATCGGGATGGCACATCTCGGGTTGCAAACTCCTTATGAAATTCCGCATAGCAAATTATTTACAGGTAAAAGAAAATAAATCAAGAAGATACTTGTTTCTTACAGACTAATACACGTTGTAGCTATTTTAGCTAAATTCTGCCTTACTGTTGGAAAGGAAGTCAACTTTGAAATGTATAATGGAGACCCTTGTTTTTAATTGTATTTTCAGACAGAATAAATCATTTCTCAAAATTTGTTTACATAGTGTTTTTTCAATTGATCCTGCCGTTTAGGAGATAAAGGCACTCAAAGGGTAGTACTCTGTTGTTTAGATTATAATCATTGTGTTTCAGTTTTTTCCGTTTCTTTAATTCTTGTAGGTTTCTATTTTATATGTCGTCTATTGGTTCACTTTAGGTGAGACACCCTGTATAAATGAAAGATCAAAAAAATAAATCATGTGCGCTTGGATTCAAACTTGTGACCATCAAGTCCAGTGGCTATCCACTCCTAAAAAGCGTGTAACACGCGAAAGTACCTGAGAAAGCAGTGAAAAGCTTTCCCGGACTATGTTAAAGTATCATGAAATGTTTGGCGCCCATTGGTTTCGCGGTCGAAGAGATGAACAGATAAACATTGGCTTTTTTAAGTACCGAAAAATTGCTTTATGCCATTGCTGTGAGGGGCCGTGTCTGTCTGTCCGTCAATCGCTTAATATGGTTCATCGCACAAACCAATTCGAAGATGACCGAAATCGGCACAATGGCACGTTCTCTAATGGTACCATTATGACGCCCCCCCTATAAATTTTCTATGTTAAGATATAGTAAGCAATATAGGGTTTATACTGGGTGGTTTTGAATTGAGTACAGATTTTTGGGAGATGACAGAAGAGGTCCTTAGAAGTATTTTTTGTCATATGAACATGGGGTCTCCGCAGCTCCGTTTACTTACAATACTGCATTGAACAATCAAATGACATTGTGCGTTGGTAGGCCTAGATTATTTTATTTTTAACAATTAACAATTGGGAAGAATTCTGTTGGGATAACGTTCAGCATACAAACGCCTTGCACCATCCATGGTACCAGCAGCACCGAGACACAGATGCATGTCTGCATAATCATTCCATGTAAAACGATTCATACTGTTTGTTTAATCTTTACATCAAGTGAACTTTTTAAAACAAATCTTTACCTACTGCTTTCCCAGAATGCGATTAGTTCATTTCCATATGGACTAATCTTATTTTACAAAGGGGTTGGATACCATGGAATCTCCTTGACGAAGTTTGTCCTAAGACTTTTCAACAAACAAGCACTTGCACCTTGAAATTTCTTTGCAAACTTTAAAAGTTATTACAGTAGATTGCTTGTGTTAATTGTTAAAAATAAAATAATCTAGGCCTACCAACGCACACTGCGTCCCGGTGTCATTTGACTGTTCAATGCAGTATTGGAAATAAACGGAGCTGCGGGGACCCCATGTTCATATGACAAAAAATACTTCTAAGGACCTCTTCTGTCATCTCCAAAAAAATCTGTACTCAATTCAAAAACACCCTGTATAAGTGAATAATCATAATTATTAACTGGAGATACGTCTCCAAGCATAGGTAATGATTTTTTAATTGAAAAATGGAAGGAAAAATTCTGCGACCCGGATTCGAACCAGGAACCTCGACTATCATGGCCGATGCCTCTACCAATTGGGCTATCGCAGACACCACGGACAGCCAAGCTGTCTCAAGCTGTCTTAAAAACAACCAAGTTGTCACGGTTGAAAGCCCAATGGGAGACGGGAACCTGGCCCGCAGATCGAGAATTTCTCCCCTCCAAACCATCAGAAAGTTGATGAACTCACAAGTGAATAATAATAATTATTAACTGGAGATACGTCTCCAAGCATAGGTAATGATTTTTCAATTGGTAGATTTTTCAAGCATAGGTAATCATTTTTCAATAGCCCAATTGGTAGAGGCATCGGCCATGATAGTCGAGGTTCCTGGTTCGAATCCGGGTCGCAGAATTTTTCCTTCCATTTTTCAAATAAAAAATCATTACCTATGCTTGGAGACATATCTCCAGTTAATAACTATTATTATTGCCTTACAAGCCCAGGTTATTAATACTAAAAGCTACAGAAAACATATTATCAAAGAATCGACTGACGGGTCTTGCAGGAAATCCTATATCGCAGAGGAAACCATCCAACACGTCATATCCAGTTGCAAAATACTCACGCAGTCAGATTATTTACACAGACATAACCAGGTAGCCAACATCATACATCAACATCTAGCTAAGATACACAAGCTAAGGGACATTCACACTCCTTACTATAAATATATCCCCGACACTGTCTTAGAGAACACCACACATAAACTATATTTTGACAGACCTATAATCACTGACAAAACTATCCCTCATAACAGACCAGACATTACACTAGTAGATAAGCAAAACAAAGTGACTTACATAATTGATATCTCCATTCCCAACAAAAAAGACATACATTGACAAGATCACTAAATATACGGATCTTGCACACGAAATAAACGCCTTTGGGGAGTTAACAGAGTACACATTGTTCTTATCGTTCTTTCTGCCACTGGGGTTATTCCACACTCGCTACACAAAAGCCTGTCAACACTAAATTTAAACCCACACTTATACAAAACCTTACAGAAAGCCACAATTCCAAACACCTGTCACTTAGTAAGGAAATTGCTACACCCAAACATCAATACTCCCACGAGTGAATAACTATCCCTCTCTCGCTAATCTTGAGTCCCTTGGGCTTGGCCCTCTTTTGGGTCCGCCTCTGGGATTGGCTTCCGGACTTGATCCGAGTTTGGCTTTCCCAAACAATAATAATAATAATAATAATAATAATGTCAAATTATTACCGAAATCCACTAAACCTATTAAAATAAATAAGATTAAAACTATAAATTACGGAGTTTGTTCCTTAATGCTTAAACCAAGTTGAGAAGCAAATTTATAAAGCAAACAATCATCTTTCAAGTCGAGACTGAAAACAAAAACGATTCACCGTGTCAATTCTTGAGTGAAATTACGAGGGTGCGCTACAAAGTAATGCCTCCATGGCTGTAACTGTTTTATTTTTAACCGATTTTTAAAGTTCTTTTAGTATCTGATACTCACATTTCTCCTCTATGTAATGCACTATTCACTTTTCGACATAGTCCCCATCCCTTTCCACGCATTGTACCAACGCGTGACTAGTCGGGTGAACCCGTCGGAGAGGAATTCCGGGGTTGTCGTCGACACGAGGATTGAATGGCAGCTTTGGATCCTCTTCTGCAGCACGATAACGATCGCCACACATCAGAGAGGGTTGCAGCGCGCACAATTCAAAGATGAAAAACTGCAGTTCAAAAATGAAAGACTTTGCACCTTGCGACTTTCACCACTTCCCAAAGAGGAAAGAGCACCTTAAGGGGCATGAGTTGCGTTCTGACGACGAGGTGAAACCTGCCGTTCGGTCTTGGTGTCGACAACAACCCCGGAATTCCCCTCAGACGGGTTCACCCGACTAGTCACGCGTTGGTACAATGCGTGGAAAGGGATGGGGTCTATGCCGAAAGGTGAATAGTGCATTACATAGAGGAGAAATGTGAGTATCAGATACAAAAAGAATTTTGAAAATCGGTTAAAAAATAAAAAAGTTACAGCTATGGAGGCATTACTTTTCAGCCCACCCTCGTACATTCATTGGATATCATTGTCAAGGTAATGGTTATTTTTTAAAAAAATATATTTTTGCTTTAAAAATATCGCGAATTTCACAAAAAGTGGAATTATCCGAGAAGGAAAATGATATTAGACAAGGTCAATTCCGAATTAGCACCATCTTTTGAAAATCATATTAGTCGTCTGGCTCAAAGCCAAATCTTACAACCGAATAATACAAGCTTGCCAAGCTCTCATATCCAAGTCTCTTACCCAATTTTTTTTTTTTTTTTTTTATAATTTCCTTTTCATGTGCCGTCTCTTCAAAAATGAATAAGAAACTTTTCACACTTCTCCCCCTCTAAAACTTTGATTTTATTAAAAACAATCTCAAATTACCAAAAATTCTCTTGATGGGAACATCGCGGCTCCACCATTCAATCGCTTCTTTTCTTGGGAAAGATTGTAGGAAAAAGGGTAGGAGGTGGGAGACAACCTTAATCCCATCCCTCGGATCTCTTTTCATCTTGACACCCACGCTTTCTTTCCTTCCAATCCCATTAATCAACTGGGACCATACACGAAATAAAAAAAATATAAAAAAAATCCTCCTCCTCCTTGTATATACCTTCATCCAACGTCAGATCAAGCCAGATGAATGACCGCCATTTGCATGATAATTACAGCAGAATAGAAAGAAAGATTGCATGGCGAGGATTAACTCTTTCCTTTTTTTCCCCTCTTCCACCCCTTTCTCAGTTTATCAGTTACCTAAAAAAAATAATAAAAACAAGAAAAAGAAAAAAAAAATATGGAAGACACAGAACAAGGGTTTATTGCAAAATTCTCAAGGTGACTGTCTACACTAATCTTTCTAGATTAAGACTTGGTATAGAAAAAAACGGATAAGCAAGAAAAGAACCACCTATCTGTTTCACCCAGCCTTCTAAAAAGAGGAATCCCATCCATTGTTATCTACAGCTCTCTAATGATGCCGAGGTGCTTTCATCCCAACCCCCCTTCCAAGAGACTCATTATTGCCAAAATCAACGAAAGAGACAAACAAACCCATTCTGCTCATTGGTTTTTCTTCTCACCACCACACAAGATGGCTTCTAATCCTTCTCATTGTTAGAGTATTACGACACTCACGTGGAAATAAAGCGTTTTTATAAGGGATCGCCAAAACTACGTTTCTTTTTATGGTTATCTTAAAGTGTTCTAAATGAAATAGCTAAGCTTTCAGTAATTTACATTTATAGGAGTGGCCAAAAATTAGGGATAGGGGCTACTTAGCAGTGAAATTTTCGAGTTTATGCAAGAACGTCTTCATGGATTTTGAACTCGTCTTCTAAACTACAAACCTAGCGTCAATAAACTTCGGACACCAAGTAATTTGGCTAAAAACACAGTGAAAAGTGCATACAGAGGATTGCAGGCTAATGAAAACAGATTTATTGAGTATATGGAACAATATCAACATCCATTTAGAATCAATTTAATGGTGCGTTGTCAACAGGTTTCAAAGAACTTCGTACACAAGGGGTCGCCAGCGTATAGAACTTTCCTGAAGGCTGTAGAAACGCCCAGAATGCTTTGCATCAGGCTTTAAAAGCACCGTCCACGCGACAGAGCACAGTATTCGTGTTGTTTTGAACCATGGGACGTGGTAAGCCAGTAGAAACGTGGATACAGAAGTTCCAGAATAACAAATCCCAGCGAGCTATTGCCCATGAATCATCAGTTCCACTCTCCACTCTTAATGGGATCATCATGCGTTTCAGAAAAATCGGGAAAACAGAACCAGGGACTGCACCAGGCAAGCAGCGATTATTGAATGTTAGGGACCTACGAGTATTTCGACGTTACATTGTGAAAAACAGGCATGCTCCCATAAGTGAAATGACTGTTTGCGCTCGAGAATATTTTCATATACCCATATCCGAAAGCACAGTCCGCAGTTACATCGGAAGATGCAACTATTATTTATACGCTACAAAGAGGAAGCCATTTATGAGCACTGTTGCTAAGAGTCGCCGGGTAGCATGGGCCAGAACCCATCTAAAGTGGACCCTTGCCCAGTGGAATAGTGTTCTGTGGTCCGACGAGTCCACCTTTGCAGTGGTGTATAGCAACAACGGTCTCAAGGTGCTAAGGACCAAGCACGAAAGTAATCATCCCGACTGTTACCAGAGGAAAGTTCAGAAGCCTGCCTCGCTGATGGTGTGGGGCTGCATGAGTGCAGCCGGGACAGGATCGCTTCACTTTTGCGAGGGCACTATTAACTCCGCTGCCTATATAAACATTCTTCAACAGCATCTGCATCCATCCCGCCAAAAGTTGTTCAATAGAAGACCAAGCATCTTTCAGCAGGGCAACGCGAAGCCTCATGCTGCTCGGAACACCAAGGCTTGGCTACAACACCAGCGTTTCAGGGTGCTTGACTGGCCTGCCTGCAGCCCAGATCTGTCACCCATTGAAAATGTATGGCGCATTTTAAAGCGAAAAGTCAGACAGCGGAAGCCTCGAAGTGTATTTCCGAAGAGTGGGACAAATTCCAGTAGAAACAAGGCAGAAGTTAGTGTCCAGCATGCCTCAACGACTTCGGAGCGTCATTCGTCGGAAAGGGACGCCACTCAGTGGTAATGTGCAATAAACGGTACGGTGTACGAAGTTCATTGCAACGTGTTGAAACGGGAACATTACAAAAAGTCGCTTATTTAATTTTCTTGTTTATTTTTTATGTTAAAATGCTATATGACAGTTGTACTAAAGCTCTGTGCACTCAATAAAGTAATTTTCATTTGTTTACAATTAGTTTCGTTGCACTTATCCAAAATTCTGTAGGTGTCCGAAGTTCATTGACGCTAGGGTTGTATTAAGGATAGAGGCATAGTGTCAATTGCAAAGTTGTAGAGCACCCTTCATTCACTTTAAATCGAATGTTAAAATCATTGCTTTATTAGGGGAAAATTAAAGAAAAAGTTGCTTGAAGTTGGTAAGGCACTTCAAGAGACAGGTTGGCCCCAGTGCGACAAATCACGGACCAATTCAACATCTGGACAATCCATAGGAACATGCCTGCCGTCGGCCTACGCGGATACCACTGTTAACCCCGCGTCATCGGACACTCCGGAGTGTATTTGCCACCAATCACATCGGATGGACGCCGCAACAGTGGCGTAACGTCATATGGTCGAACTGTTCCATGCCGATGTGAGGCACCGTGTGTGACGCAGAGCTCATGAGGCGATGGACCCGTCATGCCAAGCGGTCTGGGGCGCGTTTTCCTGATATGGAATGGGCCCCCTTGTTCTTCTGGGAGACCACCTGCACCTATTTTTAGCCTTGCAACACCCCAACTACCTTGCCATCCTTCAAGATGAAAATGCGCCATGACATCGTTCCATAGTCGCCCGAGAATGATTCAACGATCATGCAGGAGAGGTCCAACGACTAGAATGGCCACCCCGAAGCCCTTATATGAACCCTATGGAGTATACATAGGATACCATTGAACTCAGGCTCCGGGCGCTGCATCCTCCACTCACGAACAGACCGCAATTGGCTACAGCTCGGCAGACTGTGTGGTCTTATCTACCTTCGATAGTGTACCAGGGAATTGCAAACGCACTTCCACGCCGCATCCCTGCGCTCCAAAGAGGTTGTCAAGTGTACATACCAGGAGCGCAGCAGCACGGATGGTATGGAAATCCACTGGTCATCCATCCAGTGGCTGGCCGCGCTATCGTTGCTTAAAAGTTGGTTCATAGTCTGCCGTTACCGTTTGCGCTGTGCTCCAACGAAAGCCGTTCCGCTTGCTGAGCTGATTCACAGTTGTGCTTTGTCGTTATGCCGATGGCTGTCGAGCCGCCGTCCGCTGTTGCGCTGGGATTGAACTGTGCTCTATTTCAACGGCCAACGCACAACGGCCCACCAATCAGAACTTGAAGATCTCTTGACGTCATTTCTCTTCTTTGTAAAACAAAAATGGAGGAAAGCAAGTTAATCGAAGCGATTCAAAAGTATCCCTGCTTGTATGATACGAGAACGAAAGACTATGAATGCTATAACGCTGAAACCAGAGCGCTAACGGCAACGTTTTGAACTTGACGGAACGGAAGACGGCCAACGCAAAACGGCGTTGTCAGACTATGAACCAACCTTTACTCTACTGAACGTTACCGATCAGCGAGACAATTGAACTACGACTACCCCTCATTATTACCTAGAGGTTATTAGTATCACGAACCCTTCTGTGCTCCTTCACCATACCCTATAACCAGAAATCACAGGCAGTGGTTACGGAGACCTACCCTTCAAAAACATAGCTTTGAATGACCTTATATGTAGAAAAAAGAATTCTGACACCTGAATAACATAAAACTTTTGTCTGCGATTCAAATTAGACGCATGCTCGCAACATTGTATGTATCCACCCAAGTATACGATACGTCTCCCTATTACGAAACTATTTAGTTTGAAGAACGCAATCACGCAGAAGCGAGTTAATGAGATGTTATTGGGTACCATATCAGCATTGTTTCAATTCCAGGAATTACGAGCAGTCTAGAGATTACAAAATCGACAGTAACTCGACCTCTGCAGCTGACCCGACATCTGAAACTGAAAACGCCACCGGACTCGAACTAAAATTAACCGAAATGAGCTAAATTAATTAGGTTTTCATGGTAGAGCAGCTCCTTACCAGACGATTCGCGATTTACACTTTGGAAATCAGATAGACGTGTGTGATGTGGCGATTACCTGGAGAACGATTCCATCCATATTGTATCGTCTCAACGGTGAAGTTTGGAGGAGGGTCTGTAATGATTTGGAGCTGTTTTCGTAGTTTGGACTTGGGCCATTGGTAGTATTGAGTGAAAACATAAAGTCCACGAACTATCTCGACATACTGGACAAGTCCATGTTAGAGACCTTGGTAGAGTCCTGTGTCATTTCCAGCAACGTTTGGACTGGCCAACCCAAAGCCCAGACCACAACCCGAAAGAAAACCTCTGAAGGAAAAGTATTCTTTATGGTTTCCAGGATCTAATGTAGAAATTTCAAAATTAATTACAAATGATGTCGACAGGTGGCGCTAGATCGATTTAATCTGGATTCCGTACAACCGATCGGACGGGTTTCCTCGGATTACGCTGAAAAACAGCAGAAACCGTCGCGAGATATTCAGGAGTAACTGCAGATCGCCCGGGGGCCAACATTTCCACTACGTATAACGCCACTTCCTTCAGTACGCTGCGTACAGCGCCACCTGTCGGCAACATTTGCAACTAATTTTGAAACTTCCGTATCAGATTTTTGCGGCTTTCGAAATAAACATGCCACTTAAAGATTTTTCTGTCGAAAAATGGAAGGAAAAATTCTGCGACCTGGGATCGAACCAGGAACCTCGGCTGTCATGGCCGACGCCTCTACCAGTTGGGCTATCGCAGACACCTGGCCAGCCATGCTGACTCAAGGTGTCTTAAAGACAACCAAGTTGTCATGGTTGAAAGCCCAATGGGAAGCGGGCACCTGGCTCACAGATCGAGAATCTCTCCTATCCAACCATCAGAAAGTTTGTGGAACTCACAGATAAATGAAATAATAAATGATATTATTACTGGAGAAGCCGAGGTTCCTGGTTCGATCCCAGGTCGCAGAATTTTTCCTTCCATTTTTCGATAGAAAAATCTTTACCTGATGCTTGGTAGGCTTATCTCCAGTAATAATATCATTTATTATTTCATTTAACATGCCACTTGTTTCATTCTTCTATCAATCTCCGTTTCCGAGATATTTACATAGCCTGAATACTACATCTCATTATATAAAGTGCTATAATTATATGACGTCACAAATACGACAACGCCGATGCAGGGATTCATTAACACCCAACAGCAAAATAAATGTACGCCTGGCATTACATTATGATCACCAATTAAAAACCGCGTGGAACACATTCTTTTCGTCAATCACGATTAACCTTGTCACCTCAACAAGCAAATTCCAACGAAACACACAACAATGTGTCCTTATCCATGCTCCTTAATTGGGGATTGATTACACCTAGGCAACTCTGTCAACTCACGCATTCATTTTTCATTCTCCAAACCTCATATCCCAATTGATGAAAAGAACTTAAGCGATTGAAAATCGCAAAGACGCGCTTCAAATTGAGTGTGCGCTCTGCTTATTCACACCGGCTCTCTCCCCCTTTGTTTTGCCTTTTCATGTTGTTCATCGGGAAAATTTCGTGCTTCGTTTCCTCCCTCTCTCAACAATTAATCATGATGGGCAATGCAAGTTGCTGGGTGTCGTCAATTTGCTGTTGTCATGGCGATGACAGTCGTTCGGAAAACCGTCACCGTCTCGCGAGGCTCCCCGAGAAAAATAATGAGCCGCCGTATTGTTTCCACCAATAAGAGAATCTTCTCACGCTCGTGATCTCCTTCTTATTCTCTCCAGCTTAGTTTTTTTTATCCTACAAGCTTATCTCAGTATCTCTGAAGGGATGTGGTTAACAATTGTGGAGTTTCAATTAACAATAAATCGTCAGCCAACATCGGCACAGTTGAATTCAGAGGAGCCGTTCATCGACTGAAAGAATTTCGCTCAATGAATAGATAAAAGACGCAAATTATTATTATTATTATTATTATTATTATTATTATTATTATTATTATT
>JAHWFO010000633.1:0-11155 GCA_023313115.1 Rhysida immarginata
GTACGGGATGAGTGTGCAAACTGAAATGAAGTCTATATGGTCTCAAGCAGGCACCTCGCTGCTGGAACAAACGTTTCATTACATTTATGAAGACTTCTGGATTCCAAAATAGCAATGCTGATCCATATCTATTTTATCGAAAATGCAACCAAAAGCGACTCTACGTTGCATTTTATGTTTATGATGGTCTGGTAGTTGGCAGTGACAAACAAGAGATCAGTGATTTCTTGAGAAAACTACAAGTAGAATTTCATACAACCACCGGCTCTTTGAATAACTTTCTTGGCATGAAGATTCAACAAAATGAAAATGGATCAACTACTTTAAGCCAAGAGAACTACACCAGAAAAGTATTGGAAAGATTTGGAATTGCCGAATCAAACGCAGTCACAACACCAATTGGTTGTGAAGAAAATACCACTGATGAGGTGATTTCATCTAAGGTTCCGTATCGGGAAGCAGTAGGTTGTCTCATGTACCTTGCTACCGTATTACGTCCAGATATTGCTTTTGCAGTGACCAAAGCAGCCCGTGTTATGGAAAGACCGACCACCTGGGACTGGGATCAAGTTAAACGTATATTTCGGTACCTCAAAGGAACACAAGACTATGGAATCTCCTTCAGAAAAGGAGAGAAACTAAGTGTTTATAGCGATGCTGACTTTGCAGGTGATAAGGTCACAAGACGTTTGACTACTGGAGTCGTCGCAAAGTTTGCTCATGGAGCCGTGTCCTGGACCAGTCAGTTGCAGAAAGTGGTGGCAACCTCCACTACTGAAGCGAAATAATTTCAGCAAATAAAGGAGCAAAGGAACTGATTTGGTTGAAAAGACTATTGTCTGAACTAATTGAAATGCCGAAACATGACTTACCACCTACAATTTATGTTGATAATGCTGGTGCAGTAAAATTGGCTAAAAATCCAGAGTATCACAAAAGAACCAAGCACATCAAAATTCGGTACTTCTACAACCCCTGGCAAAAAGTTTGCGATAGTTACTGCCGATTTGCTGGCGCGCGATGTTTGTTGATTTTTTAAAAATAAAGATACACAATTAAATGGTACAAAAATTAATATATGTTTATTTGGGTGATTTACATTACACAAAAATTAGATGATATTCTAAGAAGATAATTACACTGAATAAAAAATTAAAACCAACACCCCTGGTTGGAAAAATGTTTGCGATAATGAAATACGTGGGAAAAAAGTTTGCGATAATTTAGTGCCAATATTTTCTACGGTGGTGCAACTAGAAAGGATTATACCATTAATTTTTGGGTGATAAACATAACGCTTATGAAGGCAATAGTTCACAAAAACATTTCATAAAAATAAAATTTGCGATCATAAAATGGAACCCGTTAAAGAACTGTCTCAACAGCTTAAAATGAGCATTGTGAAAATGCTAGATGAGGGAAAGACTCCAACTGAAGTTGTAAACTTGTTGAGATGTGATCAATCTACTGTTTTGACTATAAGGAAAAAATTCCGAGCAACAGGCCATGTCCAGACCAATCGAAAATCAAGAGACCGAAGAAATCTAGCAAACGCCAGAAGAGAACTGTAAAAGAAATCTAAAAAAAATGAGAAAAACACATTGAAAGAGATAAATAACGAGTGGAAGAAGACATCTCATGTTTGTGTTTGTGACAGAACCTTCGTTTTCCTCGATATCGACTACATGAACTTGGTTTCATTCGAGGAAAACGAAGACAAAGCCGCGTCTAACTTGAAACACCAGCAGGCATGTTTGAAATGGGCAAGAACTTGCAAGAAGAGGACAATTGGAGAAGAGTTACTTTTTCTGACGAAAGCTGGATTTGTTTATCAAGTGGTGACGACGCTGGAAATTTGTCTGGAGGCGTTCAAACGAAAAATTCAATGATGACTGCCTAGTCAGCAAAGAAAAATATCCATAAGGACTCATTATTTGGGGTTATATTTCTTTTAAAGGAAGAGGCAAACTGTACATAATGAAGATAACAGTTGACTCAGAAGCATACATTAATATTATTGATGTCCTCCTTCTTCCAACAGTTGAAGGTCATTTTGGAGATGTTTAGTGCATCTTCCAAGATGACATCGTATCTTGCCATTGTTCAAAAAATATGAAGGCGCATCTTGCTACCATTCAAATACCCCAACTTGAAAGGCCAGCCAACAGCCCCGACATGAACCCAATCGAAAATTGTTGGTACAAATTGAAAACATACGTCAAGGAAAAACACCCAATAAACAAACAAGAATTGTCGGCTTCAATAAAGTCCAGTTGGTCTGAACTTGAAGACTGTATTTCAAAGCATTAATAAAAGCTAAGAGTGGTGCAATGCAATACTAAATTCATTGTTTACAAATTATTCAAAACTTTTTTCCCACGTATTTCATTATTGCAAACATTTTTCCAGCCAGGGGTGTTGGTTTTAATTTTTTATTCAGTGTAATTATCTTCTTAGAACATCATCTAATTTTTGTGTAATGTAAATCACCCAAATAAACATATATTAATTTTTGTACCGTTTAATTGTGTATCTTTATTTTTAAAAAATCAACAAACATCGCGCGCCAGCGAATCGGCAGTAACTATCGCAAACTTTTTGTCAGTGGTTGTATGTGCGTGAAAAATTTTTGAAAAGTGAACTTAAATTGGAACACATCGATGGAAAGAATCAGGTGGTGGATTTATTGACGAAACCACTTGAACGTGTTCTTTTTAATATGCTACGTGAAAAGATTGGTGTACAGAACAATGTATCACAGGGATCTGACTGTTTGTCTTTGGAGGAAGTGTTAGAATAAAAGACAAGCAGTGTACCATGGCGCCATCTATCTTCAATAATGGTGCTATTGTTCTAAGCAATCCTTTGTGTATATGTTCTTTGTTATAAGAGCAGAGAGAATAAATCTTGCATGTTGTTCATGTGTTCTATGTGTAGCGCTCTTCTCATTTCTATATTTTTATATCAGTAATCATAACAATGATAAAACACTTGCAACGACGTACTCTACCCCTACTCTACCTTCTTCTCCTATTCCTTCTACATCTATAAACGCTAATTCTCCTCAACCACCCCGCAAAATGCAGCGTATGGATAGGAGAATGCTTTCCCTTTCGTTTCAATGCGGAGGAGGTAAATCCTCGCTCACGACTGTCCCTCCGACATTATCATCATCATCATTATCATCATCATCACCCTCTTTAAACCCTACTCAGAATCCACTTACTAATCCCACCTTGTCTTTTGCTACCCATTCAGCTACACATGTAGCTGCTCCTATTACTTCAACATCATCAGCTTCAACTCGTGGTTCTCTAAATGATCAACTGTTAACAGACTTCGATTCATACTTTACTTTACGAGAATTAGGCACATCTCGCAAATATAAAGTGGAATCAACCACATATGAGATGACATTTTCTCGTAGCTTAAATTTCGTGCCTCTTGCATGCGTTCCTGATACGCAACGGTCTATTTTTGACCGTTTATTCCAGCACATTTTACTGGAACGCAGGTCTTTTTACGACCACGCTCGCATTGTCTGCAAAGCACCATCCCTGAACAATGCTATCAATCTAATTTGGCCTAATTGATTCATTTTCAGGTCAGATGGTGCTTGATACTTTGCAAGCTGTCGAGCAGTCATGGAGCGGTCTGTTAATGGATGATCAATTAGAAATCCACGTGGTTTTACTTCGAAGGCCTATTTCCGCTTCTGGGGGTAGTAGCATTGCTCGCAAGTCAGTAATACTTGCTGACCACCTGGCTCGGTCAGGCTTGGTCGTCCGTATTCAAAACACTGATGAGCTCTGTTTACCTCGTGCGTTAGCAGTTGCAATGGCCTGTGCAGAGAAGGATGCAGTCATTGAGGAACACAAAAATAACCCCGTTCTCATTGAGGCTTGCGTTAAGGGGTATAAAGCATTTTGTGATGGACGTAATTCATTTCAGAAAAAAGCTGCCCTTAAGTTACGCGAAGCAGCGGGTGTAAACCCCTCGAACCCTGGAGGTGTTGGATGCCTGGATAAATTCCAGGCATTACTTCTCAGTGATACGTATGTCAATAAATTTGAAATCATAATACATACAGTTTCATCGTTAAATGAGATATTTTATCCCCAGCATTTTGTAGAACTTAAACCTAAACACACACTGCATTTATTATTAACAAATAATCATTACGATGTCATCACAAGTCTGTTTGGGTTCTACAGAAAGCGTGGGATTTGCCAGCGCTGCAGGGTAATTTTCCACGGTTCGAGGGATAAAAAAACACTATATTGGCGGGGGACGATGCTCATACTGCGGATCACAACATTCCCATTTGTTAAAGGATGAGTGTGTTCACTGTCCGCTGTGCGAGCGTTATTTTAAGGGTGAACAATGCTACAGGTCTCATCTCAACCCCAAAGACAGCGTTAAGTCATGCTTTATGCATAAAAGCTGTCTTACTTGTAAAAAAATATATGAATCCCAAAAGGGACATAATTGTGATGCAACCAATGCATTCGGTGTAACGGTAAGCATGAACCAGGCTTCTGTTACGTTTTAACAGGAAAAGATAGATCTGCGAATCAAAATACACAGCGCTCTACTACTAATGCATCTACTCCTTCTGCTTCATCTTCTACTTCAGAAAACGATTCGCTAAGACTAATATTTTTCGATGTTGAAACTATGACAGAGTTGGTTTCAGGGGAATTAACACCAATCCTCGTTTCCATGAGCTACCAGGATGAGTCTGGCTCCTTTGTCCAGTGTGTTTTTAAAGGGGTAAATGCCATGGCCAATTTCCTCGAGTTTTTATTTTCCAATCCGTCAAGGCGCAATAAAAAACATTCACATGTTATTAATTTAGCAAATTCAACAGTATTCACACACAACTTACAGAAATTTGATGGTTTATACGTCTTACAATACTTGTATGAACAAAGTATTAAACCCGATGTCATCTTGAAAGGCTCAAAAATTCTCTTCATTGAGGTGAAGGAGATGCAGATACGTTTTATCGATTCGTTATCGTTCATCACCCTTCCCTTAAGAGAATTTCCACGAGCCTTTGGATTGACAGAGAAAAAAAAAGGTTTTTTCCCATTTAAGCTTGTCAATGAGAAATGTTCCTATGAGGTCCATTTCCTGATAAGGAATATTTTAATCCCACAGAGACGAAAGAATCATTACATGAAGAATTTGTTCTCTGGTATTCTAAAGAAAAAAAGCGTGTCGGTACCAATTGGCGTCTTATGGATGAGCTTAGAGATTATTGTCTCAGTGATGTCATTCTTCTAAGAGATGGGTGTCTGAAAATTGCAGAAATCATGCAGGACTTTACACGTCTTAACCCATTCCAGAATGAGATTACTATAGCTGGATTCTGCAATCGGGTACTGAGAGAACGTTATCTGGATAAGCACTCTATGGGAATTATTCCATGCTATTGCTACGCGAATAGATCGCATCAGAGTTTGAAAGCTCCGAAATGGTTAGCTTGGGAACAATCAAAAGTTCCAAGTACGTGATACGTTCTGCGTTAAACGGATGGGAAAGACGCGTTGGACCTTACTATTTAAATGGTGTTGATGAAAGTCGAAAAATCGTATTCGAATTTTTAGGCTGTTATTATAACTCATGTCCTAAGTGCACGGTATCAAGTGCACGTAGCGTTAATCCCAACCTGATTAACGCAGAAAATTTCCAGCATACATTAGAAAGATTTGCCTTTCTAAAACACGAGCTTCCCGACTACACTTTTAGTGTTATATGGGAATGCCAGTATGAGAATGAGTTGAAACATAATAAAGAAATGGCTGTATGCTGCAAACATTTTAAAGTGGAACAGAGACCATTTATCATGTCCCGTGATGCCTTCTACGGAGGACGCACCCAGAATTTTTCGGTCGGTATTACAGAATCCACAAAGAAAATGCGTCTCTTCTATTTAGATTTCACATCTTTATATCCCTTTGTGAATAAGCATGCATCCTATCCGAAAAAACATCCGGAAGTCATCACGGCCGATTTTAACCAGGCCCCTAATGCCTATTTCAGTCTGATTAAAGCAACCGTGTTGCCTCCTCGAGATCTTTTTATTCCAGTTCTACCCTACAGGTGTGCAGGGCGTCTTTTCTTCCCTCTATGCAGGACTTGTACTAATACTCAGTCAGCTGAATTGTGTCAACACAATGAGGAAGAGAGGGCGTTAACAGGTACCTGTTGCATGCCTGAATATTAAAGGACGCTCGAGGAAGGCTATACAGTTGTTGAAATTTTCGAAGTATGGCATTATAAAGAACGCTTCGTCTATGATAAGCTTACTGGGGAAAAGCACTTCTTTAGTGAGTATGTAAATGCATTTATAGGGGGGGAAATCGTAGCCTCTGTTTGGCCTCCGTCTGCTAATACGCCTAGCGAGTGCCAGGCATTCATCAACCATGTCCGTGTGCAAGAGGGGATCCTGTTGGATCCTGGAAAATTTCAAACAAATCCAGGTCTGCGTAGCATATGTAAACTAGTGTTAAATAACTGCTGGGGTTATCTGGGCTTTGATGAAACTAAAAAAAAACTACAGTGTTTGTCGATAGCTACGCAGAGTTTTACAGGCAATTCAACATGACCTCTATCGAAGTCATGGACGTGGACATTGTCTCTGAAGAAATTTTACTCCTGACGTACAAGTCAACCCATCCTACCGTGCACATGAAAGGGAACGTAGTTATAGCATCGTTCGTGACGTGCTATGGCAGGACGAAGTTGTATCACGTCATGAGTATAATTGGTGAAATCGGCCGTGAATTATTACCAAGAGGGAGTAATTTGGGCGAGTTTTCGGACGAAATTATTTCAAGATTTGGACTAAATGTATATATTAAAAAATTGATTGTAGCTGGGGCAAAGAATTATTGTTAGCATTACTCGAACGGCACAACCGAACTTAAAGTTAAGGGCGTGATGCTCACACGTGGTGCAAACGAGATTTTAACACCAGCTGCAATCGAAGAGCTCGTTCGAGGCATGGGTTTGAGTAAGACCTCCTCCCTCCAAGTCCCTGTTTCATTTAATCTGGTGCGTAATAAAAATAAAGCCACAATTTTTAATAAACCATTTTTAAAAACTTAACAGTGCACCAATGAGAAAAGGTTTGTAAGAGACGGAGACATTAGTATTAGGTACCCTTATGGTTATATTAATTTTTAATCGCCCATAGCTTATTGTAAAAAATAGTTGTAAATATTTTTATTTATTATTGTATATACTTATTTATTATATATATTACATACACTATTCATTTGTAAATATTTACAACTATTCTAGTCCCCAATGTTCTATTCTATTTAAGTTTACCATTCAAAAATTTGAATTTTATCAAATTATTTAACTTTCTAGTCCTCAGTGTTCTAATCTTGTTAATTTTTAGCATTCAAATATTTGTATTTATCAAATTATTTAACTTTCATAATATTATATTAACTTATTCCATCACCTAATGTTTGTATTTATTCTATTATCCATTTTTATTCACTTAGCATCGATATTTAATTTTTAACATTCAACTATTTGTAATTTATCAAATTATTTAACTTTCATAATATTATATTTCTTGTATTTAATTTCAAAATTCAAATAAATTTTATATATAGTTATTTATTATGCAACGCAAGAACCTCATTATTAAAATGCAACGCAAGAACCTCATAGTTATTTATTATTAGATTTAACACAAAGCTGTCCTGATATAATTAGACTACGGAGTAAAATTTTCCCGCATGAAAAACCTATTACCGTATATGCAAATAAAACACGTGTTTAAATTACATTGGCGATCATTTTTCATCAAGCATTCACCGGGAGTAAACAGCCATGATTCCGTTCATTCAAAAGCATCGTCATTTCATCGGGGCATTAAAAAATGCTAGCCCTAAACAACGGAAAAAATTACTACAACATGCATCGTTAAATCACGTAAAATCTCTTTGTGAAATTTGCCATAACATCCTACATCATAAAGTCACGTGGACACCGCAAGTAAAAAAGCATTTGAGGAAGAGAAAAGGCCTAGCACATAAAAAAATTTCATTACGTTCTAAAAAAGCTTATCTGATTCAACACGGTGCTGGATTCTTATTGCCTTTATTATTAGGCAGCGTTGCAGGTCCGATATTAAATAAATTAATACGTTAAATATGCAGAAATACGTAAATTATTACCGTCGCATGAATATCAAAGACTAATAAATCATTTATCAACAACTCTTACTACGACTAAACCTAACACTAACGCTGAACAGCATGGCGATTGCAGTGAAACAAAAACGTCGGAGCGAGAAAAATGAATGCGCATCAAAAACTAGAATATTATCTCGACACGTTACAGAAGTATCTGTACGAAAAGAAACGCGAAGATGTTGATCAGAAAGAACAAAATCAACGCAACAAAGAACTCACACTAAACAATTATCCTCATTATCATCTTCACCTGAATCGCTGCTGCCAAACCGAATTCCTCAGCAACTATTTTACACGCCTGATGTTCAGCGAATGCCATCGCGAATACAAAAACCAAGCCATGAATTTGACGACGACAATGATGATGATAAACCAGTATCCGTACTACTGGCTCGAACTTCGCGACAAAAACGTCTATTAAAATTTTTACATAACTATCCTGAATTCATAACATGGGATTCACATGGAGCAGTAAAAATCAGCGGGAAGATTCTACGGGGTTCACACATTTCAAACTTGATCGATGACGCAGTTTCCCCATCAGCAAATCAGAAGGACCCTCCTATTGGACAAAGATGTTTTATAAAAACACTTCAGGAGATGGATGTTCCAAGAGAATTAATTGTAAATCCGATGTATCATTCGCAGGAGGGGAGGGGAAGGAGTTTTAACAGCGCTATAATTAAACGAAGATGTAAGAACGCACCAAGAATTCGTTGGATACCATACAAATAAATGTAATTCTGAATAAAAATTGTATTTTAAATGAAAGAAATCTTGTGTCTATGTAATTATTTATTTATTTCATTACAAATATTTTAATTATTTTATTTATTTATTTTATTTACTTATTAAAAGAATAAAAAAATATAAAAATATATTTATATATATAATTTAGTAATTTATTTGTAATTTAATTAACTCTTTGATATTTTATTTAAAAATATTTTATTTAATTAAAATAAAATCCTGTAAATAATACAGACAAATGAAATACTGTATATTTAAAAAAATTTAAAATTTATTCATGGAATAAGGAATACAGAATAAATACATGTAATAAAGGAATACAAAAAAAATTCAGCATGGTCAGAGAATTTTTTTAAAGGACAACAACTTTGACTCCATTTACCATTATGACATATATCATTATTATTATTATTATTATTATTATTATTATTATTATTATTATTGTTAATTGCTAATTCATCATAAATTAATTCACATTTTACAATGAAATCATTGAGAAATAGTTCGTCTGAATAAGTACAGTTAATGATGTCGTGCATCGAATGCCCACGGGCAGCAAATTTTAGGGAATGCAAACAATGATGACCACATGTAGCAGCAGACGGATGTTGTACTAATTTCGTATTGTAGACCCAATTTTCAGCCTGCTCATACATGAAATTATGGAATTGGGTATGTGGTTTTTGACCAAATGAATCAAAGTAATAAGCTAACGAAGGTTTAGGGATAAAAAATGCAACCCAGTGACTACCCGGCAGACTCGAGACATCCATATTAGCAACAACTAAAGAAGGGTAAAGCGATTTGAGAAACTTAACTACATCCGTCGGAAACACAACTCTGGCTGTGGGTTTTGTACACGGGTCACTTTCTAACGCACACCAAATTTGGGCTGTATCCATAGAGCTTTAATTTGTATAATCAAAGGTCACAGAACGGTCTTTACTGATTTCGAGTAAGTTCTGATATTGACAATAGGTAATGATGTTCACAGATTCCGTCAGAGGTTGTGAAAAATGTACTTCAACACTAACCGTTCCATTACGTATCACATTGAAATGGTCTCCATAATAATTGCGATTTCTGCTTAATTCGTAGGCCAGATATGTAAAACCAGAACCATATTCAGCCTCAGTCACATCAATGTCTCTGTCTTCCTTCCACAGACCGAGTGCCTTCAACGAATGAACAAACTCACGTATGTATGACCCTTCGGCGAATGCAGGTGTTAGAGGTTGAGATGGATAAACTTGGGAATCAATCGATAGTGAGAAATATGATAGGTTGAAATGTTGAAAGTTAAACGGATTCACCTTGTAAGCTCCATTTTGTGCTTCACTCGTTACGAATGCGAATATTAATCGGGTAGGAAGCTGACCTGTGATTAAATTTTGGATGACGTGATTTCTCGTACCTGTTGCGATATTTGACGAACGCATTTCCACTCTGCTAATCGGGTAAAATGCATTGGTTGTTTGCAGTGTCTTCGCATGTGCTAATAGCATAGATGTGTTGACTTTAATGCGCTCTACTTTAAGCATAGCTTTTCGAATTGCTATTCTATAATCAGGATTGGCTGCGTCTGACATTAGAGCGAAGGCAGGTTTGCTTCTGTATAACCTTAGGTGAAAATCCAGCGAATTTAGCAGCAAACGACTCTGACAAAATATATCCAGATGTATAGGACCTTCTAAGTAATAAACTCCATTACGTGCGAGACTTTTGCGTAATTTAAAACCCAAATTTGTATCGTCTATACTATCCATTTTCCCAGATGTGTCTTTATAAAATCCGGATGTCGTTAACTGAGTTGATTTTGCAACCCGACCATATTTCAGAAGCGTTTCTAAATAAGCTCTATACGGATATAAGTGTATCCCCTAGATAACAATCGATTTGTGAGAATAATTAGTGAAGGATAAGATTCACTGGACCCGTTTTATCACCAGGTGGAATAGGTGAATCTCCTTTAGTGATTACGACTTCTAAATTGAGTGTAGTTTGATCTAGATCGATGTAAAAGTCAGTTAAACCGGGAACAAAGAATTCGATAGGTCCGTCTTGGTTTATGATGGCGGTCGGTTGGTAACCCACCATGTGCCGCCTCTCTTGTTGACCACTCGTATGGGGAATCGAGAAAATATCCAAGTCACTGTTTACGCATTCTGCGCTATGCTCGTGTA
>JAHWFO010000676.1:0-13989 GCA_023313115.1 Rhysida immarginata
TGTTATTGGTGAATTGCGTGTTGAAACCATTGTTGATACCTATTGTTGCACAAACTTTTATTTGCATTGTTGGTCATGAGATATGCATTGTTGGTCATGAGATATGTATTGTTGGTCCGTGCAGAGTGTTTGTGAATTGCGTGTTGATACCATTGTTGCAAAAACTTTGTCTTGCATTGTTGGTCATGCGATATTTCTCATTAATATGCCCTGCTATAACCATGAATATCGATTTTTTATCAATAATTATTATTTTTTCGAAATCTGAAGTAGACAGTGACCTTCCTCATGCTTTGAAGGTCATGTATGCGAAATTTCATCAAGATCGGAATAAAACTGTAGATTTGTATAAAAAACATACAAACAAACAGACCCACAAACATCCTTCTTTATATATATAGATGTTATTTTTATTCATAGTCTGTAATTAGAATTAAGCATTTCATTGTTTGTTGCACGTGGACCATTGTTGTCGCAAAATTCTTTTTTTTGAACGCGCGTGATGCGTGTTCTTGGTCTTGCGTGGCGATTTCCTTCGCATTTAATTAACTCGGTTGCGAGATGTTATACTGTCTGATTGTGGCGCAGTTGTATTTCTTTAATTACGTAGTACATTCTCTCGCCATCTTCTCTCTCCATAGGCCTTGCGACTACATTTCTCCATTTTTTTCTCCGTTGTGCAGACCACGATGGCCGCGCACGTTGCTGGTGTTTCTTTCTGATTGCTTCAGCATTAAGTTAGTACCTCCGCAAATGCAATTACGAGTTTGTCGACGCGGTCCCCACATTTTATGGGTATCAATGTTGATTACGAGTCGTCGCTCGTTTGTTTGCTGTTTCACTATGTTTAGGCTTGGCCACGAAGTCTATTCGTTTGGAAGGTACAAACTCTGCTGTCTTTCTCCATACCTGAATATTTTTTCTGCAGAACCATGCGTCTAGGCTATTAACTGTGCATAGCGAGTCGCCGCGGCTGTACTACCACTCCATTGCGTAATTTATTCATTCTTGTACTATTACTTGTGCGAGACACTGGGAGTACATGAATTCAATATTTTCCTTTTGTTAGCGTATAATTTTAACTTCTACCATGTTTAACCATAGATTCGTTTTGCTTTCTAGTTTATTTTTACTGTCATTAATAAAGTCTTTTATTGTTTACCACAAAATGTGTGTAGACTCATTCCTAGCCATAAATTCCGCTTTAAGATTCCTATACAGCCTCATCAGTTTACCTTTTATTTAATATACGCTCAGTGCTACATTTTCCTTTTCCATCACTCATTTTCAATAATCCTGTATATGTTGCAATTATTGCTCTGAAGGATTAGAATATTAATTTCATTATTAGAAAAACGACTGAGCAAAGTCTAGTTTCTTTAAAGCCATGAACTCAAATCCACCGCATTTTTAAGTACACTAGGGAGTCTGCCCATTTCTACTAATTAAGTCATGAGTCTGTGATCTACGCTTTTAAAAAGTATATATTTGTTAGAATTTTACTATAAAAAGATAGTAAGCAAATGTAAAAGAAAATAGGTATATGGATGTTTATTGATCAACAATCATTATACTTACATAGTTATTGACGCTGCTCTATATCTACAGCAACTGTAAAAGCGGAAGCAGTAATTGTAATGCAGTTGAGGTAGGGTGTTTATGAATGGAAAAATGTAATCTGACCCTATTTATCATACTTATTTATAAAATTTATAGTAAAACAGAGTCGAATTATTCTTTATTTTTCTATTAAAAACCGACCCTCTTAATAGATTTACAACTGCTGCTCCCATGTTCATCAGATGAGTAGCATTATCAGTGCCGTTTGCATAACAATTTTTGGTCGATATTAAATATAGGGTGGTAATAAAATAAGTTCGGCTACTCAGAGCCCTCTAGAGCCCAATATAATTAACCAATTGTGATGTAAATTGAAATGTAGGTATTGAGACCACGGGGGAGAGAATTCCAGAAAGAAAAAAATTAGTGCAAATTTTCACCACCAAGCAGGCAAGGTATTTGTTTGATGACAGCATATGTTCAATATGTCCCCCTGCGTCAGTGACATGTTGCATGAAGCCTTTCCCGAGGAATATCTGAGACATGTCGTCTAATGCTGGCTTTCAGCTCAGGCACAGTCCGTACGCTTTGTTGATAGACCTGATCTTTCAAATATCCCCAGAACCAAAAATCGCACAGGTTCAAATCCGGAGAACGTGGAAAACTTCTATATATCACGTGATCATCTCCAAAGTTGGATGAAGCAGTTCCTTCAGTTGGTGACCAATATAAGGAGAAGATAGTGGTTTCCAAGCATCGTCGCTCTCGAAGACAGGAATCGTATGTTATGCAAGAAGTTCACAATACCATGCACTTGTCACAGAACGTCTTACAGGAACTCGTTGTGTCACTTCCTCAATGAAAATGGGACCTAGAATAAACTCAGCAGTGAATCCACACCATACAGTCACATATTCAGAATGCATTGGCTTTTCATGCACGACATGGGGGAGCGAGGCACCACATATGCGGCAGTCTAGAGTGAAATGTGCTTCGTCTGATGATAGAATGTTCCACGGCCACAGTTCATCAACACTCATGCTCGCCAGAAAGTAATAAGATAAGCCAGCGAGTTGGGCGGTTTCTTGAGGTTTTAACTGTTGTGCCAGATGAATCTTTTATGGATACCAATGGAGAATGGATCGCAAGACCTTTCGCATTGTGGACCATGGGCTGGACAATTCGCATGCTGTTGCTCGAGCACTTTTTACAGAATGTTGAGAAGAGGAATCTCTGTCCATCACTGCAGCAGCCACGTCCTCAATAACTTCGTCTGTTATTTTGCGCCGTCCTGGGGGTCTAGGCTGAACTCATCGACAAGCTGTCGATCTCGACAAAATCTAACCGTCGGTAAGTGGCATATTACACATTTATACACAAATTTACACACGTACGGCTAGATGATATACACTGGCATACACAAGTTTACACACAATTTTACACATTTATCATTGTATACACATAAATACATACCTGTAGACACACAATATTATTCTTATCACAGTTCAATTTTCGTAGCACAAGAGAGTACTTCCATGTATGTAAATATTTTTAAACAAGTTTTTGTTAATATTTTTAGAAAATGTGTATTCTTGAGCTATGTGTATTTAGCCTGCAGGCCGGAAATGAAGGGGAAAGATTTTAATAAGAAATCTGTTGCTAAATTCTGAAATAACGATCGCCAAGTGCATAGTCGACTGCTCTTGAATTGTACACAAGAATAGGGGAGTTGTTGATGGTCTAAGTCAACACTAGAAAATCGACGGTGTAGAGTCTGTACACTATAGACTCTGTAGACAAGTCTACACTGTAGACATTGTAGACAAGTCGTGTTCATGCTAGCTCGAATCGACAAATGTGTCATTAACCACGTGGCCATCGACACTTGTCGACAGTCGACTGCTTGTCGATGAGCTCAGCCTAGACCCCCTGGTGCAACAGCCAACTCGCAAGTAGATTCAAATTTCTTTATCAATTTTCGCAACCCAGTATCTGACATGGGCTCTTTTCGCAGTCCTTTTAGATGACGATATGCTCGCAATGCAGCTGGACTGCTGCTATCATTCTGGTAAAACAATTTTACCAGCAGAGCGCGTTCTTTCTTGCTTAAAACCATAATCTTTCGTGAAAGCTTTTCACTAAAAATAATGTAATAATGGATCGATCCATTCCATTCTGGGTATGTTAATAACGCTGATAATAACGCTGATATTGAGAACAAATATATGCTGTAATCAAACAAAAACCTTGCCTGATTGTTTAAAAAAATAAAACTAGTTTTAAAATCTCCGTTTGTCATGCCACAGCGCCACATTTTCACCTGGTGGTGAAAATTTGCACTAATTTTTTTTTTCTTTCCGGAATTCTGTCCTCCATGGTCTGAATGGCCTACATTTCAATTTGCATCACAATCGGTTCATTAGATTGGGCTCTAGAGGGCTCTGAATAGTCGAAATTATTTTATAACCACCCTGTTCATACATACACCTGTTTTCTATTTGCATACTATTTTTTTATAGGAAAATTCTGTTACACCTAACCTTTTTGAAAGGATAGATCGCAGATGGGTTTTTGTTCTGCAAAAATTATCAGACTTCCTGCTATAGATAAAAACACGGTAGATTTGAATTTTTGGCTTTAAATAAACCAGTCTTTGTTTTCTCATTTACTAAGAGTGAAATATACATTCTAACCCTTCAGAACAATAATTAATCAGTCAGATATGTTATTATTCATAAAGTAACTGACTGTCCGGCGTTGCTTGCGTTATGTTTGATGAAACTTCCGGTATCTGAATTTGAATAAAGGTATGAGCACATGAAGAAGCCTTAGAATTAATATATAAGGATGGTTTCATTTTTATGGTGAAGATTTTTAACGCATCACAGCAGGGGTTTGATGCACGTTGCTTGTGAAATTTTATACTTGTTTTCGGTAGAATTGAATTTACCGTTCGTTCTTCATTTTCAAGTTTGCTGACAGAATGCCTTCAAAATTGAACCGTTATTTTCAGTGCTGATTACTCTTATTTTACACGGTGATTCATAAGTCACTGGACGTAGTTATATATCTCATATGGTGTGTAAAATAAACGATGTGACCATGCTAGCAAAGAATAGCATATTGCTCTATCTTTTTGGACAGTTGTGGAGTTTTGGGCTGCCATCTTGAAATCCTGCATTGTCGCTCAAGAAGTATTTTGCTAAATGTGAAAAGGGTCATGTGACATATCAAGAAGTTTCGGATTTCTTCTTATACTCAGAACAATAAATAAGACAGTGAAGACTTCGTTATATTGTGCGAATACATACTATTCAGCACTCATTTTTCTGCACCATTAACAGCATGAAGAATGATCCTAGTGCGTGGATGTTTAAAAAAACTGCTAAGTCTGAACCAAAACATAGTTAAAAATTTCTAATTATACAGTCTATCAAGAAAGTACAAGACCACCAACAAAAGTAACGTAGCTCACATTCTAAATAAATCAAATATCTCTGCAATGCTGCATGACTATACTACTTCAGATATTAGCAATGTTTTCGAAAAAATTATAGCAATCATGTGGATATTGTAATTATAACATGCAAAAATAATTCCACAGCTTCAACTATAGTAAAAGACCACCCTCCCTTTCTCACCTTTGACACAACATTACACTCTTCTATTTGAATATTTAATTAGGAAAACTTAGGCAGTAGTTACATTTCACTGTTTTAAGTGTTCTTGTGACTGATATTAATCATGCCTCGTTGAACAAAGCTGTCTGAGTCAGAAATTCGAAGCGTTCACTATCAGAAAGGCAAATTATGGCGATAGATAATCGCTCCAAGACTGTTGTTCACAATGTATTAATCAAACAACATGATTACAATTCAGAAAAACGCAAAGGACGGAAGAAAACCTTGAGAGCTCATGACAACCGTCGAATTGAGACTCTGGCAAGAAGGAATCAGATGTCAATAAAAGAAATTGCTTGCGAACTCTCAACTCCAGTGAGCCATACAACTGTTTAGAAAAGTTTGCGAGACAATGAAACATGAAATTCTCCAAATCGAGATCAAAACCTCAATATTTGCCGGTCCATAAGAGAGCACGTAAAGACTTCGTTTATATTGTGCGAATACATACTATTCAGAATCATTTTTCTGTAGCATTGGCTAAGGTCAAAAACCCTCACCGGTGAGAGAATGATGACGTAATTTCTCACTGGGCTAACCGTCTTTTTCTCGGTGAGGACGGTGAGACTAACCGGTTAGGCATAGCAGCACTAACTGGCGTTTCTGACCACGTTAAAATGACGTCACAAATTTCTCACCGGGATTTCTGACCGACCAAACGCTGACTCTTCTCACTGGTGAGAGTTTTTGACCTTAGCCATTAATAGCAAAGAATATAATTTCCCGGAAAGAGAAATGGAAATCGGTGGTGTTCTCTGATTGGAAAAAATTTAATCTGGAAGGCCCCGATGAAAATAGTTGCTACTGGCACAATTTGCGACAAGAGCCACGCGTGCAAATCAGTCAACAACAAAGTGGTGCTTCGGTGATGATTTGGGGTGCATTTGCGTTCGATGGAAAAGCAGATATTGCTATAGTACCAAAACGGATGAACTCTTTAGTGTATGACGAAATGCTGTATTAAAAACTGATTCCCTTCAGACCGCTAATTGGTGGAAACAAATGGATAATGCCCCTTGCTATGTGTCGAATTCAACGAAGGAGTGGTTTTGTCAACAGCGTATCCACCTTCTCACTTGGCCATCACGCATCCCAGATCTTAATCCTATAGAGAATGTGTGGAGTGTTTTGCAGCACGAGATCGACAGTTTTCGAATGTCTTTGCGTTGACAAATAAGATAATGAACGAATGGGATAAGCTGGAACCTGAACTGTTTCACAATTTGTTAGAGACCATGCGAAATCGAGTGTTGAGGCATCTCTCGACATGGTGGCTCTACACATTATTAATAACTCAAATGCAACGTAGATGTGACAAAATTGTCACAAAAATTCTAAATATCAAGAGTAGTCTTATAAAAACTTTACAGTAAAAACTGTTAATTTATGTTATAATTGATTTTATCATGATTCACTGATGAGAAATATCAAATATCATTATAACACACAGGCGCATCACAAGAAAATTAATAATCTTGTTTACCATATATAGGTTGTGAGCTGCGTTACTTTTGTTGGTGGTCTTATACTTTCTTGACAGACTGTAGTTACAGTCCGTCCCAAAAGTTTATAGGCATCAATGTTTTGCTGATTACGTCACTATGACATCAATGATGTTATGGAAAGTTTTTTGGTTTTGTATGAAAGCATGTGCAAGTTGATAATACGCAAACATGAAAAAAGTTTTCTTTTCTCAAAAGCATTGAAAATGTTTATGATAAACCATTGAAAATGCTTGTCCCAAAAGTTTATAGAACAACATAATTTTATGCAATATGTAAATATTTAGTCATGATGCAAGGTTTGGGGTTATAAATATGCTGTGAAATGACTCGGCGACATTTTACTCGGCTTAGAGCTTCCCAGCTAACAGCTGATGAGGTTGCCAGAATATTCAGCTTAAAATCGCAGGGTCAATCTGTTTATGACATTTCCAATGCGTTAAACCGTTCTAAAATATTATTTCCCGAGTTCTAGTGCGTAGAGAGCCACACCAACCAAAACGTCTTCAGGAAGACCACGTGTGACAAGCTCTCGTGATGATAGACGATGGCTTCCTCCCTGAAAATGTCCATACGTAACATCACTGTTAGTTCACATTTGCATATATCAAAGAATACAGTTCACAGACGTATTAAAGAAGCTGGTTACCGTATTCACAAGAAAATGAGACGTAAACCGCCACTCACAAAGTTTCACTAAAAGAAGAGGTCGCAGTGGGCTCGTCTGCACATGTCATATGGTGATAAATGTCTGAGTGTGCTGTTCAGTGATGAAAAGAAATGGAATCTGGATGGTCCTGATGAGTGTGCAAGCTACTGGCATGATTTAAGGAAAGAGCCCCGAACATGTTTTAGCAGACAACAAGGTGGTGGATCGCTGATGATATGGGCGGCCTTTTCTTATAATGGTCAAGCGTCTTTATCATTTTTAGATGGACGACAAAACTCAGAAAAGTATATACAGACATTACAAAGTCATTTGATTCCGTTCGGTGAAATTTTCGGAGGAAAGAATTGGTTTTTTCAGCACGATAACGCATCCATCCGTACATCCAGTATTACAGAAGACTATCTAAACAGGAAAAATATATCTGTTCTTGACTGGCCACCAATGAGTCCTGACCTGAACCGCACTGAGAACGTGTGGAGCATTTTATGTCGGGAAGTTTATGCCAATGGACGTCAGTATTCGTCACTCAATGAACTCAAGAAATCAATCGAGTATGCTTGGTATAATTTAGATCCTAAAACAATACAAACTTTGATTCTTTCTATGGAAAATCGTGTATATGATATAATACGAAACAACGGAAAATCGATATGCTTTTGAGAACCATGTGTTTTCTTGTAAATTTGAGATTCCCCATGCATTCTATATATTTTTGGGACAGTGCTCTTTTCATTTATTTTCTATAACAATACGCTAATGTAACTTTTGGTTAAATACGAGTAGTATGAGTAATAACAAACCTATTTGAGCTCAGTCGTATTTCTTTTTGTTCGTTTGATACATGCATCGTATTGATGTCTATAAACTTTTGGGACGGACTGTATAGGTATACACTGAGTGGCCAAAAAATTAGAAACTCCTCTTATTTGAAAGTAAACCAGTTCAAAAGTGACGTAGAGTGACGTAACAACGCAGAGCTGCGTATATAAGGAAAGCTCAGCTTCGGATGACATAGTTTTCACGGAAGTTAATGCCAAACGGGGTAAGACGGAAGATTTAAGTGAGTTTGAAAGAGGAATGACCGTCGGTGCAAGAAGAGTTGGTGCCAGCATCTCTGAAACGATATCTCAGATGTTTAGAGTGGCAGTTGAGAAAAAAATTTCAGGCGATAAGGACTATTCTAGTCGAAAAATGCTGGTGAACGGGAGAGGTGAAAAGCGAATAGCATGCATAGTCCGCAGCAACAAATGGGCAACAACATGATAAATTACACCTGAATTCAGTGCATGTGCATCACAAAGCATATCCCAACGCAGAAGGAGACGGACTTTGCAAAGAATGCGCTTTAGCAGCAGGAGACCATCAAGTATCACAGAACAGTAGGAAAAGGCGCCTGTTGTGGGCCCCGGAAAGACGTAATTGGTGAATGGTGAGTAGAAAAAAGTAGACTGGTCGGATTAATCTCGTTTTCTGCTCCATCATGCAGATGGCAAGCTCAGAAAATGGGTTCCAGAAACAATTCATCCCATTTCGTCGACTGCCTGCGAGCCTTGGCCTAGCCCTTGTTGGGAACTTTCATCTGTTGTGTGAGAAGAATATCCTTCTTCATTATCTAACTTTTGCAGCTTCCACAATTCCTTTTATATGCGCATAACATACGAGGGTATTTGATTAAGTAACACGCAATTATTTTTAATACAGGTCAACGCTGTTTAACCGAAACTCCAATTATCCGAACTCCAAATCCAAATAAATAAAAGGAAAACGAAACCTGCGTGCAATAGCGGTGCTCCACTTGAAACACATTTACCATTTTGTTTCCGTTATCTGGTGCACGTGCACATGACTCATATGTGACGGATAAGTAGTGTCTAAGCTTATATCTCAGTATTGATATAATTACCTATACTTACCGTCTACTTATGTCCTCCCCTCTTTTTTTTCTTTTCCCCGTGATCGTATAGTGCGTTAATAACAATTATATCCTCCCTCTTTTCCCTTCCTTCCCGTGATCGTATAATAACCCCTTTTGCTATTACCTACTCCCCTTCAGGCTGAAGATTTGTATGACGGCAATGAGCGAAACTAAACTTAAATTACGGTCATTAACTATTTATTACCAGGTCAAACAAAAAATAAAATATAAAATCAAAGAAAAGAAACAACAGCCATTTGGTTGATTAAAGTAACACCATACTTGGAAGTAAATATAAAAAAATAATATTTAACTTAATCTACATACATCAAAATCAGTGGTATTCAGGCTGCATTAAATAATAAAACAAAAGCGCACACAGATATAAAAGAAAAAAAAAGTGACATACAAGGCAAAGCCTAATCAATTTCCTATCCCTTATAATAACAAACTTCAGATACTAATTGGCAATTTGCTGTCGCAATAAAAGTTCCCCCTTTTTCTAAACCCTTTTATCAACTTAAAATAGTCTTAGAGTTCCTTGGCATTAGAAATTTTAGATTACAGGCTAGATTCTACTCCTATCTCGTTAATTCCTCTTTAAACAAATAGTCATTCATTACTGTTGGCAACAAAAAAAACAATTCCAAATAAAGTTATTTCACACGCGTGGGCCCAATTAAAATGTTCACTACCTTATCTTCTTACCTTGCTCCTGGCTTGCGCCGATCCGTTGCAGCCTTCTCCTTCGTTGCTAAATCTCCGACGCCGTCGAACTCCGCCGACCCTGTCGTATCACCACCGCTAGGTTGCCGCCGTGTTGTCCACGTAGCTAGTTCTCCCGTCGAGGTTGCTGATCCTTGGCCACCGACACACCAGGTCCGCTGAAACCGTCCCACGTATTAGGCACTACTACCGGCTCAGGACTCGAGAATCGTCTTGCTAGAACCCACAAGATACGCCTTCTCGCCCCGTCCTGCCCCACCGAGTAATAGTGCTTACGCTACGTACGGCTCCAACTTACCAGTGTTGGTTCAGCTCTCTCCCGGTGATCTCTCCGTTCGTCACTCGCATCGGTCGTAGCTCTCGGCTATGGCCCTGGTATACTGGCCGCCTGTTGCGCCTCGCCTGCCCCTTGGTCGCCGGCTATACCGATGTCATCCGCTCGTTCTGGCTAGAAGAGCGCCCCGTCCCCCCAGTGATGCTCGGACCGCGTTTTTCTCGTCGCTATATTCTTGACTGCCTGATTACTACTCTATATCATCTCCTGCTTCTCTCTGTCGACTGTTAACGCACACTACTCGTTCTCCTACTACATTTCATCTGCTGCTGTCCACTACCACATATCATCTGCTACTGTCTACTGCTACATTTCATCTCTCTTTTCTTTCCTTATTTCTCTTCTCGAGAAAAGAAATACCTTTTCCCTTCTTAGAATTTTCTTTTCTCTATGCAAAGGAACTCTAACCTTGAACTTTTCGTTTCCCTGAATTTCCTCTACCCCTTTGTTCTATTTTCCCTTCCCTTCCTATCGCGATTCTTTCCTCCCCCCATCAAAGAAAAAATTTCCTTCCCTTATTTCCTGATGGTTCGTAACCCTTCTTTTAAACCTACAGCGAATTGCCAATATATAAATCTGAACACTTAATAAATAAAAAAAAAAACGAAATAAATATTCTCAATCAATAAACATAGTCATTTTACTCGTTCTATCTCTCTCACTACCTTCATTCCAATTCCCAGCCTGATTATTCCTTATTCCCCCCTTTATTTTGGATTTCCTTCCATCTCTACCCGTTTTCCTTTAATTTTGAAACAAATTTACATAAAGTAATATATCCACGCGGATATAAACGGGTTTATATCCGCAGGGACATATTCATATGTCACACATACAAGGTCAAACCTCGTTCCTCTCTGAACGGCCGTGTGCTTAGCTTCACTGACTTCTTTAACGCAACTTTTTTGTCGGGAGTTCGATTATCCGTAAAAACATGATCCGAACCACCCTTGCTTCCAGTTAGTTCGGATAATCGGCGTTGTACTGTATAACTTTACTATAGGTATATACAAACCAAACAACATTGGCTATGAACCTACACAGTTTACCGGTTTTTCAACGTAACAACGTAGTTGCTCAACACATTATCGCCCTCGTGGCAGCAAACTTTTTATGCCAAGTTCGTTTTCTAGTTATAAACTATTTCATGAAACATACCATGTATGTCTAGTGCTTAGTAAAAAAATGTTTTGATCATATCTTTCTATATATACAGGCTGTCCGGAAATAAATGGTAAATATTCATACACGTGAGAGAACATGTATAAAGAAGCATTTTTATTCCTATGAACATGGTGTCGCAAGCCAACCCCCACAGAGATACAGGGGGATTAAAGTATCTTGCGCTGCCTGATTGTTGGCGTCCCGCGAGCGACTAGGCAATGTGGTGCAGCCCACATTGGAGCCTACAGACCTGTTCGAAGGTGTTGATGTAATGAAATAAAATCAAGTCACATCACATAACATTAAACTACGTAGAAATAAACAAATAAGACACCCTACAAACGCTGTAGGTTCTTAAGGTAACATCTTGACGTAGACTATGAGCAATGCACATCAAGGCATACATCCAAACTCTGGGTCAAAATAAATGTGAACAAAACAGACGCCACACAAATGTCCATTGCGTATCAAGACTCACAGCAGGTGTTCAAAGGTCTGGCCATGTTTGCACGCACAGATTACAGCGCCGTAGTAGAGACACCCGTGCATGACATAGTACATTCGGTTGTTCGTGGATTGTTTCACTTGCCACAGCAGAGCAAGCGACCAGATCATTAACGGATGGAACAGGTGTTTCGTACACCAGTGACTTCATGTAGCCCCACAGAAAAAAGTCCAATGGGGATAGGTCAGGTATACTTTAATCCCCCTGTATATCTGTGGGGGTTGGCTTGCGACACCATGTTCATAAGAATAAAAATGCTTCTTTATACATGTTCTCTCACGTGTATGAATATTTACCATTTATTTCCGGACACCCTGTATAAAGAAGGATGTTTGTGGGTGGGTTTGTTTCTTACACAAATCTACAGTTTTATTCAAATCTTGATGAAATTTTGAATACTTGACCTTCGAAGCATGAGGAAGGTCACTGTCTACATCAGATTTCGATAAAATAATTATTGATTAAAAAAAATCGGTATTCATGGTTATGCCAAGGCATATTAATATGAGAAACTAGAAGAGGTACCCGGCATTGCCCGGGATAATTACACTTGCACAAACTTTTCATTTCATTGTTGGTCATGAGATATATATTGTTGGTCCGTGCTGAGTGTTTGTGAATTGCGTGTTGATACCATTGTTGATACCTGTTGTTGCACAAACTTTGCCTTGCATTGTTGGTCATGAGATATTTCTCATTAATATGCCCTGCCATAACCATGAATATTGATTTTTTATCGATAATTATTATTTTTCCGAAATCTGAGGTAGACAGTGACCTTCCTCATGCTTTGAAGGTCAAGTATGCAAAATTTCATGAAGTTCGGAATAAAACTGTAGATTTGTATAAAAAACAAACATATCCACAAACCCACAAACAAACATCCTTCTTTATATATATAGAAGACTAGAAGAGGTACCCGGCGTTGCCCGGGATAATTACACTTGCACAAACTTTTCCTTTCATTGTTAGTCATGAGATATTGATTGTTGGTCCATGCAGAGCGTTTGTGAATTGCGTGTTGATACCATTGTTGATACCTATTGTTGTACAAACTTTGCCTTGCATTGTTGGTCATGTGATATTTCTCATTAATATGCCTTGCCATAACCATGAATATCGATTTTTTATCGATATTTATTATTTTTCCGAAATCTGAGGTAGACAGTGACCTTCCTCATGCTTTGAAGGTCATGTATGCGAAATTTTATCAAGATCGGACTAAAACTGTAGATTTGTATAAAAAACGTACAGACCCACAGACAGACCCACAGACAGACCCACAAACATCCTTCTTTATATATATAGACTAGCAAAGGTACCCGGCGTTGCCCGGGATAATTACACTTGGATGTAAACAGAACATTTTCAAAAAATTAAATTATATTTTGCAATATCTTAAAAATAAACACATGAAAATGCTTAGAATTAATCCAGTAAAAATTCTTAATGAAAATTCGAAAAAAATCTTTTTAAAGGCTCACAATGGCTGGACCTCTCCAAGTATGCCACTGCTAGTCTAAATAGTTTCTTACTCACGTAATCTTACCTCAGATGTATACTTAGTGTTGTTGCAATTTCCACTCTTCTCTCGATGTGTTGAAGCAAAACTTTTGCAGTCTAGCGGTCGCCGATTCTTCTATTTACTTGCTTACCATTTGCTCAAGCACTGCTTCCTCTGTCGTCTTTCCACTCTTTCTCAATAGTCTGCTAACTCTCCATTATCTCCAGTTACTGACCATTTTTAAAGATTTTCAAGAAATTGTTAAGTACTAAGAACTCTCTTTTCTAAGAAAAGCCTGAATAACAGGAATTCTATGCATTGTTACAAATTGAAACTTATCCATATTGCATCATCATTTTATGTTCATTGTTATAATTCTTGGAAAGGATTGCTTTATCATTGCATCATCATTTTGAGCTCATTGTTATT
>JAHWFO010000678.1:0-10552 GCA_023313115.1 Rhysida immarginata
TAATCTGAATATTCAAATTCTAGCTAATTAATTCTCAAAACCTTACAAATACCTCCCCCTGTAAGAAAAGCCTCGCCCCGAGGCGGTACCTTTACCTGAAATCCTCTGGGCGGTCTTGCTTCTCCGCAGCATCTTCCATGATGAAGCGAGACAGATCGAGTCGACGCCGGCAAGCCTACATCTCAAATGGCAACTAAAAATACTCAAAAAGAAATTATTTACTGATATTGTATAATATAAGCAATTTCCTTTAACAAGAAAAACCGGTTAGGCAGTTCCTAACTATCATGAAATACTAAGGTATTATAAAGTGTATAAGGACACCAATAATATCTAACTTAATTACTACTTAAATATAAATGAAACTATAGGCCTTCTTAACGAAAATTTTGTGCACATTTTGGAAGTTTCCTATCACACAGTTTAAAAGTTCTTAATACTCTATATAGTTTTTCTCAATACACAGTTCACTAAAGTTCAAACACAACATAAAGTTCACTGGAATTCACTGAATACGGGAATTCAATACTATGTTAGTAAAAACACAAAGCAAAATATCACTTAAGAAATACTTCAAAGTACTTGATAGTTTGTGGCACAACTTGCTTCTATATGATGGAGATAAAGTTCTGAGGCGGGATGCTCACGTCGGCATCATCTCTTTGCTCTGGATCTCCATTAACATATTGGAATGCGGAATCGCTCCGAAGCGACCTTCAATGGCATTGTCTGCGACGAGGGGAGGTTGAAGTCCTCAGCGTCAGCAGGTGTCTGGTGTCGGGCGTCTTCAGCGGTTTCCTCTTGGGTCCAGGGGTGGTTTCCTGAAGCCAACTCATTCCAATTGTCTCGGCCAATTTTAAAATATTTTATTAAAGAATAGAAAAAGAATAGAGAATTAATGGAGTAAATGTTGTATTCCCATATATAATTTTTTTTTTTTTTTTTCAATGTTTAAATGTTCGATACTGAATTTCTTTCTATTCAAAACAATGAATAAATGGATTAATAGGTGCATGTAACCTTCTACTAGTTCTAATCTTCATTTAAATGTATTCGCGCGCAAAATCGGTATTGTATCGAGGAAGGGGGGGTTCGGAGCTCTTAAACAACTCTTGGACAATAGCTCAAGTACAACAATAACACATTAATAGCTAAGCACCCGCCATCCCGTCTTGTCATCTGTAGTGAGCAAGGGGGTGACATTTGCTTATTATTAAGCTAGAGAGTAGATAGGCTAACCCATAGTTTAACAAAAGAATCAGCTCTAAGATCAAAATATCAACTTAAAAAGATGCATCATATATCTTAAGTGTGAATCGATTGCTTATATATTGTCTGGGATAAACTGTAAACATCGTATAATCTTGTTCGATTTATCATTCGTGTAAAATTTCTATTTCTGATAAAATTTCTCTTTATTTATTTCTTTATTCGAGGAAGTTAGATTCTCTCTTCAACGCTAATCCGGGAACAATAGTTAAGACAGGTTTTATTCACAAGGAAAAAGGGTTGACTGGGTTTGTTTAGCTTTCTCTGATTATCTAGGTCACCAGCTGGTCAAGCTTATCAAATGGAATGTCGGGTATAAATCTTGAAAGAAATAAAATTTTTCAAACTGTTTCTTAAATAATAATAACAAATTAACTCTAGAGGAGTGAGGATTTCTATATTAAATTCCTATTTAGAACATGAATTATTATCTTAGTCTCATAATCGGAAATTTCCCTTAAAACTGAAGAAAATTTAAGCATGAGTTGTATATGGTCTCAATAGATGGTGTTACTTCATGAGGCTCTTCCTGTTCGGACCTTCCATTACGTTCTCCTGCTCGGACCAGCCGAAAACAAAACAACGTGTTATTCATACACTGCCACAAGGAATATTACCATCACTAATAAACGTTTCTATTAGGAATGAAGTGTTTGTTTCATGTAAATACTTTCAAAATGTTGTAGCAATCGGTTCTTCTGATTGTTCCTATGATGTCGATGCCTAATTTTACACGTAAGCATTAGAGTAATTATAAATATTAAGGGAAAACTAGTCTGAAAAACATTACTCATCAGCTTCTTCGGGATGACCACGAAAAGGGCATCGATTATAATTCAACTTCTCAAAAAAATTGTTATACACAATACATGTTCATGTCGCTTCCTCCCAAAAGTTTGCACCTGTATCCCACTAACCTTAGTAGTAGGTAACAAGCAACTCCAGAAGGCAACGGCTTCCATGTTTAACTAAACAGTTTAATTTTCTAATGATTAATGTCACAAAATGTTGCTATTACTTCTATACTACAATATCTGTATCACCAAATATTCCATAGTCACAAACTTCAACTCTCTGGAATCAATACGATTCAAAGTCAATCCAAGGGCCATAATAATGCTAATCATAAGATGAGTTTCTCATAATGTAATTAAAAAAAAACTACAACTACTGTTCTGACACACTACTGCTCTACTCAATAATTCTGTGCATTATCCTTGGGTAAAACCTAAATGCTCGCAGACTATGGCTCTAATTATCTTACAGATAAGTTCTGAGAGGGGAGGGTTACCAACAGTCTCCGTAGAGGCTGGGGCGGAAAGGGTTTCTATCAGGGCGGCGACTTTATGGCGTTCGCCGGAGCTCGGTACGCGGTTGTCTTCGTTCAGACAAGCTTCTTCCCTTTCCATGGATGCTGGTTGTCTCAGTAACTCGTCAATAACGTTAGTGTCATCTCCGGGTGGGTTTCTTTCGAATATTTCAGTGGTTCTTTTATCTTGAACGGACGGCAAAACCCAAGGCACTTCGGGAACGCTTCCTGTCGAACGCAACATATACGGATGGGAGGGGGGTGCATTTACTGCTCTCCCGGCCTCGTTGCTTCCTCCTGGGACGGGTGGTGGCCTCGCTGGCTCCACATTCGGCTCGGCTTCTGGCATCGCATGGGGCGGTAGGAACGAATCCTCTTCGGGACAAGTCGACGGCGCCTGGGGCTCGGGTGGCGCAGCTACTGGAGCTCGGACTCGTCTTTCCCTGCGACGTGGCTCTTGGGGCAGGTCTCCTATCTTCGGCTTTATTCGATTAGCATGGACGACCTTAGTTTTTCCCGTTTTCACATGTTTGATCAGGAAATTAACCGGGGAGTACTGGTCCATTATCAAATAGGGTCCCTCATAGGTAGGGTGCAGCTTTTTCACTAATCCCGGTTTAATTTGGGGGACTGATAAATATACGAGGTCGTCAACCTTAAATGAATAGGGCTTGTGACGCTTATCGTGGTATTCTTTTCTTTTCTTGTCCTGTTCTTCTCGAATTTTGTCCACAAGATCGAACGCGTTCTTGATGCGAGCTTCCACTTCGCACCCATAATTTTTGTCAACGCCATAATATGGTCTTCTCGGTGCGGTGATGATATCACCAGGGAGGATGGGATCTCTCCCATAAAATAATAGAAATGGGCTTTCTCCTAATGACGAGTGTGGACTGGAGTTATACGCAAACATACAGAACGACAACCATTCTGGCCAGTCTCTTTGACTTTTTTCTACGTAATGACGTATCATCTGTATCAAAACCTTGTTCAGTCTTTCGACAATTCCGTTTCCGGCGGGATGATACGCTGTGGTGAACAATTTCTTAATACCCAATATCTTGCAAACTTCTCGTAAAAGTTCAGAAGTAAAGTTGGACCCTCGGTCGGTCAACAATTGGATTGGAATGGAATGACGATTAAAAACACTGGTGACTAATGCCTTAGCCACTGTTTTCGCAGTTTGATCCATCAGTGGAACAGCTTCCGAATATCTCGAATAATGGTCTGTGACCACTAAAATGTACTTATAACCTTCATAAGAGGTGGTAATCGGCCCCAAAATGTCAGCGGCTATACGGTAGAATGGATGTTTCACTGGTGGAAAACTTCGTAACGGCTGTTCTTTACGTTTAGGTCGAGCTGCATGAAGCTGACAACTTTCACATTCAGCACAATAATTCTGAATATCTGCTCGCATAGTTGGCCAATAATATTGTTTGTCAATTTTGATTCGCATTTTCTTTGATCTAATGTGTCCACTGGATGGAATATCCTGAAAAAGATACAAAACGTGGTTTCTTAACTATTCGGAATGACAACTTGTTCCCAAATCTCCTTTCCATCTTGTGATCTTTTTATATGGTACAATACGTCTTCATCATCCATGAAAAAGTTTTCTTCCTTGTCTGGCCAATCGGGAGGGGATGGTTTCACGCCAATGCCCTTGAAATAGTCTCGAATCCCTCTCCACTCCTTCTCTAACAGCTGTTCCCTGGCTATTTCCTGCTTACATATCAGCGGCTCGTATTCTGCCACTGCTGAGATAGGAACTCGCGAGAGGCCATCGGCATTTGTGTTTTTAATGCCGGGTTTATGTACAATGTCAAAATTAAATTCGGATAACGTCAACGCCCAGCGGGCAAGTTTCGAAGTCGGGTCTCTGAGATTGAATAGCCACGAAAGAGGACGATGATCAGTTTGTAATGTGAATCAATAACCGTATAAGTACACTCTAAATTGCTTAACGGCATACACTACTCCCAAGCATTCTTTTTCGATCACCGAGTAATTCAGTTCACTCTTTTTTAACAAACGACTGCAATACGCAATAGGGTGTTCCTTTCCATCGAAGCGCTGGGATAATACTGCACCTAACGCATACGAGCTAGCATCTGTTGCGACTATAAATGGTTTAGAAAAATCCGGACTTTTTAATATTGGTGCTGAAACTAAGAGTTGCTTAAGGTTTAGGAATGCTTTCTCTACTTCATCGGACCAAATGAAAGGTGTGTCTAATTTAGTTAATTCATTTAATGGCTTTGCAATGGCACTGAAAGATTTCACATGCCTCCTGTAATAATTTGCCAATCCCAAGAAAGATTGAATTTCTTTAACGTTCTTTGGTCTAGGGAAGTTTTTTACAGCTGTTATTTTTTCTGGATCAGGAGCAATACCATGCTCCGAGACAACATGACCTAAGAATTTAACTTCGTCATTGAGAAATTGACACTTACGAGGTTTGAGTTTGAGATCTGCTTCCTGTAACCTTATAAACAACATCTTTAAACTGTCTAAATGTTCAGCGAATGTCTCATTAAATGTAATGAAGTCATCTAAGTAACAGAGAATACGGTCCTGTAGACCTCTGACTATGAAATTGGCGGCTCTTTGCCATAGCGCTGGTGAATTGTTTAAACCCATAGGCAATCGCTTAAACTGAAATTTCGCGTCCGGGGTACTGAACGATGTTTTGGCGGAATCACTAATTTCAAGTTGAAAATAGCCTTGATTCGCATCTAATACACTGAAATATTTCGCCTTTCCTAGCTGACTTAAAGTTTCGTTCACATTGGGTAAAGGAAATGAGTCAACAGTTGTAACCTTGTTCAATCTACGATAGTCTACAACGAATCGATAAGACCCATCCTTTTTCTTTACTAATAAAGCTGGTGCATTCCAGGGGCTAGAGCTGGGTTCAATGACCTGATGTTTTAACAAGTTACCTATCATTTCCTTCATGATACATCTCTGTGAATAAGGAATTCTGTATGGGGGCTGAGGCGGATGACCCAGTATCAATCCTGTGGTGTTCGATCTTACAGCATCCCAGGTCCCACTCATGATGCGAGAATGCGCCATTAAATTCATACAACAGGTTTTCCAATGGGATCCTTTTGTCAGGTGTTAAATGATCTAAATGGAATAATTTCAAAAATTCTTCTTTAGTTAATTTAGTTTCTTTTCCTTCTTCTATGGAGGAACTTAATTCCACCTTCTCCTCTGCCTCGCTCAGATGCCCAATGGTTTTATTTGCCGGTATTGTAATGGTCTCTCCTGAATAATTTAATATTCGAATTGGGATCGTATCCCTTTGCGATACTTTGACTTGTACCTTTGGTGCTAACAACCCTGACTCTGAAAGATCCTTTGGCTCCAACACTCCTATGCGCTCTTTATACTCCTGACTCGCCAACCTGCCTTCACAAACAGACTCTGAATAAGGGGGGATGGAAATTTTGCTTTTACTACGAACAGGAACGGTATCCATAAATGCTCTGATGTTTGTAATCTCCGAGGCGCCAGCCCTACAATCTATTCTCGATGGGATACCCACGAATGGGATGTCCGTATCTATCGCCTGTAACAATCTATCGTGGAAATTGATGACAAATCCATATTTGGAGAGTGCATCTCTGCCTAATATAGCTTGATATGGTATTTCTTCTCTTCTTTTCCAAATGTAACATTTTAACACATACTTTTTGTTACCAAATTTGAATTTAATTGAATATATTCCAGTAGTGGGGAAGTTATGCCCCGTTAATCCAACCAATTGACCTTTATCCCCTGTATTGTGATTGGTTGCCACTAAACGTCACTGATTTTTTTACAAAATGCAAATGGCGGACACTGGACGTGTTAACGGCATTTGTTGACTATATCTTAAGTGAAAGTTTTAATTGTTGTTGTTTGATTTGATGATTTCCAGCTCGCATCTCCCTCTTCCAGGAGACTAGCCGTATGGGATGAAAGGATGATGATGAAAATAGACAAACACAAACATCCATGCCCTTGGCGGGATTCGAACTCGCAACTCGCTGGTTACGAGAGCGGAAAGACCTGCGCCTCAACGCTCTCGGCCACCGAGCCGGCATGTTGTTGTTTAAAATTTTTCTTGCTATGGTTAAATATTGCTGTATTCCCAATTGTCAGAGTGAGGAGAAAGAAATAAACATCATTAGAAAATAATTTTATAGGTAATTTGGAAATGAATATGAAATTAAAATTATGAAAGGTTATCAGTAAACATTTAAATCATTATATTTTGCAAATTTCAAGTTAATAATGTATGTTAAATTAATAAAGATAATAATAAAAATCTTTAAAGTAGTAAAAACCTATGAAAAATGTAAAAAAAGTGAATTTTACTCAAATCACAAATGCTTACAACACGACCAAGGGACGCCATTTTTTATGTGGTCACATGGGTAGTCAAGGCTACGAATGCTAAGCAAATGTGTGAGAATGAGAGTTTATGATAAAGGTCAATTTTATAGCGAGTTCTCTAACCTCGGTAACTTTATACCCCAACTCAATTATTTTCTGTACTACATCCTCACCTAATAGAGTAACTTTTGCTCCACTATCAACCAGGAATTTTACTTTCACCTCTCCCAATGTGCTTTCAATCATTAATTCTCCGGGATCCTCCGAAATGTGTGCCATCTGTAACGTTTCTCCTACATCTGTTTCCTTCTCTTCCTTTCCTAGGGGAGGGGGGCTGATCGCACACTCGTGTGTCTGAGTCGCCTTTGTTAATTTGTTTCCCCCTTTTTGCTCTTTTTGTAACCTTTCCTTGCAATAACGGATCGAATGCCCTTCTTTTGAACAATAATAACAGTTTACTCTGTGAAACGCTTTATTTACGCAATCCTTTCTTTTATGCCCTTTTAAATGGCAATTATAGCAGATGATCTCTACATGCTTTCTTCGCATGCCTCGCCCTCGCTCTGCGGTCGAACCTCGGCCTAAATGCGGCGGATTTCTCCGTGCGGGCGGTCGGTAATACTCGCTCGGCCTTCTTTCGCTTACAGTGCGCTCTCGGTAGGTATTCATGCTTTCTTTTCTACGCAATCTGTTTTCTATACGCCTACTGATCTGTTCCTCTACTTCTGGGCTCAATGGTTTCTTTCTCAACTGGATGGAAAACATAACCTTCTAAACCCCATTTCTTAACAATTTCCTCTTCTTCCTCCGCTTATTCTATTGCTTGTTTCAAATTCTCTGGTTTCTTAAACATAACAACTCTTCTTACTGGTGGCAACAATCCTTCTACAAAATGCTCTAAAATTTTTTCCTCTAAGATTTCTTGAGCATATGCACGCTTTATTTCTACTAGCGCTCCCTCTCCTACTATCTTATGCATCGTTTTATTTCCTAGACTCTGTACCCGGGTCGCATACTGGCGGACTGATTCTTGTACACCTTGTTTACATTCTCTAAATAATCTTTCATTTTCTCCTCTAAACTCCTTTCCAAATCGCTCTTTCAATGCTTTTCTCAATGCTTCATAAGTATTTACTGATTTCATCTCTCCATCTTCCCTACAATAGAAATGTGCGTCCCCTGTTAGCTTAATTTTAGCAACATTATATCTAGTTTCCTCTCCCCAATTCATTACTTTTCCAATTTCATCTATTCGCAAAAAAAATTCCTCTGGATCCGTAGATCCATCATATGGCTTTATTTCGCCTGCTAGCGCAAATGACTGCAACACAGGGGCTTGATTCATCTTGACTTATTTTGTTATCTTATTTCTAATATAATAATTTACCAATAGTGCCTTTCTTTCGTCTCAGGTCTTAGTTTTGCTTCAATAATTACTCCACAAATGTAGGCATGTAATTAATGCAACTATTATGCCTATGTAAATACTCTTATTTGAATATGCCTAATTAAATTGCTACAATATCTTGATATCCCATCGCACTACGTCAATTTAGTAGGAAAATGGGTCTATAATATCCTGATATCCTGTCGCACTGCGCCAATTTAATGTAGGGTTCCTGGGGATAATATTCATAGAATTATGGTCGAGTAATTTATTATAATTATGTTAGGTAAAAGACTGCGCCAGTGAATTATACTATTCACAAAGTTTATGATAATTTAGGGTTTATCCCACTTACATAAAGATACCTCCGCTTAAACAGGCCCGGCCTGGAGGAAAGAATAGGCACTTAGACTGACTTAACAATTTAACATATAATGTTTATTCAGTGTTCAACAAATGTATATAAAACAATATTGTATGGAAGGTAAAGCAAATGATAAGAATAATTTAAGATATGAATTTCAACTTGGTCAAGCTCCAATTAAGATTCAAATAAAATAATGCAATTTGTAATTAAGAAATGACTTGTGGCAATATGACTAATTATACGTTTCAATGAGTAATCACAATTCCAAATAATAACTTAGTAATTAAATTATGTGGCATACAACAGAATGACTATCAATTAAGGGTTCTTTAGACTAAGCTTATAAGACAATGATCAGAAGTTCTTGATATAACAATAATGATATATTAGCAATAGTAATATGTAAATTAGGTATGAATGTAATTCTCAATTCTTCGATTATATAATTTATATCTCAAGGGAATTCGGGTTATACTGAATTTAGAAATATCTAGTGATAACAATGTCCAACAGGAACTCTAATTATAAATAGTTCTATTTCTCTCGGAATGTAAAATACAAATATGGCTTTAATAGCTCTGAATTAATAATGAATGTAAACTACTGACTGAGCAATCTGCTATATTGTTACTGAATAAAGGTCTGAATAAGACTTTAATAAAGACAAATAAACAATTCACTGGATGAAATACAGAATTTAGATTAAATTAATCAGGGTTCTTTACGTATTATATGACTGTTCTAAGTTACGTTATAATTGTCCTTCCCACTGTTTGATAGAATAATTCCTTCCCAAAACATGAATGTAATATATAAAAATAGAAAGAATGAAATCGTGTGAGGAATTAAAGAATTGGCCATTGAGACGTTAAATTGGAAAAGGGCTATACCGGGTCTTCTCAATCTGTCCGCTCTTGGATCTCTCTCGTCCTCTCGGCTACCACAGCTTGGCGGGAGGGGGGGGTCGTCCTCTTCCAACGGAGTGGCTCACAGGAAGATCGTCTCTGGCTTCTTGTACTGGATCTGGGTACTCCACGGGGCTCGGTACACATTCTTGCAACATCCCTCGCAAACCATGAAATTATTAGAATTGATGACGCTGGTTCTCAGCTCGATAGAAATTCTTCAAAACTCCTCGATACGCGAGCTAACTAAAATTTCAATCTGATGGTTACATTTTCATTAAACTACAACGCAAACTGGATTAATACTAAAATTTAAACTTCCCATCTGGAATCCTAAGATTACCAGATGTAGGCCGAATTAGTATATAAATTTATGAGTAGTTCGCCGCACACTCGTCTACGGGAGTCGTTACAATGCTACTGACTAAACTCTTTTACTTAGCATCTCAGAACTAACAATTTCGATGTTCGATAGCCAATCAAACCTCGGCATCCACGTGATCATTCCCTGTCTCCTTTCTCTCTTCAAAATCCAAAGTTCAATCCTTACATTCATCTTTCTTGCTTTCTATCTGTTCATCCGGTTTCCGATTCACTTGTCCTACACTGCCCATACAATTTCGAACCTTGAATATGATTCTAACGATCAAAACAAAGCTGTGTAAACTGACTCTTACTTTCTCCTTCTGACAAACCTTAAAACTTGGCTTCTTATTAACAAATCCTTACACCCACGCCTAAAAAATATTTAAAACAATTAATAACTTTACTTAATCTTTCTCTGCATAAAAACTCTTCTAAACTTTATATAAACTCTTAACTTCTGACTCCAATTAGACAATCCTGAACGCGAATAATAAAATAGCTCATTTGCATAAATAATCTGAATATTCAAATTCTAGCTAATTAATTCTCAAAACCTTACA
>JAHWFO010000683.1:0-17216 GCA_023313115.1 Rhysida immarginata
GTCTGCGATGATGGTTACGTTTCTTCAAAGGTCTGTTCAGCAAATGGCGTTTATACTGATCTCACACTTCGTACAAACGTTCATAGTGGTGCTACTCATTAAACTCACAGTGCTGTCGATGTCATGAGACCAAGAAGAAAAAAACAAGGAAACGGGCAACACTCTTTCAAGTCTGTCTTGCCCCGTCTGCCGCCAGTCCTAGTTTGTCTCTTTCGCTCACCGTATCCCAGGATGCCCCACACCAGACATCTCACTCCGTCACTCCTGGATCCAAAGTCAATATTTCTCTCAGATAGGCCACACAGCTCCCCAGTGGCCAGTCTCGCCAATACAGCCTGACGCTCGCTATTCTCATCTATTTTGACAATATACGTTCATTCGAAATGAACCAAACAAACCAACCAACCTACTATCATTATAATAGTGACGATGTCACAACTCCCCTCTAAAGACACAAGACGAATAAGCAGTTAAGCATTAGTCTTATCCTTTACAATGCTGCCACTATCGAGAACTGTTCTGCGTTCGTTTGTAGTCATTCCGGGGTAGATTGCGTAGAGCATACCTTCTTTGCTCAGTCATCTGGTCACTCCCGTTGAACGGTTCGATTGCCTGTAGCTGGGCTTGATTTTCATCCTGGGTCCTCGGACTGATGCCTCATGTATGTAATGTCATCCTTATTCTTGTCGTCCGCGTTTGCCTGTGGAAGCTTTGGTTGAGCTCTCTTCCTGCAAGAATCACCCTACAGACCAAACTCTCCTTACACTGCCTTTAGCCTACCCACATGCAGTCTGCCTATCTTTGGAATTGATATTTTCAATAGTGTTTGTAATTCACTTTATTTAATCTTTAAATGATATGGTATGGACCACCATACGTAAAACGCAGTTTGTTCTACCCAACATTATTGGTCGTCTCTTTGGTCTGTCTCAGTTGAACATAATAGGGAAGCTAGCTGGATCAGGGAAGAGGAGAAATTAGCATCCACACTATCAAACATGCCTTATACTGACATAACAGCAGATGAACTCTCACAAGTCATTAAACGTACTCACAATTGGAAGGCTCCAGGTGTAGATAGGATTCAGAACTTCTGGTATAAGCGCTTCACCTGTTTGCATCTCATCCTTGCAAAACAGATCTCCAACACTTTGCAAACACCACAGACATTGCCACATTTCCTCACACAAGGAATAACATACATGGTAACAAAGACACATAACACTACAGATCCCACACAATATAGACCTATCACATGCCTGCCTACACTTTACAAAATAATAACTGCCTGTATCGCAAACAAAATTTATACACACATAGATACAAACAACATTCTCACTGAGCAACAAACGGGATGCCGTAGAAATCACATGGGTTGTAAGGAGCAACTCCTGATAGACACTGTGGTCCTACGGCAAACTCACAATAAACATCGACACCTCCATGCAGCCTACAATGATTACAAAAAGGCCTTTAATAGTGTCCCACACTCATGGCTATTATATACACTACGATTATATAAAATAAACCCTACACTTATCACATTTTTAGAAAGTACAATGCTGCATTGGAGTACTACACTACACCTCACACTCAACAGTGAAACCATCACGACTGACAAAATACAGATAAACCGGGGCATCTTCCAGGGTGACTCACTGAGCCCACTCTGGTTTTGTCTTGCACTAAATGCACTTTCCAACAGACTGAATAGCACAACTTACGGCTACACAATTAAACATAATAAAAGCTACCACTACACGCTTTCACACTTACTCTACATGGACGACATGAAACTCTACGCTCCACACAAACACAATTGCACCAATTACTTGACATTACACAAACTTTTTCAAAAGACATACAAATGCAATTTGGGTTGGACAAATGCAAAACCATTCACATTGAAAATGGAGTACTCAGGGAAGGGGGCTTCACATTAGATGAACCAGATCACATTGCTGCTATGGAAAATAACGAATTTTACAAATATCTAGGATTTAAGCAAGCCAAGATTCTGGAGCACAAACACATAAAGAATACACTCACTAAACAATATCTTAATAGGCTAGAGACAATACTTAAAACGCATTTAAATTCCAGAAATTTAATCAAGGCCATCAATACTTATGCCACGCCAATACTCTCCTACTCCTTTGGAGTCATACAATGGACACACACAGATCTTGAGGGACTTGAAAGGAAACAACGTAAACTGCTTAAAAAGCACAGAAAGCATCATCCACATGCACCTATTGAAAGACTCACCCTGCCTCGTTCAGAGGGAGGCAGAGGTCTTATTGACATAACAGATCTACACCAGAAACAGACTCAGTCACTCAGAGAATTCTTTCACTCTAAACAACACACATCACCATTACACAAAGCAGTCTGCATGGCTGACACAAAATACACACCTCTGAATCTGAACAGCATGCAGAACACCCATAACATTCCTACAACATGCACTAAACTTCAATCATGGCTCGGAAAGCAACTCCACGGTAGACATCCTTCTGACCTCAACCAGTCACACGTCGACAAAAAAGCGTCGAACTTTTGGTTGAGTAAAGGGAGTCTCTTTGGGGAAACTGAAGGAACCATGATTGCCATACAAGACCAGGTTATTAACACTAAAAGTTACAGAAAACATATTATCAAAGATTCGACTGACGGGTCTTGCAGGAAATGCTATATCGCAGAGGAAACCATCCAGCACGTCATATCCAGTTGCAAAATACTCACGCAGACAGATTATTTACACAGACATAACCAGGTAGCCAACATCATACATCAACATCTAGCTAAGATACACAAGCTAAGGGACATTCACACTCCTTACTATAAATATATCCCTGACACTGTCTTAGAGAACACCACACATAAACTATATTTTGACAGAGCTATAATCACTGACAAAACTATCCCTCATAACAGACCAGACATTACAATAGTAGATAAGCAAAACAAAGTGACTTACATAATTGATATCTCCATCCCCAACACACACAATTTACAAAAGACATACACTGACAAATCACTAAATATACGGATCTTGCACATGAAATAAAACGCCTTTGGGGAGTTAACAGAGTCCACATTGTTCCTATCGTTCTTTCTGCCACTGGGGTTATTCCACATTCACTACACAAAAGCCTGTCAACACTAAATTTAAACCCACACTTATACAAAACCTTACAGAAAGCCACAATTCTAAACACCTGTCACATAGTAAGGAAATTCCTACACCCAAACATCAATACTCCCACGAGTGCATAACTTTCCCTCCCTCGCATTTGTGTCCCTTGTGCTTGGCCCTCTTTTGGGTCCGCCTCTGGGATTGGCTTCTGGACGTGATCCGAGTTTGGCTTCCCCAAACAATGATAATAATAATAATAATAACAATAATAAGTGAATGTCCAGAGGGTTCATATAGCATCGTCACGTAGCATCGTGGTGGATCAGGCATGGAGAAGTGAGAGAGAGATATCGAGGTCTCACCAGCGCAGAAGCAGAAGTGTCAGTTTCCGTCGAAGTCTGGAACCAAAGGTGTAATCTGTTGCAAGTCTCCATCGTATGCCACAGAATCTCGCGTTGTGGTCTCGTTCGGGTCTCGCGGCTGCGAGACAGTGGAAGTGCCATCTGGTGGTGGCTTCTGTCGAAGTATGAGATCGCCACAGTACTCTCCCCTCCTGAGTACCGGATGGTACGAACAGTTACAAATATTTGGGGTTGAACCGGCCTCATCTGCCTGTCCGGGTGGTCACTGGTGCACTCGGTGTTGGGATGGGTGGTTGCGGTGATGGCATTGAAGCGCTTGGTGTGATGCTACCAGGTGGATCCATTAACAAGAAGACAGACTTGGTGCGGTAGACACGGACAGATGACTCATGTCCGTTGATTTTTATTGTGATGAGCTTAGAGGATCTCTGTAACACCTGGTAGGGGCCATCGTATGGTGGGGTCAGGAAGGGTTTGACCCATGTCGTTTTGCATGAACACGTGCAAGCAGTGTTCCAGGGCCGGGTGAGTGAAGCATCTTGGCTGAGAGTGTGCGGAGGTTGGTACCAGTCGTAAGTGTTCCATGGTGTGCCTCAGGGCCTGGAGGAAATCAGGTGGGCTGACGGATGACGTGGTGGGTGGTTGATAAAATTCTCCTGGGAGGCGGAGCATTTACCCGTACACCATCTCAGCTGAGGTGGCCTTCAAATCCTCTTTGATTGTGGTGATTGTGTAGTGGACGCCGAAACGAGCGATGCAAGTGGATGTGAATGCTCGCGCTACTGCCTTGGCACTGATGTCACTTATTGGCATGGCCTCCGGCCCGTGTGTGAATCGATCCACGCAGGTCAGCAGGTAGTGGTAGCCCTCGGATGGCAGAACGATGTGGACACATTGAAAATGGCCGGCTGGACTTGGGAACTGCTGGATTGGGGTACGGGTGTGTCGTGCACCTTGTTACGCTGGTATTAGACACAGGCCCAGGTCCATTCTGTCACATCCTTGAGCATGCTGGGCCAGACGAAACATTCACGTACGAGGCGTTTCGTGGCACGCACGCTGGGATGGGAGGTGTTGTGCAATATGAGAAAAGCTAGGCAGCGGAGGGTGGTGGTCATAAATGGTCGAACTTTGCCATTGCGGACTTCACAATAAATGGTCTGTCCTGGTGCGAGCTGCATTGGTTGCAGGTTTAAGGATGTCTTGTTGACGGCAAGCATCGACCTAAGTTCGCTGTCGGTAGTTTGGGCCTGTGCTAAGGCGGTGTAGTCCAGGTTTGGTAGGCGCAATTCAGCGACACCGGCATGTTGTCGAGGCCGGAGACGTGAAGTATGTCTGTGCTAAATTGCGCAATGTAGTCTAAGTGGTGGAGTTGCTGGGGGGGAACAAGACTCTGGCTTTTTTCATAGTGAATAAGTGGGAGGTTTGTGATCAGTGTAGATCGTGAAAGTGTGTCCTTCGAGCTCAGGCTGAAATTGCTTGATGGCGGAGTAGATTGCAAGTAGCTCACGATCGTAAGTAGAATACTTCTGCTCTACTAGTTTTAACTTGCAAGAGAAGAAGGCGAGAGGTTTGTTGCCTTCTGCATGTAACGCTGCTCGGATGGCGACTTATGACGCGTCTACCATCAGGGAAAGCTTTTGAAAGAAGGCAAAGTAATTTAGAGTGGCAGCGTTCACTAGATCCTCTTTGCAGGTTTCGAAAGCTTTATTTGCTTCCTCGGTCCAAGGAACGGATGTTTGTCGTTCTTGGCTGATTGTTTTAAGTAATCATTAAATATTGCTTGCTTTTCAGCGGCATGGGGTAGAAATCGCCTGTAAAAATTTAACATGGCAAGGAAGAGTCTGAGTTGTTGGATAGTATCAGGTATGGCCTGCCACTCAGAAGTGGGGCGGATGCCTTCCGGTGTAATTAGGCTTCCCAGGAAGGTTACTGCTTGTTTACCTTGGTTGCATTTAGAGGCGTTTAGTTTTAGGCCTTAAGCTTGTAGGTGATATAAGACTCGTCGTAAATGGAGTATGTGCTCTGCTCCTGAGGTAGAGGCCATTAAGATGTCATCCAGGTATGGTACACAGAAATCCAGGCCAGACAGCACATGATGGATGTGCCTCTGAAATGTCTGACCTGCGTTTCTTAGACCGAAAGGATTCTTTATAAACTCGTAGAGCCCGAAAGGCGTGATGATCGCTGTCTTGGGCACGTCGTCGGGAATACCGGAATTTGGTGGTATGCTCGCTGTAAGTCCAATGTTGAATATATTTGAGAGCCGTTAAGCATCTGTGTGCAGTCTTGAACATAAGAGACCAGGTAGCGGTCTGGAATAGTCACGGTGTTTAGGTGATGGTAATTGCCACACGGGCACCAATCACCGTTTGGTTTGCATACCATGTGCAGGGGCTGGCCCACGGGCTTTTTGACAGGCATATGATGCCCTGAGTGAGGAGTGCATCAAACTCCTTGCGAGTGGCTTGCAGAGCGTCGGCCGAGAGGCGACGGCGCTTTGAGAATACCGGCGGCCCGACAGTTTGGATGTGATGATAAACGGCTGGGTTTTGCATCAGCTTGCTGCGGATGGATGGGTTCAAAAGTGACGGGAATTCTTTTAAAAGGTTGTGATAAGGGCTGTCTCCCTGCACGAGTGAGAGGCGTGCGATTTGCGGTTGATTTCGAGATACAACCCGCGGACTTCAATCTCGTGGTGGCGTCAACGAGGCAGTTGTTCCTCACATCCACCAGGAGGTTGAAGTGTGAGAGGAAGTCGGATCCTATTATGGGCTGCCTTACATCTGCAACGGTAAAATCCCATTGAAAGGCTCGACGTAGGTTTAGGGTTAGGCTTAAACGTTTAGTACCGTACGTCTGTATAGCTGAGCTATTGGTGGCGTAGAGGCCAGTTGGTCTGCCTGCATGGGAGGATTTTTGCGATCTCTTGGTATGACATAGATATCTACGCCAGTGTCTTATAGGAATTTTTTTTTAGACATAGGTTCTGTTAGAAAAATCCTGTCTACTTGGCGTACCAACTATGGTAGCAGGTGGCTGCCATGTAAGTTTCCCGAATTTTGGAAAGAACAGGAGGGGTTGCATTTTCGTGCCTCCTCTCTGAATCGTGTATGGTAATAGCATATTTTTTGTGATTTGTCGCGTTTTCTGGATGTCGTTAGCGATTCTGGCTCGGTCGACGTGGGCGTCGGGGAGATCGCGCGAGCTGGCAGCGAGGTTCGTCTAAGCGTGCGCTTAATTCCTGCACGTTTTTGGTTAATTGTTGTATTTGCTGTTGCAGCTTTGAAACGTCTTCAGGTGGTTCGGCTGCAGCAGATACAGAGTGCATCTGCACTACTGTGACTAGCTCTGTAATTTAGTCTGCCATATTGGCCAGCTGGGGCAATTTTTCATTGGAAGCGGCCAAGATGGCTTGAACGTTTGTAGGCAGCCTAGCCAGCCATAGCGTCTTCAATAGATTGTCGTTAAGGTGGCTGTTTGCTAGCTCGCGCATGCGGGAAAGAAGGTACGAGGGGCGTTGATCGCCCAGCTCCAGACCTTGGAGTAGCTTGCAAATTTTGGATAGATTTCTATTAGGCACTGCTTGCATGTAGGGTATTTGTTCGCCTCTGGTGGGTTTATGATGATATCCTTACCGCATTGAGGATTTTTGATTCAATGGCGGCCAGCACGTGACTGTACTTTGTATTGTCACTGGTGATATCTGCCAGTTCAAACTGTGCTTCAAGTTGCGCGAACCAAAGATTGGGGTCCGCCTGCCAGAACCGAGACGGTTTTATCGCCATGCAGGTGATTTGGGGGGCTAGATTCTCTGCTCCCTCGATGGGCATGTTGTGGTGTAATGTTTGCCAGGAGAAAATGAGGAGCGGGGAGGGGGGGGGATGACTACAGGCAATTAGCACTAGACAGTGGCTGATGTGTCTCTTGAGAACGTTAACTCACATGGTGTGAGAAACGCTGAATACACCTACCTTAACAGGAGTCTGTTCGTTGCGTCGATCCGTGTCGATGGTCCTCGCTGGCCGTTGCTTTCCTCCTTGGTTGGCGTGGTCGGTGGCGGTGTCGTTTCAAAGGTGGTTGCTGGTGCAGGCTGGAATGATGGCTGTTGGCAGTCTCAAGCGGTGGATGCTTGTGTGGTTTGAGCTGCGGCTGCTGGCATGGAATGAAGTGGTGGCTGCTGTGCTGTCCGAAGCTTTGGTCGATGGCATGGGATGAAGCTCTGGCTGCTGCGCTGTCCGTGGCTGTGGTCGTCGGCATGGGTTGAAACGGTGGCTTCCGTGATGTCCCTACTGTGGTTGTCGGTACAGGATGAAGCGGTGGGTTCTTCTCCACGTAGTCGCCCTTTGTTCTCCGGATCCGAGTCGCTATTTCGTGGTTCGTCTCCTCCACGCGGTCGCCTGTTGTTCTTTGTTGATCACGTCCAGGTCACCATTATGTGGGGCACGCATCGTGCTGCGTGCGGAACACAATGCGTGGACACCACATTTCGTTGTTTTGTCGATTGTAACAATCGGAAGAATCAGAAGGCGTTTTGTTGTGGAACCTAATTTTTAATGTAGCTGGATAGCTAAATACATAATTAATACATAATTACAATAACAATACTGATGATAATAATGATAAGTGAATGTCCAGAGGGTTCATATAGCGTTGTCACGTGGCATTGTGGTGAATTGGGCGTGGAGAAGTGGGAGAGAGATATCGAGGTCTCACCAGAATGGAAGCAGAAGTGTGAGTCTCCATCAAAGTTTGGAATCGAAGTCTGTAATCTGTTGCTAGTCTCTGTCGTATGCCACGGAATCTCTCATTGAGGTCTTGTTTGGGTCAGTGGAAGCGCCGACTGATGGCGGCTTCTGTCAAAGTAGATGGCAATATCTATGTCAGGTTTCCTCCTCCCGGTCTCCCAACGTCCACGGGGTTTTGGGGTCACATCCACAGAGCAGAAATGCCAGGGTTTCTTTGTACTGGAATTGTATGTACATATATTGCGAATACTAAAGAGCACCATCTCCAGCATCTCCCATATACCCGGCCTTCCCTCACATAAGTGCCGCAAAGTTTCGATAAGACACTCAACCAAAACATTTGCATTGAGGCGGTATGCCGTTGTACATATATGATTTATTTCTAGATTATGAGTATACCGTATCTGCAGATTATTTTATTAATAAGAATCTCTGCCACTGTTTCCAGCTTTTGATTTTTTATAGGGACCGCCTCCAGTAAGCGAGTCAGAGTACCACAAATACCAATATATACAGGGTGTAAATGAACGGCGTTTCACAAATTTAAGGATATGTAGAGGATGAAACTCTGAACAAAAAAGTCTAGTCGCGTTTTTTGTTATAGCGCTGAGTTATAGCGCTAAGTTAAAAATTGCTCAGCGTCTGTAGCAAGATAGATTTCCGGAAGTGATGTCACGAAACTTTAAAGCGCTATAACTTTTTAACGGAGCCTCAGATCGAAAAACGCAACTAGACTTCTTTGCTCAGAATTTCACCCTCTACCTGCCTTTTCATTTGGGCACGACCTTTTAGAATATTTTTTGATGGAGGGATGGTTCCACGAGATCAGCAGAGCCGATTTGGGACGGGGCAGATGCCAGGCTTTTGCGGACGACCAGCTGATGATACTGTCCGCCCCCACAGTGCATCGGCTGCAACTCCTTCTCGCCTTGTGAGCGGTGGGCGACAAGCTGTGGTCTGGATTACAATACAGAAAAATTTGGCTGCCTATATGTCCCTCCGTACAGAGCCTTGCGAGAAAGACCAGCAACAGTGCTTATAGGGAATAAAACAGTGCAGTGTATTGATTCCATCAAGTACCTTGGTTTTATACTGTATGCATGGGGAAGCTGGGTAGGCCACATCTCCTACCTCTGCAAAAGAGCGGCAACGATCGGAACCAGAATATTTATACTCGCAGGAAAATATTGGGGTCTTTCTACCAAGGCACGCAAGGCTCTGCTGATCAACATCATCAACCCCATGCTGCTGTACGGAGCGGAGATATGGGGCCAAAGGGCCATCAACACGCACCCAAGGAGTCGTCTCCAGACTGCCCAGCGACCTTTTCTTTTGTCCCTGGCGAGAGCCTTCCGCACGGTCTCCACGGAGGCCCTGCAGGTCATTAATGGCTGCCCACCTCTTCATCTTCTAGCACTCCTCCGCCATAGATTCCAGGAACACCGCACTAGCGGCTTTCTGGAGTATGAGGCCCCACCCGGATTCTCCTCCCAACCACCACCTTGGGAGGCTCGCAGCATCGAGGTACTGTGTGATGGCAACAGCAGCCCTGGCACCGACATTGAAATTTACACAGATGGGTCAAACATTGGCGGTAAGACAGGAGGAGCCTTTGTTGTTCTGTAAGGCTTCATTGTGGCTCACCAACAGACCTTCAGCTTGGCACCTAATTGCTCGGTTTTTCAAGCAGAGGTGCAGGCCATTAGGGAAGCACTGACGTGGCTCAATCAATCGAAAGTCGCGCCAGTGAAATCAGCTACGGTGTTGTCAGACTCGCTGGCGGCTCTTAGAGCAATTACGAGCAACAGAGGTTCCTCCGAGCAGACCATCGCTACCAGGACTGCTTTACTACAGGCAGTCGATTTACGCAGCATAACCCTACGATGGGTCAAATCACATGCAGGCATCCCTGGCAACGTGCTGGCTGATGTCATGGAATTAAATCCCGGTCAGCCATCTTAGGGGCTCTCTGTACAGGGAAGCATTTAACACATGGCAAAGGGAATGGGATAACTCCACGAATGGGGAGACCGGTTCACCAGTTTCTGCCGAGGGTTTCGACCGACACAATCGAACTGCACCTCCGAACAATTCAAATGATCACAGGCCACGGTCCCTTCTTGGACAATTTAGTGCGATTTAAGCTCGTTACAAATACGACACTCTAGCCATGTGGATCCGGGACTAGTGTTGTGCCGATACTGATACCAATACCAAAAAGTATCGATACTTGCCGGTATCGAGTACTCAAGTATCGGGCATAGAAATACGGCTCAAGTATCGATAGTATCGATACTTTGCATGTCGATACCCGATACTGAAAAACCTATTAGTCACCTAATGAAGAAGTTCGATTTTCAGCGTTAATTCAGAATCTGTTGAATATTTTAACGCTTTTATTCCAGTGGCTGCCTACTGATTAGGGAAGTATCTTTCGAAGCGTTTGTTTTTATTTCTCCTAACGAGGTTGAGCTGTCGAGCTCACGCCTCGCTCTATGGGCGCACGGGAAATAAAAAAAAAAAATAGCTAATGACTCGGACATGTGATGATAGTCTCCTAGTAATAGTAATTAGCTCTAATAGTAATGAGTGATGTTAGCCTCCACGTGCTCCAATATCGGTTTGGCGTCCTCTCAAAAATGCATTTTACCATATAAATAAATACTCATTTTTACTCGATACTATCGACACTTTCTCATTGAGTACTCGATATTGGTATCGAGTATTTTATTCAAGTACTCGATACCGGAAGTATCGATGCTTCTTTGGTATCGCACATCACTATCCGGGACCCATTCCCCGAGTCACCTCCTCGACGCCTGTACGCTCCCTGCAGTTCTAAACGCTCGGGCGAAGCCCCACACATCGCTTCAGCGACACGACTACACGCGTCCATTCGCATACACAGCCTATTTGAATGCATTAATTATTAAAGATTTCGAAAAATTCTCAGTGAAAGCAATTGCAGCCACAACCTTTGACTTGCCATGATAAGAGCGGTGTTTAGTTCTTGCAGATTAAACCACCCCTAGGTCGTGAATTTCAGGACCGGGAAGATGGTGTTTCATCGTGACTTCTTTCAAGCCGTTTGGTCCTCGTGACTCGGTCGGCAGGGGCCCCAACCCAGCAACACCTTTTAGAATCACCCTGGCCAATACCGATATCCCTTACCGATACCGAACTTTAAAGCGCTACAAGTTTTTAACGGAGCCACAGACAAAAAACGCGACTAGACTTTTTTGCTCAGGGTTTCATCCTCTACATATCCTTAAATTTGTGAAACGTCGTCCATTTACACCCTGTATATTTATTCCCATTATTAGTCTCTGACACTGGACGTACTATATCCATCAAGTTTCCTTCCGTACTTGTTCCTTTACATTGTTTGTTGAAAGTAGCCTGTCCTTTGGCATCATTGTAACCGTGATGAATAGGTCAGGCATATGGTGTCAACGAGATATACCCCACCTTCATCTAGTTTAAAAAATTTCTCAAACGGACGACTCACTGTTATACCTGACTGAAACGGTGTGGGTCCCTTTTGCAGCCTGGTTCGTTGGCACACCTCGCATACTTGTACGTATTTCCCTTAGTGCTTCGATGGCCAAAAATATTTTGCTTTGACTGCATCAACAGTCCTATTCACGCCCCGGTAGGCTGCCAACTTGTTGTCGTGCGCCATCTCAATGATCTTTAGGACCCATATCTTCCCCCACGCACAGCTTGTCATGCTCACCCTGAGTCATAGGGTCATTATCCTTGTGAGTGCGACAGCTGTGTTACAACAGCAAACCCCCCCCTTCATGAAAAATTCCCCTTTGATCTATGGCCTTTCTGGATTTTATTTCCCTTTTTTATTTTCTGTATTACATGAGCGAAGTGTGGGTCGGTCTCTCGGGCACATTTTAACTCCAAAGTTAGGTTATCTGATATCAATAATATCACCACAAAACAGTCCCCAACACTGGGTCTAGAAAGAAAGTCTTCAACCACATTTCTTTCCCCTTGAATGTGATCAATGATCAAATCAAATTCATGTAATTCCAGGGACCATCCCAAAAGTCGCCGATTCATTGGTCCCAAATTTGCCAGGAATTTCAGAGGTTTGTGATCTGATAATAACTTTACCGGATTGCACAGTACCATGTGACGGAATTTTCTCATGGCCAATACAATTGCCAGAAGTTCTTTCTCAATAATTCTATAGTAGAGGACTGCACCGGCGTGTTTCGCTCGCTCGAATTCGCTCAAGCGTCCCAGACTCGAGCGTACTACGCTCGTTGTGAGCTGCTGCCCGGAATTGGGCTTTGCTGCTAAACGTAACAGTCCACTACTTGCAAGGGGGATTATAAAGCTTGTTTCAAAGTTCCAAATTGCCAAAATACACTCAAAAAGATATTAAAAAAACTACAGAAATTTAATATTACTTTCGGGGTATAAAAATAGGTAAACAAAATTTTTATCTCTCTCCTAAGGGATAAAGTTTAAACCATAAAACCTACGTATATTCACAGTTGAATAACGAAAATCACGAAAACAGGACTTCAATTCACTTTTTCACGGAAAAATTTTTCCAACTAAAAATTTATAAGTTTATTTACAATAAATACTTGTTTGTAAAAGTAATAACGAATACATGAATCTAGAAGCTTGCGATCAGCTTCATTTGAACGTTTAAAACAGTTTGTCCCACTGCCCACTTCATGGGATAAACAGAACCGAGCGAACGACGCTCGGAATATCCTATCCCATATCGTTGGTATATCTGACAGAGTCTTTTTCGCTCGTTCTATCACGACCATTTGCCACCTAGCGGATTTTATAGTAATGTTTTTCCGCCGAGTGAAAAATGTGTGAATGCAGTCCTGTACTCTATAGTGAGATTGGGTGCCTTCAACCTTCGCACTGAAGAATGCTATTGGCTTCGTCCCCTCTACAGTTTGCTTTTTGCAGCACCGCATCAACCAAAACATCAGTAGCACGGGGGGAGGGAGGGTTCAATATTGGTGGGTTACTTAAAACTTCTATATCTCATCAAAAGCTACCTGACACAGAGAAGACCATATGAATTCTTCTCCTTTTTTAGTTAATTCCGTAAGAGGGATTAAAATCCTTGACAAGTTTTATATAAAAGGCCTGTAGAAATTCACAGCTCCCATCAAGGACCTAACCAGTTTCACATTGCAAGGAGGGTGCAATTCTCCGATTGCCTTAACATTCTCCGGGTCAGGTGCCAGATCTCTGTTAGGGCATGGCGAACCTACATTTTGATGGCTTCATTATTATATTCCTGCTCTTGAATATAGCAAATATCCATCTTAATATCTCCAGATGCTCATCCATAGTTTTAAAGTATATCAAAACATCATCTTGGAAGACATACACTCCCTGAGCCAAACATTCATACAGTAGGTCCATCATAAAGTCCTGGAAGGTGTGAGCCTGCTTTGCACCCTGGGGCATACATGTAAGCTGATACTCCAGGATGTAGTAAACGAGAAACATTTTCTCAGATCAGGCGTGATCGGCAGCTGATAAAAACCAGAATTTAGATACATTAAAGTAATTGTAATCATCCAGGTCCTGCAACAAGTCGGGGATCCATGGCATCGGAAAATCTAGTACTGTAGTTGCATTATTCACCTTGCAATGAAGGGTCAAATAGTTTATGACATTAAGAAGTGAATTCCACTTGGAACAGCTATGTTCTATAATACCCACTGCCAAATACTTATGGAGTTTTTCTTTAAGAGCAGGCAGATGTATCCTAGGTACCTGGTATTGCCGCACAAATAATGGCTTTGCCTGGTCAATCTCAAATAATACTTGTATGTCAGTAATACCGGATGTCATCGGCGAAACTGTCCTTAAATTCCACTAGCAGCCTATTAAGCCGTCCCTGTGACGACCTGCTATATCCCCCTTTATCATGTTATCAAGAATAGCGTTGTTTGCGAAAACGAATTCTCTGTTCTTCCCATCCCCGAGTTCAAAGCTCACTTCCCCTAAGATATCTCCCCCCAGAATATCCAAGTTAAGAACTCCTTGGTATGGGGAGAATGAGAAATTTCCTACGATAGAAAGTCTGGTTCCCAACTTTGATGTCCATCTGGACGGCCTTAGTCACCCGCCTCTCGTCATTAACAACCACCAGAACCACATACTCGGATGGCAAATTACCCTATCACCTAAGTTGATCGCGACTTCTTCGTAAATAATTGATATCTGGCTTCCCGTGTCTATTAGCATGGGAATAGTAGTATTGGAGACTTCTACATCCAATTGAAAAAAATCACCCTCTCCCCTCTATAGGCCCTGACGAGATTTGTATGAATGCTCATTTGCCGGGATGTCACAATTTGTGCCCCGGCCCTTACCCGTTTAAAGAACACTGGCTGGAAATGTGTCCAAGCTCCCAGCATGACCAGAAACATGGCCTTTTGTTGCGTCTCTATGTTTCTGCCCTATCTTGCTCTCCCTGCTATCTTGATGGCTTAATGTTGACAATATCTCCTGTTGTTTCAACATAAGCTGTTGGCACTGAGCCAACTGTGCTTCCATTTCCTTCATCCTTTCCTGAAGGCTTTCCAGATCCTTATGTTTCAGTTCATTTATGGCATTCGCCTGCAACCTATGGTCTGAGCCCCTCTCCTCCAACGCTTAGCAATTTTAATCGCCTCTGAGAACGAACTGGGTTCCTTACATATAAGAATCGTTCTTATACCCTGCCTTACAGTCTTCTGAAATCTTTTAAGCTGTGTGGGCTCTCTACATTCTTGAAAGGCTGGTTCTACCTTAGCCATGCGGTTAAATGATAACCACAATTTACACTCACTTCCAAAAGTTAAGCACGGAGAGGTAAAATGCCAAAAAATGGACAAGCACTGTTTTGATTGACATGAAATGGTGAAAGTAAGTATCTCTATGTCTATTCATGAAACAAAACAAAGAATTACATACAGAGATTTAAAAAAATATTGAATTTACATAAATTATAGGACGATGACATATTATATTAACGAAATGATGTTTAAATGCAAAACAAACAACAAAAAAGACATTAATAGGGTATGTGAGCACCCCTCAACGTCATACAAAGTGTACAGCATGTGATCATGCTTGTTACGAGGTGATCAACCACCGCAGAGTCCAGTAATAGCCATTCCTCCTGTAGGGCAGTTTCCAAATCGTTAAGAGTGGCTGGAAGTGGGAAACGTCTACATACAGCACGGCCGAGGGCATCCCAAAGATTTTCAATGGGATTAAGGTCCGGCGAGTAAGCCGGCCACTCCATACGCGCAATCCCCTCACTCTCCAGAAAGTCGTCAACGATGGCAGCTCTATGGGGACGGGCATTATCGACCATTAAAACGAAAGAAGGACCAACTGCTCCAGCGTACAGTTTCACAATGGGGTCTAGGACTTCATCTCGATACCGTACAGCTGTCACAGAACCTCGCCTGTAGATGTGCAGGTCGGTGCGATATCCCAATGCAATCCCTGCCCAGACCATGATGCTTCCACCGCGGAATGCGTGATGTTCGATGATGTTCTCGGGCCGATTGCGTGTGCCTTGTTCCCTCCAGACCCTTACACGCTTATCATCGGGTTGTAGGGCAAATCTGGACGGCACCACTGTAATCGTGCCTGTCTGGATTGGACGGATAAAGGAACACAAACTCGTGGTACCCGGGCGTACAGACCATTCATGTGTAGCCTTCGACGAACACTAGTGGCAGATATCGTCTTACCAATGGCCGCTGCAACCATAGATGTCACCTGTGTGGAGGTCGATCTTCGATTCCGCTTGGCTACAACAGCAATATAGCGATCTTCCGAGGGGGTCGTAAACCTTGGACGACCGGCTACAGGTCTTCGGACAACTGTTTGGCTGGTTTGGAATTATTTCCATAATCGTGAAATGACGGAATGATGAACGCCGAAGAAACGAGCAACGTCTGTGATAGACTGTCCTGCTTCAATGCGTCCAACAGCCCGCCAGCGTTCAGAATCTTCCATTCGTCTTCTGGAAGCCATAGAAACACGTCTAGCTTGAAAACAAATCTTACGAATGTTCTAAACACCTTTTACCAGCATTATATGCAACTCCTATAACCCTTCACAATGTCGGCTTCTTATACGACTGCCTGTTTTGCATATTTCTCGAAGCGAAATTGTGATTGGCTGTCACCTAACATATTTGCATACTTCCTTCTACATTTGGAGCAAAATTTAGCATCTTTAATTCAGATTGGCTTACGGAAGTTAACATTTTTTCCCCCGTGCTTAACTTTTGGAAGTGAGTGTATTTGCTTATTCCCTGGGACTCTCATTCACTCCCTGTTTGGCTTGGTAAAAGGCCAATTCAGCATCCGGCACCTCATTGGGGATGGGAAAAATTTCCTCAAAGGTCTTATATTCCACCAACTCGTGGTCATTATATAGGGAGGCAGACTTACCTTTTAATTTTGAACAAAGAACCCCCAACATGACAAAATCTGGCCATCTAAGAATACCTTAAGGTTGGCAGACCCCTCCTCCCCAGAAGACGTGAGAACCAGGTTCGAAAACCCCGCTATCGCATCACTTTTAATTTTCCTTACAGCCAGTGATCCGCTAACCTAACCACAGTTTATTTCTAGACAACAGTTTATTTGTTCAGGCGCCATTGTGGTATAATAAATACGTTTGAGTAAATATTTTCATTTGTAACGAAAATAGCAGATCTGGATTTTTTTCTTAGTTTAACGCAAACTAAAAAATCTTTATTTACAATGTGAACAAATATAAACAAATATTTGGAAATACAGAAATACTAGGGAGGGTCAAGGCTCTCCTTTGTTACAAGCACATGCGGTCCCCGAGTTCATTGTCCCACAAAAATCAGTTTGTCAAGTCCCAAATCAGCCAAATTTATAATACTAAATTGTTCATAATTTAATTTCCAAGATTTTGATTATTCATATC
>JAHWFO010000696.1:0-23257 GCA_023313115.1 Rhysida immarginata
GAAATATCCTTCCTTTCATAATGACTCATTAATATACTAGCGTACCCGGCAATGCTTCGCTATTGGTAAATCTATACAGGGTGATTCTGAAATGTGTGTATAACTGTAAGCAATGACAGAGGTATTCAGAATGAACATTTTCTTTTAAAACAACGTGGGTCCGAATTTGAACGCTAACTAAGATATGAACAGAAATAAAAATGCCGCCACCAAGATCAACAAGTTAATAACTCAGGTTCTGCAACGCCTACAATAATGAATTTCGAGGAATAATAGGGTACATAAAACTATGTATACATTAAAATTTGATCGTATTCCAACGAGTAGTTTCCGAGTTACGCCCTCAACATCTTAACACGTGCTGGTAAGTACTCGCATGTGATTAGCGGTTTTCTGTTGTTCTTGACAGGGGTGTTAGCATTATTAAGGATGTCGATCTTGTGTCTGGCGAATCTGGTACGTATAGTATTACCAGATCTTCCGACATACTGCTTCTGACATACTTTGCAATGTAAGAGATATATTAGGTTGTGAGAAATGCAGGTCAGGTTTTGATTAATCTTGAGGGTAAAGGAGAAAGCACTGTTGGAAATGGAGGTGGGAGGGTTAAGGAAATGGCAGATGCCACATCGTTTTTCATTGCATTTGTTTTGTCTTTAAAAATTAGATGTCCGTTTAAAATAAAATTTTGGTGGTTCTGGTAGAATGGAATGGAGAAGAGGAGAATTGTCAATAATATGTTGATGCTTCCTTAGGATATATTTAATTCTATTGAGAGTTGGATGATAGGAAAGTACTAGCGTAGGTGTTGACATGGCTGGAGAAGGATTGTTATTATAAGGGTCGTACAAATGAAAAAGAAAATTATTTATTTTATCCAAAGTGTATACAAGGATTTGAAAAATACTCTCCAAATGCGTTAAGGCATTTATCCCACTGTGTAACAAGGCATGTATTTCCTTTATGGAAGAAGTCTTTCGGTTGCGTGTGGAACCATTTCAAAACCTCTTCCTTCTTCACTTCATCGTCCGACTGAAACCTGCGGCCTTTCAGATGTTTCTTGAGATCCCCAAACACGTGAAAGTCACATGAGGATAAGTCAGGGCTGTAAGGTGGATGCTGCATTGCTTCCCAGTAAAACTTTTTGATGAGGTCTACCGTTGCTTTCGAGGTGTGAGGACGCGCGTTGTCGTGGAGAAGAAGCACTCCTTCTGTAAAATGTCCAGGACGCTTGCATTTGATGGCCGCGCGCAGTGCCTTCAATGTTTCCCCATATCGTGCTGCGTTAACTGTGGTGCCTTTTTCAAGAAAGTCCAGTAAAATCGGGCCTTTGCGATCAAAAAACACGACCAACATCACCTTCCCCGTGCTGTTTGCGATTGCTTTTGTTTTTTTCGGGGGATTTTTGACGACTTTAACGTTTACTTTCGTTTACTACATGGCTATTCGAACTCCAAGTTGTTCTGATGTCAAATGATGTAGTGCAAATGATGTCGAACCCATTGTGCACAAATTTTTCTGTAGTGCAGATGGTTTCTGATACTGGTTGGCTGGTTGGTTTATTAGAATTTTTGGCGTCGACTACTAAGGTCATTTTGCGCCTTTTACACAAATTATATCCGTACGCAGCCCGGAATAAACACAAACATCCATGCCCACGGCGGGATTCGAACCCAAGACCAGGCGGACTGGACAACTAGAAAGCCTACGCCCTAGCCCTCTCGGCCACCTGGCCGGCACCTGATAATGGAGTGAACAGTTCCACGACTAAGGCCAGTTTTAGCAACCACGACATCGATTGTCACTCTTCTGTTTTCCTTTAAGACAGCGTCAATTTTGGCTTTGGAATCATCCGTGATGGCGCGGTTTGCTTGTCCAGGTCGTTGATCATCTTGCAATGATGACCGTCCCTCCGAAAACCTCTTGCTCCATGCCCAAACACGAGTGCTGAATTTCAGAAATTGAAACTCCTTCACCTGTCAAAAAACGAATTACTCTGAAGCGATGACTCCATTTTGTTGACTCCATTTTGTTGTTTCGACGAAGCGATCACTCGCAGAGCTTCGAAGCGCGAGCTACCGTTCTTTCTCATGTGATGCAACACTTGCAATCTATTGTTCAATTTGCACGTGGGGTTTCGCAATTGTTGAAAACAAAAACTTACGATCCTACACATCGTCTTTTTTTTCCCACACAAATTTTCGTTTTCATTTGTACGACCCTTATAGAACGGGAATTACGATGTTTATAGGTAGAAGCGCGTTTGACAGATTTGGGGTAACCTCTTTTTTTAAGAGAGTGGGTAAGGTCGTTAGCATGGAAGTCCTTGTCGGATTGATTACTGCAGATTCTATGGATGCGAGTTAACTATCTAGAGGAATGTTATCCTTGCACTGGCGTGGATAACAGCTATCATAATGTAATACTGGTGCTGGTCGGTGGGGTTCTTATAAAGATTAGTGGATAATTTTTTGTTAATGATAGAGTTAGAGACATCCAAAATAGAGGAACCGTCGTGGTAGAATTATTGTGAGAAAACTTGGAGGGGTGGATGGTGTTAGAGTGGGCGATAAAAGATAGCAGTGAATCTTCATCATGTGTCCAGATCAGGAAGACATCGTCAATATACCGCGTCAATATATTCCAGGGTTTTTGTGTGTCGTCCGTCGCTCTTACATCCGTCATCCGTCATGGTTTGGAAGAGATGATACTACAGCATGGCCCCCAAGTTCTCCGGGCATAACACCCTTAGGCTTTTTCTTGTGGAGATATGTTCAGGATAAAATGAATACACCGGTCCCCGAAGTGAATACATTAAAAGGCGATAGTGATAGTAATAGAAGACATGCTCGCGAATAAGTGACGAGAAATTGAATTTCGTCTAAATGTTCTCAGAGCTACAAAAGGTGCATATGTTGAAGTGTACCAACGATGTGAAGAAAAATTTTTTGAGATGAAGATTATAATCCAAAAAAAAAAGTATCTATCTATCTGACAGTTTTTTTTTTATTAATTTTCTTTATCTGGTAAAGACTTTTTGTTCACCCTATAAGACAATAAATATACAGAAGGTGGTTTTTGACAAGACAAGGAACAAAAATGGTTCTATGCGCATACGTCCGGAAATAAACAGTAAAAGACAATTCAGGGTTTATTTTATTACAATATATTACCATTCAAAATAAATGGATCGTTTGAATGGGTCATGTCGCTTGTTCACCCCATTGCCGGATCTCAAGCTCTTCCTTTGTTTTCTCCTTTCGGAGGCATCTCAAAACTGCAGTGTAAACTGAGCCGATTCCTGATGTGCTCGAATACAGCCCGGAAATTTCGTAAGGGCGCATCTGCCCTAATGCGACACGTTTGCTTTAAGTCCACGGGTCAGTCCACTTGTCCACAAAAAAAATTTATTCTTCATATGTGTATACATTCAGTCACCAAGTGACCTTCTTCGTATAATACTGAAGAAGGTCACTTGGTGAATGAAATGTATACATATATGAAGAATAAATTGTTCTTGTGGGCAAGTTGGCTGACCCCTCTTCTTTTACGCTTTTCTTTGTCTTATATAAACATTATAAACATGCAGTTTTCATATTCGGCTTTTCTGAAATGTGCTTTATATAATTTATTTATTTATTTATTTATTTAGACAAATATAAAAGCGTTGGTCAAAATATTGCTAGAGCTGTTTTTCCACATGGAGACAAAAAAGCGGATTGGAGCAAGGCTATTAAGCAGCTCTACGATGAGGTATTGAAATTTGATCCAGCACTCATCGACAGTTACACATTTGATTACCCTACAGGACATTACTCTCAGGTAAGAAAAGAATTTACATAGTTAAATATTTAATTAATTTCACAATATTCCACAACTGAATGGCAATATCTTCAATCGATTTTTATCCTTCCTCGTCAACTATCTCTAGAAGCAAAAACAATGATAGAAGTGTAATAGTGTAAAATTATTTAGATTCATTTAAGCGTTTCCAGCAAAGAATTAATTTTCACTTTAATATCTCTTTAATTTCGATTTAAGGCATGGATGTAGGTTCATACAATATTCTTCATCTGCATTTCATGACGACCCTAAACGTGTATCTGCGTAGGCTTACGCGTTGAAGATCTTTTATGGAGTGCGTACTGTTTACCTGAAAAACGTAGAAAACTGTTTTTTGTCATTGATTTACATAATGGTATACTATCCATACCTAACCGAATGCCATTCTTATTCTGGTAATATGAGGGGAGTCAAACTAAAGTTACAAAATGGGATTTATTAGAAAGTGGGACGAACCTTAACAATTACAAAGTAGAAAAGGAAAGGAAAAATTCCACGAACTGGACTCGAACCAGGGATTACGCCTTTCTCTGACGCTGCTTTAACCAATTGAGTTACCGTGGAAAATGAAACGCCAAGCTGTTACAGCATATCCTTAGGGAGTTTCCTGAAGTCACAAAGCAGCTCAATTGGCAGAGCAAGCCTCCGACCCGCAAATCACTATCTCTTTGAATTGAATTTTCATCAGTTTATTTGATGGTTTAAGGATAAGGAGCATTCCGATTTGGAATGCTTAGAAACATCTGATCATCGTCACATAATACATATATGCAGGATTTTTCCAAAGGTACTTTCCAACCGTTATACGCAATTAAGGGACACCAAAACATATTAGCATGGGGGTTCGGAACCGTACCAATGTCCGGCTATGGGGGAGAGAAGTGATCACACTGGTAATTATGATAATGAAAGCAGCGCCAAAAGGATGTGCATGGATTAAAAATTCCCGATAAAAGGGATATTCACGCAACATTAATTGCAATCATTAATAACAAGAGTTGCAATCTCCTGATGCATATCTCTCCATGATCAAGTTCATAGTGAAACTCCACCTATCCTCTCCCTAACTACATGGATGATTAGTTGTGGACCAGTTGCATGCCTCCCAAACCACCGGATCTTACTCCCCTTGTGGAGTCACATGAAGGCACTCGTCTACCGCACACTCTTCACTACCAGTCGCTAGCGAAGAAGCCCGTGAAATGCCAGGACTTTTTGGCAACATACAGGGTCAATGTTGCGACGATGCAATGCATGTATCAAAAAGGCTGGTGAACATTTTGAGCAGTTTTTGTAAGCGTTGTTTCCACGTGTCAATAAACTAATTGATGTTACGTTTTCATTTGCACATTACATTACTTCTCTCCCCTATAGTCGGGCAGTGGTAGGATTCCGACTCTCCCTTGCCATGGTAAAAACTGTTTGTTTTGGTGTCTCGTAACTGTGTAACCTTTAGAAACACCCTGGCGGATTTACATTTCCTGGCGGATTAACTACAGGGTGATCCAAAAGTCGCGCACATCCAGATTCGATTATCTATAAATAATGTAATAGTTAAAAGGTTTTATCGGCTACTTTGAAACTTTTATACATGTATTTTGAGCGTATGTTGTAAAAATATGCAAGTGTTGTGCAAATACAATATCAAATAATATTACTTAATGCCGTCTGGTTTTTATTATTATTTCGATGTGCGCGACTTTTGGATCACTCTGTATTATACACATCTCAAACAGCAATCTGTCCTAATTGCAACGGCATCGTTTAGCCTCGCCTAGCACCAAATTTAGGATATAGTTAACTGATTCGGGAACTTCACACAGAATCATATACTTCATGTGATCTCCAAATTTTCCTTCCATCAATTATCCAGACTTTTAATTGAAAACAAAAAATATGCTAACTATTTTAACTACCAATCATGAAGTGATGAACAGGAGGATCGAATCTTACCTAACTGCCTTACATATTAATATTCTTTAATATGTATTAAGATTAAAATGAGTTTTAATTGTATCTTTTAAAGCCTTGTATTGAAATTTTTTGCTTTTAATTACGAGGGCCGGAACCTTATACAGAGGGTTGATTCAGATAAAATGAGACGACTTTGCAGTTCTATTACGAATGTGTAATACCATGGCGCCACCATCGGTTGTGTTCGATGTGAGAACCACGTTGTTGAACTATCGCCCAGCACCGTAATTTCCACTGAAGTAGGCTGAGTTTGAGGGACTCCATGGGAAGTTCGTTCCACACCTGCTGACACACTTTCCATAGCCCATCAACGGTTCTTGGTCGGCGACTTCCGAGCCGTCGTTTCAGGAGACCAAAACCACAGAAATCCATCGGTGATGCGTCAGGAGATTTTACAGGCACATGAGAGAAGGGAATAACTCGTACGCCCGTCTCCTGTTCCATCTTCCTGTAGTAAGCCACAGATGACTTGGCAGCGTTCAGTTGTGTTCAGTCACTCAGTTGTGTGACCGCGCGCTTTATGACGTCGCTCCAGCTCAAGATTGTCATGAATTATTCTGGAGACTGTTGCCTGTGAAATACCTTTCCTTTGGGCTAGACTTCTCTGTGTGGGGGGATATTCTTTCAGCACTTCATATCGGATTTCTCGCACCACCTGAGCTGGGCGTGTTGGTTGGGGCTTGTTTCTGGTCTGCTTCTCTGCTCGTCCACGTTCATTAGATGGTCGCAATATTGCAATATTGCTTTTTTTGGAACCAGATACTGCCGCTTATATTATATCTCATTATATACCTAAATTACCTTAAAGCAAATAGCTTGAAATTTATGGGGATTTTTGATTCTACGATGATATTAGTTCTCCGTGTTCTCGCAAGAGATGAGTGTAATTTGGGGCAATGACAAACTGCAATTTGTGCGCACAGTTATTTTCGAAATTCTTTTAGATTGTATTTCTAAATCAGTGTACATCTCAAATCAAAAGCTTTAGCATGCTTGGAGGAAGAAAGTAATTCAGACCTAAAAATATCTGTAAATCTAATGGTAATTGCTTCAGGAAATTTTATTGGCAATTGTTGTTTTGAGATAGTTTTGAGTCCTCTCTTTGTGCAAATACAAAGCATCTTGTAATAGATGAAAGGAAAAATTTCGCAACCTGGGATCGAACCGGGTACTGTGATTCACCGTGTCGCTGTCCTACCAATTGAGCTACCGCAGATACGCTGGCTAAACATGTGTTATGGATTTCCATAATAGTCAGGTTGCACAGCAGGCCCTGGCCCAAAAGTTGGGATATTTTTTTCCTTTCTTCAACAAACGACTATTAATGAAAGTGCAGAGAGAGAGATAACATTTTTGAAAGAACTAGATATATTACTCTAATAATTAAGTTGATATAAAATAATAAAATAAAGCAAAAATTCTGAGGCCTAAGTTCGAACCATCGAAATGGGTAAGTTGTAGTTCTGGTTCGATCCCAAGGTCGCAAAAATTTTCCTTTCATTTATTACTTTATACCAATATAATTATTAGAGCAATATCTCCAGTTCTTTGAAACATTTATTTCCGAGAAGCATCATATTTGTATTCTAGAAATATTTCTCGATAACTTCCTTATTTTATAAAATCTGCAGAAATTTGTGTAATGCTATCTGGTATAATTAATATTTTTTTATATGATTTAGGTTTTGTGGGCTAAGAGTGAATCCGTCGGTTGTGGCTATGTAGCTATGCCCAACAAACAAATGCCGGACTCTTGGTGCACAGGCGCCGTTGTTTGTAACTACGGTCCTGCGTAAGTATGACACTTATCTATTGTTTAATGTTCTTATTGTAATTAGGTTCCTTATTATAGGGTGGATTATTGTATATATAATTGTACGGAGGATAGATTCCACAAGTTTTCTTTCGGATGCAGTCTGAAAAAAAGTTTACACGTTTGAATAAGAGATTGAAAAATACACTTGCAAATAAATGTTTATTAGAATTTATTATACTTCAAAGAGAAAAGTCGCATTTTCGCTTCGCTGTGACCACGTTTTCGATTAACGAGTTCATGACATCTTGTCTTCTTAACCGGTCGACCGTTACGGGATGAAGGATAAGTTTTGGTTCGTAGTATCTTCCTTCCTTTGCTTCTCACAGAAGCTAGTGGTGGTGAAACCGTTTCTGCTCGGAAAGAGAAACAGACAGTGAATATTTATGGATAATAATTTAATGGAGAGCAGACGCCATGGAAAGAAATTAAATGCACTAAATAAAAACATTACATACTGAACAAAAAGCCGGACACTAATTAAGAAATTCTAAAGCCTTTGTTGATGCTTGAAGTATGCGACTCGCATGCAAGCGAAAAGAGCGGGAGGGATCGCCTTGGGGGTTGTTGCTGCCCGCTGAAAACTGTTGAGTACAGTAGGAACACCGACGTGGATTTCTTCTACCCCCCCCCCCCCCAAAATGCAATCTGTTTTTGAGGATAGAGTAATTTCGAAGAATATTTGGCCACCGCGTTCACCGGACCTGACTTCTCCGGATTATTTCCTGTGGGGGTATTTAAAAGGTCGGGTATGTAGCAACAATCCACACACTTCAGACGAACTGAAAGCAAACATTCGTTCGGAAGTCCGCGCCATCCGGAGTGGTGCAACGCATTTCCGAGAATATGTGCCATCGCGTTCGTTTGTGCAAGTAGGTGAATGGGGACCACTTTGAACATTTACTGTAGATTCAATCAGTGTGTCACAACTTTTAATTTGAAACTTTACGAATTTAATTTAGCAGAGTACTATAAGGAAAGAGGACCGGAGACAAAGCATGAAGATTTGACATTCTTTTATTTAACACAAAAATTCTTTGTGGAAATATCGATTAGATTAATTTCATGAAACAAAATTTTTAATTTAGTTCCAGAATCTTCATTAAATAAAAAAATTAATAAATTTGATTGATTATTTGCGCTTAAATCCAGTAATGGTTTAAATTTTTAAACACTGACGTTATATACATTGCTAACCTAAGCACTTGAATAAGTTACATTAATTTGCGTCGGAATACATTATTCTCTGGGCTGCTTCTGATTTTTACCTATATTTTCACAGGGGGTGGTCATAGTCAGGTTGTCTCGCTGATCGGAAACCTTCAGTGGAGTTAAGCAACAATGGCGCGGCCAGTTACTGGATGGGTGACCACCAGTAAACTTCTATCTTGAACCCCCCTCCCCCGTGCTTCAGAGGGTACGTAGAGTCTCGGTTCCGGCTGCTGCTGACATCTTATAGCAGTCGTTACTGGTTTCAAAACTCTGCACCTGGTTCATGGGACCCTTGTGCAGTATTGGGCGCAAAGCACATGATATGCCTTATCTTAAAAATGGCATAACATATCCACCCTCACTTGATACCATTCAATTCAATTTGTTTGTTTGTTTCGTTAGGTTTTATGGGCGCGTCAACAGCTAGGTCATTACGCACCCTCTCACATGACTAATATCTGTACGCAATCCAGGGGCAAACACCAACATCCATGCCCACGGTGGAATTCGCACCCGCGACTCGACGGATTCGAGAACTGGAAAGCCTACGCCCCAGCTATCTCGGCTACCGGGCCGACCGCAACTTTTTTATTTTTTAACCGATTTTCAAAATTCTACTTGTACCTGATACTTACATTTGTCCTCTATGTAATGAACTATTCACTATTCGACATAGTCCCATCCCTTTCAAAGCATTGCGTCAACGCGTGACTAGTTGGGTGAACCCGTCGGAGAGGAATTTCGGGGTTGTTGTCGACACCAGTTATCTATCTCTATGGTTTGAACGCGCCAAATAAGGAAACAGCTCAATCCAGTTTTTCCATTATGTGTATGCTGCTCCTGCCTTCTCATTTGGATGGTGAATCGCGAACATGATCGCCTATTTCGCCTTCCTGAGAAATTTTGATCATGGCGCTTGTAAAAGAAATCATTGCATTGGCTGCGTTTGCTTATATGATGGGAGGGGGGTTCTAGAAATTTAGGCGTCGACTATTAAGGTCATTTTGCGCCTTTTACACAAGTTATATCTGTACGCAGCCCGGGACAAACATAAACATCCATGCCCACGGCGGGATTCGAACCCACGGCCAGGCGGACTCGAGAACTAGAAAGCCTACGCTCTAGCCCTCTCGCTTATATGATGGACAAGTTATAATAAATGTATATAATGAAAAGCTTAAAAATATGGCATTTAACGTGTCTGCTCAGTACATGTGTGCCTTCATCTCCACGAGGGGAAAAATTTAATGTCTCCAACCAAGGCAAGGCTTATTCAATTTAAAATGACTAATTCTATTTATTGTATTTTAGTTACAGTAATTAACAATGATTTTATTTTAATTCCTAAGATTTCAGGATTTCCTCCAAAGAGAGTTAAGCTTTGTGATTAAGATTTGCAGAAATAAAATTTCAATTGTTAGACATTTTTAATTTTCCTTTTCATCAATATCTAACAATTGAAATCGGAAAGTTAACTGGACCATGGTTAAATGGTCTTTTAATCCTCTGGTCTGTGCACTCGCGCGAATTCCATTGTTGGAGGCTAACAATTGAACTTTTGTATTTACCACGGTCATAGTCTTAATAATCATATCATAATTGGTCGTGTTTTGTAGCAAATTCAAACTTCAGAAGCGGATTTCTCTCTAACGTTTGTCAAAAAGGAAGTGCTCGATCTGCAAGTCTCGAATTTATTGCAAAACAAGAAACAATCATCATGAAAAACAGGAATGAAATAAGAGTCAAAATGGCTGCCTGCAACAATGATTGTCCATACTTTCTTTATACAGTGCTTTACTCTTCAGTAAATACAGCAATCCAATTGTTGGACTAAAACAATGGAATTCAACGCCTGTGCTAAGACGAAACCGACGCGATCTATACAAAGCCATGGCACTACGTCACTTGGCATTGTTGAAATCCCATCGGTTTTCGTGATGTATTTTAAATATGAATTTTGTATTTTAGATAACTAACTAAATACAGTAGAATAAAATGCATTAATGCCAAAGATGGGTCATTTACCTTTTTAATAAATCATTTTAGTTAAAATTTTAAATATCCTTATTTTGTTTTTAAATTTCGTTTTGCAAGACGTCACAAAATCCATCTGTTTGCATGATGTCACAAAATCAGTGCCACGGCTTGTTTAGATCGCGTCGGCTTCGGCACAGACCAGGGGATTAAAACACTATGCCACGGTCTATAGATATTCATGGTCATCGAGCTTCGGCCATTTTCCATTGTTTCGAGAAGCTAAGGAAAACAGATCGCGCCAGGTGCCGCATAGATCACACTATTCCCGACCGCAACCTGCGATAGAGAATTTCATTGAAACTGAATACGAAAGTAAAGTTTCTGTCTGCCGATAGGATGGCGCTGCAGGCGCAGTTGGGCAGCAAGGTCGCTCTAATATTAGAGCGGCCTTGTTGGGCAGATTGTACATGCAGCGCCACTTTTCAATAGAGTTCCTGCCCTACCGGGAGCTAGAAACTTTAGCTTCATTTTAACAATGGAGCTCGATGACCATGAATATCTATAGACCGTGGTATTTACTGAAGAGTCGATTTTTGCCCCCTCTATTGCATGACTTTGGCTACAGCCCAAACTTAACAGTGTATAATAATAATAATATCTCAAAAGAAGATTTTCCCCTCCAGGCTATGTTTCTATTAGCATCGTCACATATACTCTCTAACGATCAAATATGAAAACGACGGTCTATAGATATTCATGGTCATCGAGCTTCAGCCATTTTCCATTGTTTCGAGAAGCTAAAGAAAACAGATCGCGCCAGATGTCGCATAGATCGAATCATGGCTGACCGTGACCTGCGATAGAGGTTTTTCATTGAAACTGAAAATGGAAGTAAATTTTCTGTCTGTCGATAGGGCGGCGCTGCAGGCGTTTTTGGGCCGAATGAACATGCAGCGCCACTTTTCAATAGAGTTCCCGCCCTATTGGGAGCTAGAAACTTTAGCTTCATTTTAACAATGGAGCTCGATGACCATGAATATCTATAGACCGTGATGAAAACCTAAGGTTTCTTAAAAAGAGTAATTAGCAGTGGAACTTCCTTATTCTTGATTGAAGAAAGTTTTACAACATTTCTAAATAAGAAGAGCATATTGTGTCTTCAAGAAGTGATATTAAAAATGAGGAACGCTAATTTATTTTTTTCTCTTCTAGGGGCAATATGGACAAGGCGCCCATGTATGTGAGAGGTCCACCCGCCAGTAAATGCGACCATGGTGAATCCACAAACTATCCTGGTCTTTGCAAACCGTAAGGTATGTATTACGAATAAAGCTTATTTAATAAACATTGGCATTTGTTTAATCTTTTCAATGATTTTAGTAGAAATATTATGCTTTTAAAAAAGACTTTCCTAACGCTCTTGCATAAGACCAATAATTCAAAATACAGTATTAGGTTTTTTATCTAACTAATTTTTTCAATTGCAATTTACATTATTGAATTTACAAAGCTTTTTTTTCCGTATTGTAGCTCTTCAAGTAAAGGAAGCCAATAAAATTTGCCTCCAGTGAAGCAAAAAATGTACTTTTGTATTTTTCAATAAATAAGTAAATAAATGTTTAGAAAGAAACTAAAAACGATGAATAAAATGATTATATGATCTTTTTAAGCGTTAATATATATATTTAATTCTTTGCTCTTTGACTATTGTAGCGCAAAGATTTAAAAAAAAAAAAAAGATAACAAGCGCTTTTTATAAGCATAGTGTAACAATTTAAATATGTATACGAGTATAATTTTTAAATACAATATAATATACAATCTAGCCAAGCCTTGATAATGGTGTAAACTGAAACGCGTCGGCATTAAAAAAATTGTATCCGTATCGTTATTTGGACATTATTCATTTATTATAATTTCTAGAATTCACAATATGTTGTCGCATTGAAAAATGCCTTTTGGTATCCTCTTCACGAAAACTCTGACCACATGGTGCACCAGTCTTTCAACCGACTGACGGGCAATCATTATTTCTTGTTAAGTAGCGGAAGAACGGAGCTGCTTAGTGGTTTTATTATGTCCATCTATTTGCCCTCTTCGTAATTTATCCAGTTTTTGAGGTAGAAGGTTGAAATTCGGAATGTAGCCACTATGGGCATGTACATCTTCACTATTTAGTTTTGTTTTGATTGGTACACTGGTGTCAGAATTATGGGGATGGGAGGGAGAGGGGACAAAAGATCTATGTGGTATTTAAGTATGTAAATGAGTGAAATTCAGTATGGAGCTTCCTCTAGACAAGATCTACTTTAGTATGAAATTTAGGCCAAATTGTTCCAGTGGGGTTGGAGTTGTGGGGGTGGCAGTCATTTGGTCTTTAAAACTATGGCAACATATGATATGGCATGCGATATGTCATTGGCTCGGAACTGATGAGAAAGGAAAGAAGATAGAGCTCTTTTTCATTTTCTAAATACTGTGTTCGAGAAAATCAACTTTTTGATTAAAAAACTTGGAGGGGGGGAGGTAAAAAAGTGCAGATAAAGGGGTAAAAATAGATGACCGCAGAACTTCTGTTACTTTATTATACCCTTCTCCGGGGGTTAAATTTCTTCTTGTTTCTTGAACAACAATCAACTCATTCCTATTGTGAAATACAATAGCAAAATCCTTCATCATAACGACGGTATATTTTGAAAACATTGATAATTAAATTTAAATCAGTTTTTTTAAATTTATACAGGAATAATACACTCGTGTCCAAAAGTTAAGCATACTGAACATCAGTATACTCATTTCATAAATCAACTTTCAAAATGAGGTGAAGCCTGGTATGTGCGTGTGTACAACGCTGCATTACAAGCGCAAAAAATCGTTTAATTAAACATGTTTTATTTAATAACAAAAAGTTTATGAAAACAGAAAAAGGACATAAGGAAAATGGTACTAATATGGGATATGATCACTTCTAGCGGCCATAGAATCATACATATGCGTTCCATGCTTTTTATGAGGTTATTCAAGAGCTTGGTTGGCAACAAGCCCCACTCCTGGCGAAAAGCAGTTTTAAGCTCTGGGATGATCATTGGTTGAGGCTGACGGAATGCAATTCATCTTTCTAGTACATGCAACGCATGCTCAATCGGGGTCATATCTGGAGAATAGAAGATGGGAATGATGTCTGCGCAATGCAATGACAGGAGTGTTTCTCCAAAATTGACCGCGGCTGTCACTCTCTCGTGCTCAGTGAGAGCCATAGCAGAGTAAGAAATGTGCATTCTCGCTAATTTCATAGCTGTGTTGCTTCAAGGAAGTATATCACTGTGATATTACTCAATATGTGTGCTAGTCCATGCGTTGGATATCCTCACTTTGCAGAAAGTCTTCCGCTAACAGAGCTCTGTGGGGACGTCCATTATCGTCAAGAGAATAAAATCTGGTTCCACAGTACCTCTGAAACATCTAACATTATCTTCCAGTATTTCGTCTCTGTATCTCCGGTAACTCTGTAATTGTTAAAGATGTGGTAACTCTGTTAAAGATGTGAATCTCTGTATGTCCGTTTAGAGTGTGGTCTCCCCAAATCATAACTCCACCACCGCCATAATAGTCCTTTTCCTGGATGTTGTTGGGATTATAACGGATTTCATGGTCTCTCTAGTGAGAATCGCTTTTTAAGCTGAATCTGGACTCGTCGATGAATAGCACGTTGCTCCACGGATCCAAAGTCCAGTTATAATGTTTTCGACCCCAGTTTAAAGGAGCCCTACACCTCACAGGGGAGAGCGGGACACAAACTGTCGGACGTCTGGCATAAGGACCAGCTTCCTTTAGCCTCCGGTAAACTGTTTGCGTAAAATAAGGTCCTATGACGTCTTGCGGTTAATTGCAAATATCGATCCTGCTGAGTGGTTGTAAAAGCTTTAGGCGATCTTGCACTGAACGGCATATAACATCTCTATGTTTGGGAACCGTCTCCAAAGTCTGGAAATCACACTCTATGGAACAATCAGTTCTCTGGAGATTTCCGTTTGTGATTGTCCTGCTTCGAGTCTTCTGATTACACTGATCAATAGTATTTTTGCTACTGGAGAAAATACAGAAACTGTCAATTTCTCAAGTTGTAGAAACTACCAATGTTTAAATTTGTCATTATAAGACTTGTTTCACACAACTGAAACTTAAGCAATATTATTTTACTTAAAGTGGCTAGAGAAAGTTTCAAACATCAAAATGGTAGTCCATTCTTGGCACACAAGAATCAACCTGTCGCTAGTAATTGAATTCACAGCTTCAAGAACTTCGAATTCTCAGTTTTTGAAGAGTAGAAGGCATAGATGGGACAAACACCTTCTTTTATGTATCCCTACAGAAAAAAAATTGCAAGGAGTAAGGTCCGGTAACCTTGGAAGCCAAAGATGGATGAAGATTTTGTTGTCAGCCTCATCCAATCCATCACTCTGGAATGGTGTCGTTCAGATAATGCCGTCCTTCCGAGTGACACCATCAGAGTAGCACCATTTTGCATGAAATTGAAGCCATACAAATCTTCTTGAAGTTGGGGAAGCAACAACTTTTGTATCAAGCCCACTTAAGAAAATCTTGTCTCTGTTTGCTTCGCAAAAAATAAAAGTCCGTAAATTTATCTTACAAAAATGGCGCAGAACATATTCAAGTGTCTTTGATGTTGGATGATTACGCAAGGATTTTTACCCCCTCCAAATGCTAACATTATAGTGGCTAAATTTACCAAACGAAGGTTAATGAAATGAAACGTTGGTACTTACGAAAATATTAGTCGTTTGAAAAACTTGTCTTCTTTCATATCCTGCATGTCACGATTGAATAGAAGGTAATGTTAATTCATGTTAATGCATCTTCTATTCAAACAGGCTCTCTCGCGCTTGTGCACAGTGTATTCTGCCTAAGAATATAAAGTCGACTCAACGATCTGAGGTAGGTAGAAAAGAGATGAGATTCATTTTGATTACACTGTATAATATATTTGAACTTTTTTCTGTCCTTTAGAAGAAACTAAGTGATTCTGTATAAACAAAAGGTGCTTGATTCATATATCAAAACCAAAATGGTCCATCACGTACCGTTTTTGTAGGAGAACCACTTATCAGAGAAATGTAACAGAGGCTTGATTATAAACAACGCAAACACTAAAATGATTTTTTGGCCGTTTCCTCTTGTAGGCACATGTTGGTGTTTCCTTGATAACAGACCGGCAATATTCAGCTAGCATACTTCCATTCCATCGTTAAGTTCTGCCTGTGTGATTTCATGATGTGAACATGTCATAGATGTAGATGGTTGAAAATCAGGATCTTGATGGTTTGGGTCATCGGAGGTGTCTTCCTCTGAATCAACAGTATATTTATCTGGAGCTGTAGGTATAGGAAGATCTGAATGATTCACAATGAGTAACTGGTCGCATAGCGCTTCTATATGTGCTACAATGCGGATTTTTTGGAAAATGGTGCGTGGTAAACAAAAAATAATTACAGATTCGTTATTTTCAGCCAAATACATACAAGAAACACATTTTCTTCCAAAGGACCTTTTTCATGTTGTACAGTGTTATCGCCGCCCCTCTTCCTCCATCAGCAGCATCAATCACCATCATTACCATGACGCTCGCTAATGGTGATGATATTCTGCTTTTCGCATCAAACTCATACACTCTGAACATTTACAAAAAAAAGTAAATAAATAATAGTTTGTGAGGATTTTTATACTCCAAACCTCAGATGTTTAAATTACTGATGAAAATAGGAAAGAAAATAGGCTATGGAATTTTCTTTCGTATTTTCATAAATAATTTACAAAAAAGACATTTGATCAATTCAGTGCCTCGAAGGGGAGCTTTATCAACTTCGTCAAATCCAAGGTCATCTGAAGTCAAAACTTTCGTCAAAACCTGATAATCATCTGAAGTCTTTCCCAATTTCTTGAGGTAGCCAGTGCCGGAATGTAATTTCTCCTTTGCAATATTCATGGAAAGAAGTTAAATGAAGTTATTAAGAAATGTCTTTCGGTCTTGACATTTTTTTTGCTGCGACAGCTCCCTTTATGAGCATTTGAGCTTACCATCGACACGTGGTCAGTGAGATTTAAAAACGGGAACGGGGAGTGTGCTGAACTAATTCTCAGGTAATATGGCTGCCAGGAGACAGTTTTCCGATTTCGAAAAAAGCATAATAATAGGATGCTCCATAGTATAAGATTCAGTGCTGATATACGACAGGTCCCATAATCAACTGTATCCTTTGTTATCAACACGTGGAAGAAGAATTGAAATTGCAGGAATGAACATCGCCTCGGAAGACCCACGAAATTCCAAGGAAAAGGAGAGTGATGCAGTGGGAACTGCGAAAAAGCAGGACCCGTCCTACGCTTGCCGTGCCAAACGAATTCCAGATAACGACATATTTGAAGCGATTTTGACATAATACGAATCACTCGTAAATTGGTTACTCAGTGCATAGGAGTGAAATTCGATATGGAGGTTCCTCTAAATAATACATTACTATGAAGTTTGGATCAGTGGGGTCGGAGTGAAATTCGGTCACTTGATCTTTAGAACTATTAAAGACATGTCATTCGATCGTATATGATGAGAAAAGAAAGAAAATAGAGCTCCTTGGCATTTTCTAAATAGTATTTGAATAAAAATGGAGGTTAAAACGTGCGGATAAAAAGAGTAAATAGTAGATGAACTCAAGAGCTTCCGCTAATTTCCTCAGGGGGATTAATTTCTTGTTTACCTTAAATTGGTGACAATACTGGAAATAATATTGACAGTTTCCTTAAATGACTATCTTATCTTTACCATACATATCTGAACTGGGTAATTTCATATATAAGATTTTTATGGTAGCTGTCTAATTGGGCCGAATTTATCAAATACGAGGGGGTACCCAAAAGAAACCGGAATTGTATTGTTGATAGCCAGGCGCTAGGTGAGTTTAGGCCAAGACTTCCTCCGTCGTTATGCCAAGCGGCGTTGGTAGGGAAGCTTGTGCGCAGTCTCTGTGGGCCGTTATGTAAAGACTTGTTTTGTTTGCGAGGCGTTTCTTTGATGTGAGGGGTGTTGTGCATGCAGAATTCGTTCCTCCCAAACAGACTGTCAATCAAGCATTCTACCGGGAAGTTTTTAAAAGTCTGCGCAACAGTTTGTGAAAAACACGTGCCGATTTGCGGCAGTCTGGGACTGGTTCTTCCATCAGGACAATGCGCCCGCTCACACAGCCCTCACTGTATGCCATTTTTTGACCAAAAAAAAATTGACCCACCCCCCTTACTCAGCTATCACTGTTGAGTTTGGGAGAAACGAATTCTGTTTAACCAACACCCCAAACATCAAAAAACGCCGCGCAAACAAAAAAGTCTTTATATAAGGGGTCACAGAGACTGCGCACAAGCTTCTCTAGCAAGGCGCTTGGTATAACGACGGAGGAAGTGTTGGCCTACACTCACCTAGCGGGAGAAGTCGGTAATCAACACCACAATTGCGATTTCTTTTGGGTACCTCCTCGTAGTTTGGGAAAAACAGGCAAAGAATTAAATGTACAATATTATTAAATGCAGTTGCAGATAGTGAAAAATTGTCAAACATTTTGATCTGATTGAATATCTAAATTCATTAAATCCAAATGGACTTATACCTCATGGATTTTTTTTTAAGTTGGAAAGCCAATCTTAGCAAGTGCGCAGTGGGAAATTCAAATGCACAGACTTTACTTTTTAAGAGGTTGAACAAGTATTGAAAGATATACGTGTTACTAAAGAGTTCCCTGTCGTTTTTACAGAATTAGTAGGAAATGTGCATAGGTATAATCGTTCTGTATTTGAAAGTAAATTTTAATTTTTCTTTAAGTTTTTTTAAGAATTCCAAGACGTTTTCTCGTTGTGTTCATTACAGTTTACAATGAAATGAACCAGTTTTTAGATATGTAAAATCTTTTAGTAGAATGCAAAAGCATTGTTTATTTATCACGGAAATCCTTTATATAATGTAAACACTCCTTTCTATGGACATACAAAACGCACAACAAAGATTGAGATATCAAACGATAGGGTTTTGAACAGGTTTCTGACATATAAGGTGAGACAATTAATAAACGACATTGGAGCAATTTAACAAATACAAGACATATATCTGGCAAAACTGTTTAATATTTTTCAAAGTACGAGGGCCATTCAAATTTGACCTGGACTTTATTTTGTGTAAATTTCATTTTCGTAAAAATCTATACTTTCATTCTTGGGATGGAAATTACCGCTCGTCATGCAAATGCAGCACCACTCATCCGGTTGCCATGACAACAGATTTTTTGTTTAAACAAAAAGGCGGACAGCGATGTGTCGACCAAAATATAACAACGAATAATCATCAATTTCTCCACAACGAAGGTGTGAAAGCATCTGAAATTCATTAGAGACCTCAAAGACAGTCCACTGAGTCATGTTTGTCTCGATCATCCATCTTTGCTTGGTGCCAAAAGTTTGAAGGAGGGTGAGAATCCACCGGCAATGAACCTCATAAGGCAAGGCAAGCAACTGCTGATAATGATGGCATCATCACACGAACAAATGAGCTGGTAAAGGACAACAGGCGGACTCATGTCCGAGAATTGGCTTCAATACTGAACATCTGCACTGGCAGTGTGGAGACCATCATCCACGATAAGCTAAAATTCAACAAGACCTGTGCCAGACGGGTCCCTAAGCAACTCTCCGAGATCACAAAACCACCCAGGCGGAAATCTGTTCCAAGATGCTGCAGCGATATGACAGGGACGATGACAGCTTCCAAAGGCGTGTTGTGACCACTGACGAGACATGGATTCATCACCATACTCCTGAAAGCAAGCGTGCGAGCATGGAGTGGCGACACACTGACTCACCACGACCCAAGATAACATCGTCGGCAACGAAAGTGATGGCGACTGTATTCTGGGGCATTAAGGGTACCATTCATGTCGATTTTCTGAAAGTAGGTTGAACTATAAATGCACCCTACTACCGTGACATTTTAAGGACGTCCCTGAAGCCGGCACTAAGGAAAAAGCGACTAGGACTCCTTACCAACGGTTTTTGTTTTCTGCAAGACAATGCCAGACCACACACAGCCAAACTGACTATGGACACACTGATGGAACTCAAATGGGACATCGTACCACATTCTCCATACAGTCCGGATCTCTCCCCTTGCGACTATTGAAAGAGTTCTTGGGAGGCAGAGGTTCGGCTCCAATGAGGAAGTGAAAAGGGCTGTCCTGACGTGGTTCCGACATCAGCCTGAAGATTTCTATAAAACCGGTATCCAGATGCTCCCTGAACGCCGAAAAAAATATGTAGAGAAGCAAGGAGAGTTCTTTGAAAAATAACTTGTGTGTGATCGTGTTTTTTGTAGTTTCCTGATTTTATAAAAAATAAAGTCCGGGTCAAATTTGAACGCCCCTCGTAGTTACCTTCTAAGGCTACACACTAATTGCAGCGTTCAAACAAGTGTTGGAAACATGCTTTAAATTTTTTGTTTGCAACGTTCTTTTTTGATGTCTTCTATATTCTCAAATATGTGTCGTTTTAGAATTGTTTTCACCTTTGGGAAGAGGAAAATAAACCTGGGGGAATAGGGAGGGTGATAAAGCTCCACAATTCCGTGGAGCTAAGAATTCCTTTACTGGCTAAGAATTCCTTGACACGCACTTCTGTGTGCATTCTGGCATTATCGTACAGTAAGAAGCAACACCCTTTTGCTGAAATAGTGGCCATATTCTCGTAATCAGACGCCGCTAAATCTCCCTATAGTACTCCTTGTTGATGTTTGTCCAGGCGGAACAAACTCCCTTATGGATAATGCCAGTACTGTCAAAGAAAGTAATGAACATTACTTTTGATCTTGACTTTTCAAACCGAAATTTCTGTTTTCGCGGGGATATTGGGGACCGCCACTCCATGGTGTGTCGTTTTCTTTCAGGTCATTTTGATAGCACCAGGTTTCGTCCCCTGTCACAATTAAATCCAGAAATTTCGGGTTGACATTTACGGCCGCGATGAATTCCGTCCAAGCATCTGTTAGGAAATGTGGCACAAACCGAGTACGCAGTTTCCTTTTGCCCAGATCTTTTGTCAATATTAGGCGAATTGTTTCTTGGTTAATTAATACTTTTTCCAGCACTTTCAGGTTCATTTGCCGATCACTTAACAACGTTCTCTCACCTTCTCGATCGTTTCCCGTGTTCAAACAGTTTTCGTTCGTCGTCTTTCAGCTCTTCCCTCCATCACGAAATCTAGCGAAGTATTCAAAAACACGTGCACGAGACAGTGCATCATCACCATACACTTGCTTTATCAACTTGTAAATTTCCGTAGCGGTTTTTCCAAGTTTAAAACAGAACGTAATGTTTGCCCTTGTTCCATGTTTAATATTGGAACGTAAACTAATGACTGCGTGCGGTTCAAACAGGAGAATATATAGGCGCGCGCAACTTTATTGTTGCAACTTGTACATACGGCAACAGCAATAAGGATAGTTAATAGATTGAAAACACGCATCGTCGTTGTCGCATATGCTTGAACACGTTCAAAGTAGCGTCAGTCTCTTTTATTTGTTGTGGAACATTGTTGTACACTAATATTTCGTTAAAACACGTTGTTTCATTAAAAATTGCAGCTAATTAAAAGTAAAACGAAAAGAAAAATGTTAGTGGATATCAGCTTCCCCGTTGCTGTATAGTGGACCTGACTCCAGAAAGTAGTAAACAAAGCGGAGATAGCGAGGGAGCAGGGGGGGGGGAGTTGTAGCGAGAACTTGATTTCGTCGTCATCGCCGAAACAGTTACTCTATGCACACAGTGTCTTAAAACCATACGCATTTTAACCCCCTTCAATAATCAAATATTGCAGTGCGAAAGCTTCGCACCGGTACATTGGTATTATTTTATTATGCCAATCATGGAGATTGCAAGATATAAAAAGAAGCATTAATTATATCCACTCTTTTCTAGGTTAATTCAATTTATAATATATGTACTATATATATCGTATTTACGCGAATACATGCCGAGATTTTTTTCAGAAAAGTGATAGAAAAAAGCGATCTCGGGTTAAATTCGCAAGCGAAGGAAAATAATTTTTTATAGGCGCCATTTCGTTTTTTTAGCGAATGGTCTCTTTTTCGTTATAATCCCAGGAGGGATGACCGGCCACTGCAGGTATTAGATATCTCTGCAAACAAGCTTTTTAAGAATTGTCTGAGACTGCTAAACCGTGTGTTTCAAAAGTTCCCGAACTGCCCCTTCTGTATGTAGGGAAAGCCTAACCTATGACAGCAGGAGTAATGTTCGGCCAACCACTAAAATAAACCATGAGCTGAAATAAATTACATAAAATCAGTTTTATATAGTGGCAAAGAGTACTGGTTGAAGGCTTCGGGCGGTCAGGATGTCGGGCATGGAATTCGTCAGTGGCATTGTGCAACGTCAAATTCCCTCTCGTGCAAAGGAGAACCATCTCTGTTCGTTCTTGCATACTGTATTTCATTTGTTTGTTTTCACACAATAATCGCTTTTTAAACTGTTACAGTACTGGGATAAGCTTAATACCGTGTACTGTAGGTTTTATAAATAAAACTTCTAGTATTTTTTACTTTAACCTTTTATTTCATTCTCATATTCGCGTATTTGCATTTATGTAAAATAAATAGCGGGAGTCGTAATGACTGGAAGCATCCATTATTTGAAAAAAAATGAGTGTGCTTAAGATCACACGACCGAAGTGAAAACCTTTATGGCGACTGTAATCGATTCTAAGTAATGTGTAGGTGAATGATATACAGTATATTATTATGGGTGTAATTACTTGGACGAATAAGGAACAAGCCATAAATTAATATTATATAGTATAAAACCATTTATTTTCATTTGTTTTCTCATTAGATCTTTACTTCTGCAGGGTGCTTTTGAAAAGGATGTCGTGAGATATCTAGCGATTTCTGCTCCTTAAAATAAACACAAGTTTTCTCATACGTTTTGTCGAAATTGCATTTCTTGAATGAGTAAACAGCTCGTGAAGTTTGGTTAAACTCCGCCCATAAAGTAAACAAAAGCGCATGAATGACGTTAGTAAATCATACAGTTCGTTGAACACTCGCTAGTATGAATGTGCGTCGTACCGCAAAAAGCAATCCAGCCAATAAGAAATAAAAACTGGTTTAAAGAGACTTTAATACTGTATCTCTCGATCATTTATCCACTTGCACGTCTTCCCTAATTTGTTGACAAGTTCAATTCTGAGGTCTAGTAAATACGAATCTTTCAATAGGCTGTGAGAATGGTCGAATTTAGTGGACAGGTATTTCGCAGAAACCTATTAATGGAACACGTGGTAGCAGGGGCGTACCCAGGGGGGGGGGGGGGGGGGGGG
>JAHWFO010000696.1:23357-35651 GCA_023313115.1 Rhysida immarginata
CAGGATTGGGACAGCCCCCCTCAGCCCCCCCCCGAAAAAATTTCTGGGTACGGCTCTGCGTGGTAGTGTTTAGTTTTTTTTCATGTGCTTTTATTTACGTTATGGGCAGAGTTTAACCAAATTTCACGAGCTGTGTACTAATTTAAGGAAAGCAATTTCGACAGAACGAAAGAGGAAACTTGTGTTTATTTTAAGGTGCAGAACCGCTAGGTATTTCACTACATCCTTTTCAAAACCATCTAGTAGATCACTGCTAGATTACATACAATATATTTGCATTGAAAAGCCCAATGATACTGTAATGAAACTTTTAATAATACGATTCCAACACGTACTATTCAACAAATATCGAGTATCACTAATTACTCGTTATATTCACTCATGACATGTTGTTACGTGTTGTTTGATATATAATATGCCATATCTTAGCATTAAATGTAACAACAGTACCATAGGGTGCCATATTGTATCATTAGCGCACGTGCTACTAAACCAATTCCAACTTCATTATTTACTTGTTATATTCAGTCATGACACGTTGTTATGAGTTGTTTGATATATTACATGCCATATCTACGCCTTAAATGTAACAACAGTAACACAGGGTGCCATATGGTAACATTAGGGCACGTGCTACTAAACTAATTCCCAGTATCATTATTTACTCGTTACATTCAGTCATGACAGGTTGTTACGAGCTGTTTGATATATTACATGCCATATGTACGCATTATAAGTAACAACAGTAACATAGGATACCATATGGTATCATTAGGGCACGTTCTACTAAACAATTCCCTGCATCATTATTTACGCGTTATATTCATTTATGAGATCCTTACACGTACACTTGTCATTAGACCAATGTCTGCTATCACTAGTTACTCTTATATATTCATTCATGAACGTCGTGACGAATTGTTTGATATACTACCTGCCATATCTGGTTATAGTAAATTTTTAAGGATGTATCATAATTGTACGATTAGAGCACGTGCTATTAGAGCGCGTACCTGTTCATGGTATCTCACGTTCGATCTTGTTCGTGCTCTGTCCCATATTAATGGATTGATGAAAACTGAGTGTGGTAAAGTTAATTCGTTTTCAAGTTATCTTAATAATTAATAAACTTCCTACGACTAAAATAAAGAAATCCGAGTTTTCCCGAGTTTTACCGGAAAACGTTTCACTTCCGAGCGTGACGGATCAGACACTTTCACTCTCCAGCAAAATTTTGTATGTGGTGCGCCTATAGAAGTTTTCACTTCAAAAAGAGGTTGAGAGACAGTGGCTCCTGTCTAGCAGCCCTTCAGCATACCTGCACAACATTGCGTTATGGAGGGAAAGTCATTTCCTGCGTTCGGGAACTTTTGAAACACACGGTATATAAAATGGTTGTTGAATGATAAAACTGTCGTTCCACAATTAGGTGAATGGGATCAATATTGCATGGAATGGTATTTCCAATGAATCTATTGTTAAAGGATTAAAAAAAAAGTTGTGTTTCTAATAACATGGGAGGAAGAAGAGGAGGAAAAGTCTTCAAGTGATGAAGCAAGTGAATAACAAAATTACATATTTTTTTTATTATTATTTTTAATTTATGGTATTTAGTTTTGTAAATAATTTCAATGGCGGGTGCTGCACTACGGATTTTGGTTTCTTCAGCGCCTTCATAAGTGGAAGGTAATCGGGTATGCAGGATCTTTAATGTGTGATAGAAGTATGCTGAATCTAGTCGTATAAGCTGAACCTAGTCGTTCCTGTTTCGTTCTTTAATAAAAAAATTGTGTGTGATGCGGTATCAAAGGATCGAAATCCTACCCAGAGTCATTTGGAGAAAGGTGGTGTCCGCTTGACTTGAATCCCTTTCTCCTTTTGGAGTGGAACATATTAGCCCATCAGCATTTCGGAGTCGCTTCATCTCATCAAAGCGTCTCTGTATGGTAGTGAAGAACAACCAGGCGTAATATCAATCTCTACTGAAGTTATGACGATTTCGTCGGAAGACGAATAGACCTCCACCTATGGCGTTCTAAATATTTAGTTCCCACTGGACCGGCAAAGCGGCACTTTTCTTCTCCTCTCTCCTGCCGCCCGCTGAGTGGACAGGAAAATCTTGCAATGAAGGAACAAGTACAGTTGCGAGATCATTTTATCAATGGGCGGTATCAATAAGGAAAAATGGGTAGGCAATAAGAAAATTTTATTCTAAAGACAGGACAACTGCTTGCTATAGAATTATTTGGATAGTGTTCACGCAATCTTACGTAAACATTTATAAACTAATTGCTTCATTTGCCTTGTTGAAAGTGGTGGCTTGAACAGCGACAGCGTGGGAACGATAAAATATAGTTCCGAAAAGGTGTCTACGCATCCATTATTAAATAAAAAGTATGAAAAGGCCTGGAAAGTTGTGTATTAAGTTTGTAAAATATGAAGAGCAAATGATTTTATTCGTGATATTTACTATATAATTATTTTTAAAAAATGCTAGGAATATACTGTATTTCAGGCGCGCATGCACATGTCCTTCTCGTTGACTGTACTTGTTACTTCACTGCAAGGTTAACCTGTCCTGAACTTTAGAAGCAACAAGGGAAGTGAAATTTTAGATTGCAAATAAAAAATGAACACCTAGAAGAGATGATACCACACTGCTGAGATTTTAGGTTCAGAGTCCTACGAATGAAACAACACTATCATCACAAGTACAACCTTGTAGAGGGTGACATTTTATTTAAGCCCGAACATTAGTACTGTCTACAACTTCCCCCCACCTCGTTGCTGCGATGCAAAACTGGCATGCATTCGATCATACAGATAACGTATATCATTTTGAGGAATGTTATTCCATGCTCGTTTCACATGTAGGCCTAACTGGGTGAGAGTCATAGGAGGTTCATGGGTGCGGATATACTTATGAAAGATCGTCCAATCCAGTCTCAAACATGCTCGATTGGAAAAATGTCTGACGAGCGTTCTGGCCAGGGAAGTTGACGGATCCGCTGTAGAGCATGATTATTACACAAGCTGCATGTTGATGGGCACTGTCTTGCTGGAACAGCACATCTCACATGTCGTTCAGAAAAGGGATCAGGACGGGTTGGATGATGTCTAGATTACTGTATTCAATGTCCTTTCCATAAACCCCAGACGTGATCGACTGTTGAACGTTACAGCATCCCACACCATTATTCCAAGAATGAACGCGATGGAATGCGCGTCTCACCTGATCTTAGACTGTCACTCAAGTCAAACAGAAACGACATCCATCATTGCACACATTCGACCTCCATTCATTGGCCACCATTCTTGGCATTGCTGACATGGTGTAAGTGGCAGTCTCGCCAAAGGAACCAATGACTGCGGTTCTATATCCAGGAGATGATTCCGGATGGTCTGAGATGACACATGTAGTCTGATTGTGACTCTGATTTGAGTAGACTGTTCGGTCTGCTATAGCGGCGATCCTCACATTCATCCGAAAGTTCTAGCTGTCCTGAATCAGGTCTCCTGGTGAATAATTCTTCCTCTTCCAACCGCCTCCAACATCCATACACTGCAGGAATTCTGTCCAATAACTCTGAGGAATCTTCTGTCCAACTATCTGCGCAATTTACGAAAATACCATCCTGTCTCTCAAACGCCTATTCTGCGACTCCACTCTAACTTCGTCAGTTGCACAAATAGTGAAGGGCGACGACTTTCAGACATGCTTCACGATCTTTAGCAGTACTGGACAGCCTAAACAAACGCTGATATTGGTTTCATAATGCTCAAGCAGGCTCCTTTATCCCCCCCTGCACTGGAAGTGGGTTACTCCACAATCTTTAAAATTTGATCATATGCTAATGTTCCTATTTAACTTCTAAATATGTAAAATCAGCAATGTGACATCACTCCTTCTATGAATGTTGTTTTCTTTGAATGTTGCTCTATCTTGCGCCGAACTATAGTTCTCAGAAAGAGAAAGGAATTCAACTAAAATCAAGTTTTTGGTAGTTTTGCACGCAAAAAACACACAAGAGTGCTGTTTTCCTTGATGTTCCTCTACAGGTGTTCATTTTTCAATTCCAGTGAATTTATTTATTTTATGTTCGTTAAGGTTTATTTAATGTTTTTCCTCAACATGTTATTTTCCCGGAATAAAATGCACCCATTTTATCATGAGTCACTGTACAGATTGTGTAACACTTTCACTAGATTCAAATTTGCATGGAAAACATGTTCGAATTCACGAACCTTTGCTAATCAGTGCTTTTTCTGCAAAATTCCTGAAAATAAGCATGAATCACATATGATAACAAATTTAATTGTGTTACAGATAGTGAAATATTGAATTTACGTATATTTTAATGTTTTAATTAGCGAGAAAAAGACGTATAATGACTAATTTCCTGGAGACCATAAAGAAATTATTATTAATGAAATAAAAGTCATAAAAATGTTATATAGATCAAAATTGTTGATTTTAAAAATAGATGACGTCATTTATTGAGAGTAGGGGGAACTAAGTTCTTGAACAAGCATGGAATATTAATCATTTTGAAAAACAGGTGAACACCATACGAAAAAGACTAATAATTATAGTCTGCCTTTCTTCATTCTCAACTAACCAAATCTGTCATTATACAACTACACTCTATAATCTTTGTTATTTGAGCTCCGAAATACATGCATAGCCGATATTTCTTTTCTAGTTAGTCTTTGTGGATTAGAGGTTTTCACTTTCTTTTAATCGTGTAAAATCTCACTGGCTTTTATTAGGAGCTTTAGCAAAAAGCTATTTATAAGCATACACGCATGGTCTGTACGTTTATCTGCATTGCTGACGTGAACACGATTTGTCGATTCATCATCGAAGATACGAACTTTTTTGCATTTTCAACATACTAGGTTCGAGAAAATCAATTGGGCGAAGCTAAAAAGTGCAGATAAAGGGGTAAAAATAGATGACTGCAGGATCTGCTATTTGCCTTACCCTACTCGGGGGAGGGTGATTTAATTTCTTGTTATAAGCGCCAACTCTTTTTTTTTTATAGGAGCTTTAGCAAAGAGGTACTTATAAGTATGCACGCTTGGTCTGTACCACGATGGAGATATAAAGGTGTTCAAATGTTCGCTATTTATTTGGCTAAATAATTGAAGCTAGTTTACAATCTGGCGCTTCTGGCGGCGCTGCATGTTAGTAGGGCTTGGAGATCTTTAGGGCTTTTAAGCGATTAGGGACACGCCTCCTATAACAGAGGTGTTGCTAGGGGATACATTAATTTCATCCATAAGACCTCGTGGAAATGGTCGATTATTTCATTTATTTATATCATTTAAACATTTTTACTAACAAGGGAATCCCACATAGCCCATTAGTGCACTTTTTTGTACGCAAGCACACAGCGGCAGTGATAGCATTGCGCGGCAGCGGAGCGCTCCGGAAGTGCTGAGTTCAACAAATATGGTGGTAAGAGTGGAAGCAAAATCGTTAGCGGCGGTCGCCAAAGAATTGCAGTTAGAGCACTGTTATAAAACATAAAACCTTAATTTTGCTGTACAATTATTCGTCTCTAAATAATTTATAAGATGAGGTAAGCATCCATGAATACTATTTTTATTTTGCCAAATTATAAAGCAGCGCGAAACATACCCCCTCACCAACGCAACGTATTACTCGACGTTGCCCATAGCCACACGGTGTTTGATTACCGGATTATTTAATAAAATGAAATAATAAATTAAGGAAATGGTTATTAATTACTATACACATTTTATACTGGAAGGCAATTAGCTAATTGTAATAATCCATTTTTAAAAACTAACTTTGTTTAGAAACTTGAGAAGCCATTCAATTGTCGTCTGCTGGTGTCTACTTCTATTGATTTCATGTGAAGTGGATTCGTGCTTATTGCTGAGTAGTTGAAGAAAGAAGTTCCATTAAGCGCATTAATACAAACAGCTCGCTTTGACAATGGAGTCCTTGTATGGCTATGTGTGCTCAAATTTTTTCCTTTTCGCGGTTTATTTTGAAAGAAACAAAATTTTGCACTTTATTTTGCAAGCATCTATAGTAGCTTCAGATGAGTAACATATTTCAATTTAGTGGAAATCTGTGACATACATGTTCGAGGGATTCCCTTGTAAGTATATTTCTCCGGACGTGTTTTAATATTGATTGATTGATTGATTGATTGCTACCAAAGATAAGGATAAAGGTAGCTCGGAGCCACACAGGAATCCCCACCGAGGCACCGAGAACAAAGACAAAAAGACAAATCAAAACAAAAAAAAAAACAAAACAAAAAAAAACAATAAGTATATATTAATGAAGTTATTGATAAAATTAAATAATTATATAAAAGACAATATTATAAAAAACAATCCAAATTACTCTTAGCATTATGCAGTTGATTAAAACAAGATAAAATTTTGAATAATAAATTAAAATTAAAGCAAGGAATATAAAACAATTCTCGATTTCTAAACCGTGTATTACAATTAAAGTTTAAGTAAGCCAAACAAAAAGGACTCAATCTTTCCATTAATGATATCAGCAACAAATTTTAAAATCTCCGCATGAAAGATGTCACCACAATCACAAATGTTCAAATATTGCATGATCTGAGAAGAAGAGTAAATACCAATTCTAATAGTAGCGGTATATTACATCATTCATCATTATTATAAATCTTCGTAACAAAAATATAATCGATATTATGGAAGCAATCAAAATCTACACAATACATAAGATTTATTAAAATACAATATAGAAGACAAACACGATTTATTAGGAGCTTTAGTATAAAAGCTACTTATAAGAATGCGCCCTTGGCCTGTACGTTTATCCGGCCCTCCGCCGTTTGCACGATAACTTGAAAACGGATTAAGTTTTTCAAATTCTGTTTTCAGAAATATGACCATCAAAGTCTTAGCTCGGCCCTATCAACTTTTCAGAATTTTTCGTGGACCCCTTCAAGTCGAATTCACGTGCTAAAACAGTGAGTGTAAAGAATATCAAGATACTGGCATGTCATATAACAATCGATTTGTCAAGAAGGAATACATTGTTACTTTCTGTTCATCTTTTAAGCATTACTGACATCGGCGCGCGCACGTGAAATCGCTTTGTCGACGCACGATTGCTCAAGTGCTCATAATCTATATTATTAAGTAGTGGAAGAATGGAGCTACTTATTGGTTTCACAATGTCCGTCTGTCTGTCCGTCCGTCCATCCGTCCCCTTCATAATTTTCGCATTTTTTGAGATAGAAGGTTGAAATTCGGAATGTAGCTTACTATGGGCATGGGAACCTTCACTATTTAGTTTGGTTTTGATTGACCCACTGGGGTCGGAGTTTCGGGGTCGGAAATTAGAGGGGACCAAAAAGGGACGCGTATTTATGCATATAAAGGAGTGAAATTCTGTATGCAGGTTCTTCTAAGCAAGATCAATATTACTGTAAAGTTTGGGCCAAATTGTCCCAATGGAGTCGGAGTTATGGGGGTGGCAATCATTTGGTCTTTAGAACTATGGCAACATATGGAGTGTCATATATCACTCGATCGAAAATGATGAGAAAGGAAAGAAGATAGGGTTCTTTTATATTTTCTAAATACAAGGTTCGAGAAAATCAATTTTTGATCTTAAAAAATGGGGGGTTAAAAAGTGCAGATGAAGGAATAAAAAAAAAGATGAACTCAGGGCTTCCACTACTTTCCTATACCTTCCTCGAGAGACTTAATTTCTTGTTAAGTAGTGGAAGAATGGAGCTTGAATTATGCTCTAATTTTCTGCCGGCATCAAAAGGTGCATATTCCTTGCTATTGATAATGAAAAATGCCTTTCGTGGCTATTCATTGTGAAAATGCCAACAGATTATTTGTAAAAATAATAAAAAGGAGAGATGTTTACTTCATTATTGCAAATGAAAAGGAGCCGCTTATGAAAAGAAAGTCAGAATTGGAACTACTAGACTGCCGCAATCTGCGTTCGTCATTTAAATTCGTGTTCGTATCAATTTTATCCGCTTCGATGAAACTTGAAAATCCATGAAGAGAGTTTGAATGCATCTTTAAAATTTTACCATTTTATAATGCCAGTCCGTCTCCTTCATAATTTCTATATTTTTGAGGTAGAAGGTTGAAATTCGGAGTGTAGCTTACTATAGTATATGGGCATGTCCATCTGCACAATTTAGTTTGATTTTGATTGGTGCACTGGGGTCGGAATTACGGGGGTGGGACTCAGGGAGGGCAATATATCTGTGTGGTATTTAGGTACGTAAAGGCGTGAAATTCAGTATTCAGATTCCTCTAGACAAGATGTACATTACTATGAAATTTAGGCCAAATTGTTCCAGTGGGTCAGATTTGCGGGGGTGGCAGTCACTTGGTTCTTAGAACTATGGGAACATGTGGCAGGTGATTATATCTTACGTTCGGAAATGATGAGAAAGGAAAGAAAATACGAGCTTTTTTACGTTTTCTACAAATTACGTTCTAGAAAATTAATTTTTTGATTAAAAGCTTGGGGAGAAGTAAAAAGTGCAGATAAAGGGGTAAAAATAGATGACTGCAGGATCTGCTACTTGCCTTACCCTATTGAGGGGGGGGGGGCGGATTAATTTATTTTTAATGTATGTATAAATGTATTTCTGTATATAAACCTATTACAAGAAATTAATTAATTGTATTTTATTTTGTTTATCATTTTATTAAAAAAAATTGTATTTAATTTACTTAATTTAATGATTATCATACCACTCCTTTTCTTTTATAAGAATAAACTAATGTTATTAATACAGTTAAATGATTATGATATGACATCACAATTTAAAGACAAAACAAATTTTAATTCAGTATATATGTACGGCACAATGATAATAATCTAATAAAAAGAAGCAACATGTTAAATCCTGTATAAACTATTAATTTTTGCATAGCTTTGCTTGCTTTATATAGGGACTCTATGCCCTACTAAAGCTCTAGGTAGGGACTCTTAGGTCTTAGCTCGGCCGTATCAACTTTTCAGAGTTTTTTGTGGACCCTTTCAAGTCAAATTCACGTGCAAAACAGTGACTGTAAAGAATACCAATATAATAGCATGTCATATAACTGAGAGGACCCAGGACCTTATTATTTATTAAAATTTAGAAAATATCGATAAAATTCAGTTAAAGCCAATTTTTGAGGTCCCTGAGCACACCTTCCTTCCGTGTTTCTCGGATAGGGTACGAGTGGATGGTTCGGCTCTATGTAAGTTAGCATTGAGGCTTTTTAATTTGTTTTTCTTTGATAAGATGGACACCAATTATCAAAAATAAACATTTATTAACAATGTAAACAAGTTAATAAGCAAATGTACAAAATGGTATAAATGTATAAAAAGGTAATAAAAAGTTTAATTAAAAAGTATTAGAAAGAATTTATATTGAATCAGATGAAATCTCAGGTAGGAATTAAACAATTTCAATTAATATTGGTTCATTATAATTATTATTCCTTTAATTTCAATTATATAGATATCTAAAGGAGATTTAAAGGTTTTTTAATCAAAAGGAATTATATAGAATTTAAATCAATGGAGACTGTATTTCAATTGACAATTAAGTAAGTGTTCTTGACAGTAGATCATTATTCTTTCAATTTAATTATAAGGTTTTTAAAAAAGATTTAAACTTCCAAGAATGAATTAATTTCTTTTATGAATTTCTTTAGGAACTTGAATATTATTTTCAAATAGAAATCATTAATTATTTGATAATAGACATATTAATATAATTAATAATGATGACCAACGCAAGGCTAAAGAGGAGCAAGCAAATGCATAATACCCATTGTCCTGGTCATCATCTGGCTTCGACGTGAAGACTTGGAGGGAGGTGGTCCGCTGTAGGCTCCGCGATGATGAGATCTAGCTTTCAATTTTTCTAAGATATATAATAACAATATCTAATAATATTTCTTTATTCATTTTTTTGGTTGTTAAGACTGCATCAATAGATAAATTCTGTGAAAAAGGTTTTCACTCTAAATAAGTCGACTGTTTCTTTGACGTGTTGTCCATGATGTGGAGAACGGAAAATGTGCAAGTCTCGTCTCTTCTCTCTCGCACACACGAAAAGGAAGAAGAATTCGAAACTCAAAACGAGATGTAAACTAGTTTTTTAGGAGATGATGCAAAATGATCTAGTCACATCACCTTGAAAGGTGATTAATTTTTGGCGGGTCAATCAGAGTGATCGCTAATGCATGGAATTTGAACAATCACATGATGATGGATTCCAATCTGGGCTCACTATTCAGGGAGAGGAATATGAATAAGTCCACTCGACCTGACAAAGCCTCCGTGACAATTATTTCATGTCACTAGATATGACTGTTCGGTAATTTGAAGTCGAATTCCAATAAAGAAATCATATCTTCTGGTTTTCTATTAAAAGTTGAAAAATTCACGTTGTATTTTATAGAACAGCTATTAAGCCTTCTAATGTTGAAAAGTTGAGTGAAGAAATTGATTCGATAAGTAACAAGAATGATTTTACCGCCAAAGCGGATAAAGGGAGCACATTTTCTTGTTATAGCATCGTACATGGATATATAGAATTAACCAACATTTTAAAACACTTGGGAGTAAATAAATAAATATGAAAACTAAATTGTAAATTACTATTTAAATAGCCTAACGTATAGAGAGAATTTAAAAGAATAAACTTGAAGAATGAAAGGTAAATGGAGAGTGAAGTTATTCCTCATACACTTAAAAAAATAAAAGTTCTTTAATTTGTCAGAATTCTCACATAATGTTAAACGAAGTGAGCCTCAATTGCTGAAGCGTTATGTGTAAGCATCTATTAGATTTTCATATTAAATTACTAAAGTCTTATTGAAGCAAACGATTAACTACTATTAAATTAATTAGTGATGAGTTTCAGATACTATTAAGCCTAAGAGTACTATACTCTTGATTCAAATAAGCTATGGATAACAAAAGATCTAATAACGCGTAAGGAGTTGGTTGATATATTACACGCCATATCTTAGCATTAAAAGTTCTATAAATTCTGTATTGTACCATTAGGGCACGTGCTACAAAACCAATTGCCACTATCATTATTTACTCGTTATATTCACTCATGGCACGCTGTTACGAGTTGTTTGATATATTACATGCCATATGTTAACATTTAAAGTTCCAATGGTGCCATATGGTATCATATGGCACCTTTAAGGCACGTGCTACTAAGCCAATACAATTATCATTATTTACACGTGATATTCACTCATGGCACATTGTAACGAGTTGTTTGATATATTACATGCCATATCTTAGCATTAAAATTTCCAATGGTACAATATGGTATCATATGGCAACATTAGGGCACGTGCTATTAAACCAATAACCATTATCATTATTTTCTCGTGATATTCACTCATGGCACCTTGTTATGAGTCGTTTGATATATTACATGCCATATCTTAGCATTGAAAGTTCCAATGGTACCATATGGTTTCATAGGGCACTATTAGGGCACGTGCTAGTAAACCAATAACCATTATCATTATTTTCTCATGATATTTACTCGTTACATGTTGTTACGAGAGGTTTGATATATTACATGCCATGTTTTAGAATTGAAAGTTCCAATGGTACCATATCATGCCATAGGGCACCATTAGGGCACGTGCTACTAAACTGTTAACCATTATCATTATTTTCTCGTGATAGTCACTCATGGCACGTTGTTACGAGTCGTTTGATATATTACATGCCATATCTTAGCATTGAAAGTTCCAAGGTTACCATATGGTATCATAGGGCACCATTAGGGCACGTGCTACTAAACCAATAACTATGATCATTATTTACACGTGATATTCACTCATGGCACGCTATTACGAGTCGTTTGATATATTACATGCCATATCTTAGCATTGAAAGTTCCAATGGTACCATATGGTTTCATAGGGCAATATTAGGGCACGTGCTAGTAAACCAATAACCATTATCATTATTTTCTCATGATATTCACTCATTACATGTTGTTACGAGTCGTTTGATATATTACATGCCATATCTTAGCATTGAAAGTTCCAATGGTTTCATAGGGCACCATTAGGGCACGTGCTACTAAACCAATAACAATTATCATTATTTTCTCATGATATTCGCTCATTACATGTTGTTACGAGTCGTTTGATATATTACATGCCATGTGTTAGAATTGAAACTTCCAATGGTACCATATCATGTCATAGGGCACCATTAGGGCACGTGCTACTAAACTGTTAACCATTATC
>JAHWFO010000703.1:0-14251 GCA_023313115.1 Rhysida immarginata
GAATATTATCCCCAGGAACCCTACATAAATTGGCGCAGTGCGACAGGATATCAGGATATTATAGACCCATTTTCCTACTAAATTGACGACAGGATAGCAGGATATCAAGATATTGTAGCGATTTAATTAGGCATATTCAAATAAGAGTATTTACATAGGCATAATAGTTGCATTAATTACATGCCTACATTTGTGAAGTAATTATGAAAGCAAAACTAAGACCTGAGACGAAAGAAAGGCACTATTGGTAAATTATTATATTAGAGATATGCTAACAAAATAAGTCAAGATGAATCAAGCCCCTGTGTTGCAGTCATTTGCGCTAGCAGGCGAAATAAAGCCATATGATGGATCTACGGATCCAGAGGAATTTTTTTTGCGAATAGATGAAATTGGAAAAGTAATGAATTGGGGAGCGGAAACTAGATATAATGTTGCTAAAATTAAGCTAACAGGGGACACACATTTCTATTGTAGGGAAGATGGAGAGATGAAATCAATTAATACTTATGAAGCATTGAGAAAAGCATTGAAAGAGCGATTTGGAAAGGAGTTTAGAGGAGAAAATGAAAGATTATTTAGAGAATGTAAACAAGGTGTACAAGAATCAGTCCGCCAGTATGCAACACGGTTACAGAGTCTAGGAAATAAAACAAAGCATAAGATTGTAGGAGAGGGAGCGCTAGTAGAAATAAAGCTTGCATATGCTCAAGAAATCTTAGAGGAAAAAATTTTAGACCATTTTGTAGAAGGATTGTTGCCACCAGTAAGAAGAGTTGTTATGTTTAAGAAACCAGAGAATTTGAAACAAGCAATAGAACAAGAGGAGAAGAAGAGGAAATTGTTAAGAAATGGGGTTTAGAAGGTTATGTTTTCCATCCAGTTGAGAAAGAAACCATTGTGTCATTGAGCCCAGAAGTAGAGGAACAAATTAGTCGGCGTATAGAGGACAGATTGCGTAGAAAAGAAAGCACGAATACCTACCGAGAGCGCACTGTAAGCGAAAGAAGGCCGAGCGAGTATTACCGACCGCCCGCACGGAGAAGTCCGCCGCATTTAGGCCGAGGTTCGACCGCAGAGCGAGGGCGAGGCATGCGAAGAAAGGGTGTAGAGATCATCTGCTATAATTGCCATTTAAAAGGGCATAAAAGAAAGGATTGCGTAAATTAAGCGTTTCACAGAGTAAACTGTTATTATTGTTCAAAAGAAGGGCATTCGATCCGTTATTGCAAGGAAAGGTTACAAAAAGAGCAAAAAAGGGGAAACAAATTAACAAAGGCGACTCAGACACACGAGCGCGCGATCAGCCCTCCTCCCCAAGGAAAGGAGGAGAAGGAAACAGAGGTAGGAGAAACGTTACAGATGGCACATATTTCGGAGGATCCCGGAGAATTAATGATTGAAGGCACATTGGGAGAGGTGAAAGTAAAATTCCTGGTTGATAGTGGAGCAAAAGTTACTCTATTAGGTGAGGATGTAGTACAGAAAATACTTGAATTGGGATATAAAGTTACCGAGGTTAAAGAACCCGCTATAAAATTGGTTGGAGTAACGGGGCATAACTTCCCCACTACTGGAATATATTCAATTAATTTCAACTTTGGTAACAAAAAGTATGTGTTAAAATGTTACATTTGGAAAAGAAGAGAAGAAATACCGTATCAAGCTATATTAGGCAGAGATGCACTCTCCAAATATGGATTTGTCATCAATTTTCACGATAGATTGTTACAGGCGATAGATACGGACATCCCATTCGTAGGCATCCAATCGAGAATAGACTGTAGGACTGGTGCCTCGGAAATTACAAACATCAGAGCATTTATGGATACCGTTCCTGTTCGTAGTAAAAGCAAAATTTCCATTCCCCCTTATTCAGTGTCTGTTTGTGAAGGCAGGTTGGCGAGTCAGGAGTATACAGAGCGCATAGGAGTGTTGGAGCCAAAAGATCTTTCAGAGTCAGGGTTGTTAGCAGCAAAAGTACTAGTCAAAGTATCGCAAAGGGATACGATCCCAATTCGAATATTAAATTATTCAGGAGAGACCATTACAATACCGGCAAATAAAACCATTGGGCATCTGAGCGAGGCAGAGGAGGAGAAGGTGGAATTAAGTTCCTCCATAGAAGAAGGAAAAGAAACTAAATTAACAAAAGAAGAATTTTTGAAATTATTCCATTTAGATCATTTAACACCTGACAAAAGAATACCATTGGAAAACCTGTTGTATGAATTTAATGGGGCATTCTCGCATCATGAGTGGGACCTGGGATGCTGTAAGATCGAACACCACAGGATTGATACTGGGTCATCCCCCCCTGTAGCTCAGCCCCCATACAGAATTCCTTATTCACAGAGAGGTATCATGAAGGAAATGATAGATAACTTGTTAAAACATCAGGTCATTGAACCCAGCTCTAGCCCCTGGAATGCACCAGCTTTATTAGTAAAGAAAAAGGATGGGTCTTATCGATTCGTTGTAGACTATCGTAGATTGAACAAGGTTACAACTGTTGACTCGTTTCCGATACCCAATGTGAATGAAACTTTAAGTCAGCTAGGAAAGGCGAAATATTTCAGTGTATTAGATGCGAATCAAGGCTATTTTCAACTTGAAATTAGTGATTCCGCCAAAACATCGTTCAGTACCCCGGACGCGAAATTTCAGTTTAAGCGATTGCCTATGGGTTTAAACAATTCACCAGCGCTATGGCAAAGAGCCGCCAATTTCATAGTCAGAGGTCTACAGGACCGTATTCTCTGTTACTTAGATGACTTCATTACATTTAATGAGACATTCGCTGAACATTTAGACAGTTTAAAGATGTTGTTTATAAGGTTACAGGAAGCAAATCTCAAACTCAAACCTCGTAAGTATCAATTTCTCAATGACGAAGTTAAATTCTTAGGTCATGTTGTCTCAGAGCATGGTATTGCTCCTGATCCAGAAAAAATAACAGCTGTAAAAAACTTCCCTAGGCCAAAGAATGTTAAAGAAATTCAATCTTTCTTGAGATTGGCAAATTATTACAGGAGGCATGTGAAGTCTTTCAGTGCCATTGCAAAGCCATTAACGGAATTAACTAAATTGGACACACCTTTCACTTGGTCCGATGAAGTAGAGAAAGCATTCCTAAACCTTAAGCAACTCTTAGTTTCAGCACCAATATTAAAAAGTCCGGATTTTTCTAAACCATTTATAGTCGCAACAGATGCTAGCTCGTATGCGTTAGGTGCAGTATTATCCCAGCGTTCGATGGAAAGGAACACCCTATTGCGTATTGCAGTCGTTTGTTAAAAAAGAGTGAACTGAATTACTCGGTGATCGAAAAAGAATGTTTAGGAGTAGTGTATGCCGTTAAGCAATTTAGAGTGTACTTGTACGATAATAGATTCACATTACAAACGGATCATAGTCCTCTTACGTGGCTATTCAATCTCAGAGACCCGACTTAGAAACTTGCCCGCTGGGCGTTGTCGTTGTCCGAATTTAATTTTGACATTGTACATAAACCCGGCATTAAAAACACAAATGCCGATGGCCTCTCGCGAGTTCCTATCTCAGCAGTGGCAGAATACGAGCCGCTGATATGTAAGCAGGAAATAGCCAGAGAACAGCAATTAGAGAAGGAGTGGAGAGGGATTCGAGACTATTTCAAGGGCATTGGCGTGAAACCATCCCCTCCCGATTGGCCAGACAAGGAAGAAAACTTTTTCATGGATGATGAAGACGTATTGTATCATATAAAAAGATCACAAGATGGAAAGTAGATTTGGGAACAAGTTGTCATTCCGAATAGTTTAAGAAACCATGTTTTGTATCTTTTTCACGATATTCCATCCAGCTTTATGGACACATTAGATCCAAACAGCTCGTGGACACATTAGATCAAAGAAAATGCGAGTCAAAATTGACAAACAATATTATTGGCCAACTATGCGAGCAAATATTCAGAAATATTGTGCTGAATGTGAAAGTTTTCAGCTTCAAGCAGCTCGACCTAAACGTAAAGAACAGCCGTTACAAAGTTTTCCACCAGTGAAACATCCATTCTACCGTATAGCCGCCGACATTTTGGGGCCGATTACCACCTCTTATGAAGGTTATAAGTACATTTTAGTGGTCACAGACCATTATTCGAGATATTCGGAAGCTGTTCCATTGATGGATCAAACTGCGAAAACAGTGGCTAAAGCATTAGTCACCAGTGTTTTTAATCGTCATTCCATTCCAATCCAATTGTTGACCGACCGAGGGTCCAACTTTACTTCTGAACTTTTACGAGAAGTTTGTAAGATTTTGGGTATTAAGAAACTGTTCACCACAGCGTATCATCCCGCTGGAAACGGAATTGTCGAAAGACTGAACAAGGTTTTGATATAGATGGTACGTCACTACGTAGAAAAAAGTCAAAGAGACTGGCCAGAATGGTTGTCGTTCTGTATGTTTGCGTATAACTCCAGTCCACACTCGTCATTAGGAGAAAGCCCATTTCTATTATTTTATGGGAGAGATCCCATCCTCCCTGGTGATATCATCACCGCACCGAGAAGACCATATTATGGCGTTGACAAAAATTATGGATGCGAAATTGAAGCTCGCATCAAGAATGCGTTCGATCTTGTGGACAAAATTCGAGAAGAACAGGACAAGAAAAGAAAAGAATACCACGATAAGCGTCACGAGCCCTATTCATTTAAGGTTGACGACCTCGTATATTTATCAGTCCCACAAATTAAACCGGGACTAGTGAAAAAGCTGCACCCTACCTATGAGGGACCCTATCTGATAATGGACCAGTACTTCCCGGTTAATTTCCTGATCAAACATGTGAAAACAGGAAAAACTAAGGTCGTCCATGCAAATCGAATAAAGCCGAAGATAGGAGACCTGCCCCAAGAGCCACGTCGCAGGGAAAGACGAGTCCGAGCTCCAGTCGCCGCGCCACCCGAGCCCCAGGCGCCGTCGAGTTGTCCCGAAGAGGATTCGTTCCTACCGCCCCATGCGATGCCAGCAGCCGAGCCAAATGTGGAGCCAGCGAGGCCACCACCCGTCCCAGGAGGAAGCAACGAGACCGGGAGAGCAGTAAATGCACCCCCCTCCCATCCGTATATGTTGCTTTCGAGAGGGAGCGTTCCCGAAGTGCCTTGGGTTTTGCCGTCCGTTTAAGATAAAAGAACCACTGAAATATTCGAAAGAAACCCACCCGGAGATGACACTAACGTTATTGACGAATTATTGAGACTACCAGCAGCCGTGGAAAGGGAAGAAGTTCGTCTGAACGAAGACAACCGCGTACCGAGCTCCGGCGGACGCCATAAAGTCGCCCTGATAGAAACCCTTTCCGCTCCAGCCTCTACGGAGACTGTTGGTACCCCTTCCCTCTCAGAACTTATCTGTAAGATAATTAGAGCCATAGTCTGCGAACATTTAGGTTTTACCCAAGGATAATGCGCAGAATCAATGAGTAGAGCAGTAGTGCGTCAGAATAGTAGTTGTAGTTTTATTTACATTATGAGAAACTCATCTTATGATTAGCATTATTATGGCCTTGGATTGACTTTGAATCGTATTGATTCCAGAGAGTTGAAGTTTTTGACTATGGAATATTTTGTGATACAGATATTGTAGTACAGAAGTAATAGCAACATTTTGTGATATTAATCATTAGAAAATTAAACTGTTTAGCTAAACGTTAAACCGTTGCCTTCTGGAGTTGCTTGTTACCTACTACTAAGGTTAGTGGGGTACAGGTGCAAACTTTTGGGAGGTAGCGACTTGGACATTGTATCATGTATAGCAATTTTTTGAGAAGTTGAATTATAATCGATGCCCTTCTCATGGTCATCCCGAAGAAGCTGATGAGTAATGTTTTTCAGACTAGTTTTGGCATTTAATAATGTTGCTCATGCGAGCGCGTGCGCGTCGTTATAGTTTAACAGACAATTTAGAATTAAGTTACAGTATTGTGTCGAAAGGGTAGTTCCCGAGAAATTTTCTTATGGTTGGAGCAAAATTAAGAATTACAGAATCGAACAATCACCCAAAGCTGTGAAACAAGACAGATTGTTTTTCCGAGGGAAGAAATGTGATTCATACACCTGGAGATATAATTATAAGGCCTTAGCATACCAGTCCCTTAGAGATATCGTGTTTAACCCGGCGTCACTCGCGCCAAATTTTATAACAGCACTACCCGCGCTGCGGTGTTTACACCGCACTTTTTAAAAGTAATTTTATTTGATAAAAAAAGAACTCAGTGCAATTTTATTTGATAAGTCAAGATATTGCAGTTTATGACCACTTATACAAATTAGAAGAAAATAATAAAATTAAGTGATTTTAAAGTGATTTTCAAGAAATCATGTTTATGTCAAAAATTTACTTACATGACTACACGCGCAGCGGTGTTTGCACCGCAAAGTGAAACCAAGCGTGGAAAACATAGCTTTAATCTTCACTTTCGATAAAATGAATGAGATCAACACCGGCGCTATCTGTTGCCAATAAGTTGTACTTGAAATACATGGAAGTCATCACAAGGTAGCGCCTCTGTATGATGAGCTATATCAAAAAAATCAAAAAGTGCGGTGTAAACACCGATCGCGCGAGTGACGCCGGGTTAAGGAGATTTTTGAATGCCCATAAAGATGCTGAATTGGAGAATTCCCCCCCTTGAGCATGCCAAACGGGAGCGGACTAGAAGTCGTTGTAGAGAGGTCGCGAGACGTGGCCCCCCCTCTTCAACCCTCGTTAGAGTAACGGAGAGCGAGAGAGAAGCTGACCCATAATCAGCTGAGAGAATTTTTTTCAGTGAGTTCAAAATTCGTGGGTGGGACTCGCGACCGCACCCTCGTCCTTAAACCTTACTGTTTACACATAAAAATTATGCTAATGCATGTGTCACACTTTGTCTCAGATTTATGAGAACAATCAGAAGAACCGATTGCTATAACATTTTGGAAGTATTTTAGCAGACATGTCCTCATCAACACTTCATTTAACAGTAAAGTCACCTACTTAATAAGGGTATAGATTATTAATTATGCGATAGTATTTTGTATCTTTGATAAACCCTATTACTTTGTATACAGATAGATAGATTGTAGAGGTCACACGTAAAAGAGCTAAAGATCCCTGCATCATATTTAAGAAGTTCAAAATTTTGTTTTGTAAGACAAATTGAGGAGTTGTAGCCCATTTTAATGTTAAGTTATAAACTTTATTATTAGTTCCCAACATGCACCGCTGCATTGAAACAGAGTTGTATTTTTCGTTTAGATCTGAGCCACTCCGATCTTCATTCGTGGAAAGATCAAAGAGACCGTTTTAGCATTGGAACAGTAATATTTTTCAGAGTAGTTAAACAGAAATTAAATCTTGGTAAATAAATATTTGGCCTACCTGGATGCCTGGACATCAGAATGTGTTGATTTCGTGAATAGAAGAAACGATCCATAGCGATGCGTCAATCGTTGTCGTACAGAGCCTGGCCCGTCGTTTGTGAAGCGTGGACTGAACACCCCCGCGGCACGACTTCGTGGCATTCCGGCGATTCACTTGTACGATCGAACATTATCCGTGTGAAATTTCTGAAGAGAAGCGATGAAATCCAGCCCAGAATGAACAGTATACATTATTCCAGTCCTTGTTACAATAGCGTGAGTCAAAGCACACGTCGCTGAAGTATTCATTTCAAAGTCTTTGTTCTCCATTCGCCGCATGGCGCGAGATCGATCTTATGGTTATACAAGCATATATTTCTCACTATTAAAATATTTACATGAAACAAACACTTCATTCCTAATAGAAACGTTCATTAGTGATGGTAATATTCCTTGTGGCAGTGTATGAATAACACGTTGTTTTGTTTTCGGCTGGTCCAAGCAGGAGAACGTAATGGAAGGCCGAACAGGAAGAGCCTCCGGAAATAACACCATCTATTGAGACCATATAACACTCACGTTAAATTTTCTTCAGTTTTAAGAGATATTTCCGATTATGAGACTAAGATAATAATTCATGTTCTAAATAGGAATTTAATATAGAAATCCTCACTCCTCTAGAGTTTATTGATTATTATTATTTAAGAAACAGTTTTGAAAAATTTTATTTCTTTCAAGATTTATACCCGACATTCCATTTGATAAGCTTGACCAGCTGGTGACCTAGATAATCAGAGAAAGCTAAACAAACCCAGTCGACCCTTTTTTCCTTTTTTCCTAAACAAAACCTGTCTTTAATCTAACTTCCTCGAATAAAGAAATAAATAAAGAGAAATTTTATCAGAAATAGAAATTTTACACAAATGATAAATTGAACAAGATTATAACGATGTTTACAGTTTATCCCAGACAATATATAAGCAATCGATTCACACTTAAGATATATGATACATCTTTTTAAGTTGATATTTTGATCTTAGAGCTGATTCTTTTGTTAAATTGTGGGTTAGCCTATCTACTCTCTAGCGTAATAATAAGTAAACGTCACACCCTTGCTCACTACAGATGACAAGACGGGATGGCGGGTGCTTAGGTATTAATGTGTTATTGTTGTACTTGAGCTATTGTCCAAAAGTTGTTTAAGAGCTCCGAACCCCCCCTTCCTCAACACAATACCGATTTGGTGCGTGAACACATGTATATGGAAATTAGAATTAGTAGAAGGTTACATGCACCTATTTATCCATTTATTCATTGTTTTGAATAGAAAGAAATCCAGTATCGAACATTTAAACATTGAACAAAATTATATATGGGAATACAATATTTACTCCATTTATTCTCTATTCTTTTTCTATTCTTTAATAAAATATTTTAAAATTGGCCGAGACAATTGGAATGCGTTGGCTTTCAGGAAACCACCCCTGGACCCAAGAGGAAACCGCTGAAGACGCCTGACACCAGACACCTGCTGACGTTGAGGACTTCAACCTCCCCTCGTCGCAGACAATGCCATTGAAGGTCGCTTCGGAGCGATTCCGCATTCCAATATGTAAATGGAGATCCAGAGCAAAGAGATGATGCCGACGTGAGCATCCCGCCTCAAAACTTTATCTCCATTATATAGAAGCAAGTTTGTGCCACAAACTATCAAGTACTTTGAAGTATTTCTTAAGTGATATTTTACTTTGTGTTTTCTAACATAGTATTGAATTCCCGTATTCAGTGAATTCCAGTGAACTTTATGTTGTGTTTGAACTTTAGTGAACTGTGTATTGAGAAAAACTATATATGGTATTAAGAACTTTTGAACTGTGTGATAGAAAACTTCCAATGTTGTGCACAAAATTTTCGTTAAGAAGGCCTATAGTTTCATTTATATTTAAGTAGTAATTAAGTTACATATTATTGGTGTCCTTATACACTTTATAATACCTTAGTATTTCATGATAGTTAGGAACTGCCTAACCGATTTTTCTTGTTAAAGGAAATTGCTTATATTATACATTATCAGTAAATAATTTCTTTTTGAGTAAGTTTAGTTGCCATTTGAGATGTAGGCTTGCCGGCGTCGACTCGATCTGTCTCGCTTCACCATGGAAGATGCTGCGGAGAAGCAAGACCACCCAGAGGATTCCAGGAAAAGGTACCGCCTCGGGGCGAGGCTTTTCTTGCAGGGGGAGGTATTTGTAAGGTTTTGAGAATTAATTAGCTAGAATTTGAATATTCAGATTATTTATGCAAATGAGCTATTTTATTATTCGCGTTCAGGATTGTCTATTTAGATTCAGAAGTTAAGAGTTTATATAAAGTTTAGAAGAGTTTTGATGCAGAGAAAGGATTAAATAAAGTATTAATTGTTTTAAATATTTTTTATGCGTAGGTGTAAGGATTTGTTAATAAGGAGCCACGTTTTAAGGTTTGTCAGAGGGAGAAAGTAAGAGTCAGTTTACACAGCTTTGTTTTGATCGTTAGAATCATATTCAAGGATAGAAATTGTATGGGCAGTGTAGGACAAGTGAATCGGAAACCGGATGAACAGATAGAAAGCAAGAAAGATGAATGTAAGGATTGAACTTTGGATCTTGAAGAGAGGAAAAAAACAGGGAATGATCACGTGGATGCCGATGTTTGATTGGCTATCGAACATCGAAATCGTTAGTTCAGTTTATGCTAAGTGAAAGATTTTTAGTCAGTAGCAATGTAACGATTCCCGTAGCCGAGTGTGCGGCGAACGACTCATAAATTTATATACTAATTCGGCCTCCATCTGGTAATCTTAGGATTCCAGATGGGAAGTTTAAAATTTTAGTATTAATCCAGTTTGAATTGTAGTTTATGAAAATGTAACCGTCAAGTTGAAATTTAGTTAGCTCGCGTTATCGAGGTGTTTTTGAAGAGTTTCTATCGAGCTGAGAACCAGCGTCATCAATTCCAATAATTTCATGGTTTGCGAGGGATGTTGCAAGAATGTGTACCGAGCTCCGTGGAGTACCCAGATCCAGTACAAGAAGCCAGAGACGATCTTCCTGTGAGCCACTCCGTTGGACCAGGACGACCCCCTCCCGCCAAGCTGTTGTAGCAGAGAGGACGAGAGAGATCCAAGAGCGGACAAATTGAGAAGACACGGTACAGCCCATTTCCAATTTAATGTCTCAGTGGCCAATTCTTTAATTCCTCACATGATTTCATTCTTTCTATTTTATATATTACATCCATATTTTGGGAAGGATTATTCTATCAAACAATGGCAAGGACAATTATAACGTAACTTAGAACAGTCATATAATACGTAAAGAACCCTGATTACTTTAATCTAAATTCTGTATTTTATCCAGTTAATTGTTTAATTGTATTTATTAAAGTCTTACGTTCAGATCTTTATTCAGTAACAATATAGCAGATTGCTCAGTCAGTAGTTTACATTCATTATTATTTCGGAGCTATTAAAGGCATATTTGTATTTTACATTCCGAGAGAAATAGAACTATTTATAATTAGAGTTCCTGTTGGACATTGTTATCACTAGATATTTCTAAATTCAGTATAACCCGAATTTCCTTGAGATATAAATTGTATAATCGAATAGATGAGAATTACATTCATACCTAATTTACATATTACTATTGCTAATATATCATTATTGTTATATCAAGAACTTCCAATCATTGTCTTATAAGTTTAGTCTAAAGAACCCTTAATTGATAGTCATTCTGTTGTATGCCACACAATTTAATTGCTGAGTTATTATTTGGAATTGTGATTACTCATTGAAACGTATAATTAGTCATATTGCCACAAGTCATTTCTTAATTACAAATTGCATTATTTTATTTGAATCTTAATTGGAGCTTGACCAAGTTGAAATTCATATCTTAAATTATCTTTATCATTTGCATTACCTTCCATACAATATTGTTTTATATACATTTGTTGAATATTGAATAAACATTATATGTTAAATTGTTAAGTCAGTCTAAGTGCCTATTCTTTCCTCTAGGCCGGGCCTGTTTAAGCGGAGGTATCTTTATGTAAGTGGGATAAACCCTAAATTATCATAAACTTTGTGAATAGTATAATTCACTGGCGCAGTCTTTTACCTAACATAATTATAATAAATTACTCGACCATAATTCTATGAATATTATCCCCAGGAACCCTACATAAATTGGCGCAGTGCGACAGGATATCAGGATATTATAGACCCATTTTCCTACTAAATTGACGACAGGATAGCAGGATATCAAGATATTGTAGCGATTTAATTAGGCATATTCAAATAAGAGTATTTACATAGGCATAATAGTTGCATTAATTACATGCCTACATTTGTGAAGTAATTATGAAAGCAAAACTAAGACCTGAGACGAAAGAAAGGCACTATTGGTAAATTATTATATTAGAGATATGCTAACAAAATAAGTCAAGATGAATCAAGCCCCTGTGTTGCAGTCATTTGCGCTAGCAGGCGAAATAAAGCCATATGATGGATCTACGGATCCAGAGGAATTTTTTTTGCGAATAGATGAAATTGGAAAAGTAATGAATTGGGGAGCGGAAACTAGATATAATGTTGCTAAAATTAAGCTAACAGGGGACACACATTTCTATTGTAGGGAAGATGGAGAGATGAAATCAATTAATACTTATGAAGCATTGAGAAAAGCATTGAAAGAGCGATTTGGAAAGGAGTTTAGAGGAGAAAATGAAAGATTATTTAGAGAATGTAAACAAGGTGTACAAGAATCAGTCCGCCAGTATGCAACACGGTTACAGAGTCTAGGAAATAAAACAAAGCATAAGATTGTAGGAGAGGGAGCGCTAGTAGAAATAAAGCTTGCATATGCTCAAGAAATCTTAGAGGAAAAAATTTTAGACCATTTTGTAGAAGGATTGTTGCCACCAGTAAGAAGAGTTGTTATGTTTAAGAAACCAGAGAATTTGAAACAAGCAATAGAACAAGAGGAGAAGAAGAGGAAATTGTTAAGAAATGGGGTTTAGAAGGTTATGTTTTCCATCCAGTTGAGAAAGAAACCATTGTGTCATTGAGCCCAGAAGTAGAGGAACAAATTAGTCGGCGTATAGAGGACAGATTGCGTAGAAAAGAAAGCACGAATACCTACCGAGAGCGCACTGTAAGCGAAAGAAGGCCGAGCGAGTATTACCGACCGCCCGCACGGAGAAGTCCGCCGCATTTAGGCCGAGGTTCGACCGCAGAGCGAGGGCGAGGCATGCGAAGAAAGGGTGTAGAGATCATCTGCTATAATTGCCATTTAAAAGGGCATAAAAGAAAGGATTGCGTAAATTAAGCGTTTCACAGAGTAAACTGTTATTATTGTTCAAAAGAAGGGCATTCGATCCGTTATTGCAAGGAAAGGTTACAAAAAGAGCAAAAAAGGGGAAACAAATTAACAAAGGCGACTCAGACACACGAGCGCGCGATCAGCCCTCCTCCCCAAGGAAAGGAGGAGAAGGAAACAGAGGTAGGAGAAACGTTACAGATGGCACATATTTCGGAGGATCCCGGAGAATTAATGATTGAAGGCACATTGGGAGAGGTGAAAGTAAAATTCCTGGTTGATAGTGGAGCAAAAGTTACTCTATTAGGTGAGGATGTAGTACAGAAAATACTTGAATTGGGATATAAAGTTACCGAGGTTAAAGAACCCGCTATAAAATTGGTTGGAGTAACGGGGCATAACTTCCCCACTACTGGAATATATTCAATTAATTTCAACTTTGGTAACAAAAAGTATGTGTTAAAATGTTACATTTGGAAAAGAAGAGAAGAAATACCGTATCAAGCTATATTAGGCAGAGATGCACTCTCCAAATATGGATTTGTCATCAATTTTCACGATAGATTGTTACAGGCGATAGATACGGACATCCCATTCGTAGGCATCCAATCGAGAATAGACTGTAGGACTGGTGCCTCGGAAATTACAAACATCAGAGCATTTATGGATACCGTTCCTGTTCGTAGTAAAAGCAAAATTTCCATTCCCCCTTATTCAGTGTCTGTTTGTGAAGGCAGGTTGGCGAGTCAGGAGTATACAGAGCGCATAGGAGTGTTGGAGCCAAAAGATCTTTCAGAGTCAGGGTTGTTAGCAGCAAAAGTACTAGTCAAAGTATCGCAAAGGGATACGATCCCAATTCGAATATTAAATTATTCAGGAGAGACCATTACAATACCGGCAAATAAAACCATTGGGCATCTGAGCGAGGCAGAGGAGGAGAAGGTGGAATTAAGTTCCTCCATAGAAGAAGGAAAAGAAACTAAATTAACAAAAGAAGAATTTTTGAAATTATTCCATTTAGATCATTTAACACCTGACAAAAGAATACCATTGGAAAACCTGTTGTATGAATTTAATGGGGCATTCTCGCATCATGAGTGGGACCTGGGATGCTGTAAGATCGAACACCACAGGATTGATACTGGGTCATCCCCCCCTGTAGCTCAGCCCCCATACAGAATTCCTTATTCACAGAGAGGTATCATGAAGGAAATGATAGATAACTTGTTAAAACATCAGGTCATTGAACCCAGCTCTAGCCCCTGGAATGCACCAGCTTTATTAGTAAAGAAAAAGGATGGGTCTTATCGATTCGTTGTAGACTATCGTAGATTGAACAAGGTTACAACTGTTGACTCGTTTCCGATACCCAATGTGAATGAAACTTTAAGTCAGCTAGGAAAGGCGAAATATTTCAGTGTATTAGATGCGAATCAAGGCTATTTTCAACTTGAAATTAGTGATTCCGCCAAAACATCGTTCAGTACCCCGGACGCGAAATTTCAG
>JAHWFO010000707.1:4599-19070 GCA_023313115.1 Rhysida immarginata
CTTTCCAATATCATTGGTAATATTTTTCTTAATGTCCTTAAGAGGATTGTTTCTGGGGCTGTTTGGATGCCCGAGGTTCTGTCATCTATCGGGCTGTCAGTTCCTAGAAAAAGTCGTCATAAGTATCTTACTTTAATAGCTCCTAGTACGAGGACAAATATTGGTGAGATTACTCCTTCGTATAAACTTGTTATTTTGTATAATAGAATCCTTTCTCATAAAGACTTAGACATTTTTAATGACCCAACTAATTCTTTTTTTAAGATTTTAAATATCTGATTTTGGTTTATCTGTAACGAAATGTAATCTTTTTCTTTTGATTTCTTCCCCCGCTTGGGTTTTATCACCTGTAGGAGCAGTTTGTATTTGCTTGTACATTCTGATCTGAATAAATTAAATTAAATTAAATTAAATTAAATTATTATTATTTATGCCAGACGGTTTGTTTGTTTTTAGTATTTTTTGCGTAAAATGACGGCCGTTTATGGGAATAAAATCATAATCACACATTTAGGTTATTTACTCATTTAGTATTAAATGTATGAAATTATACGATTAAGAAATGAGTAAAGGGCATGTTAATTGGTAATCTTACAAACATGGAAACACTGAATTCTTTTGTGTGATTTTAAAGGACCGTCACTTTACGCAAATAAAATCATACCAGACCCACTCAACTTTTTTTTTAAATAATAATTGGAAAATGGTCTTTGGAGGATTTTTTCACGCCACTACCTCCGATATTAATTAATAAATAGTGGAAAAATAGTAAAGAAAATTCCACGGCCTGGACTCGAGCCAGGGACCTCCGTAATTTTTTTTTTTTTTTGCAATTTAGTAATATTTTTTTAATATATCAAATGTTTAAATCAGTTATTAATCAGTAATAATTTTGTAAATTCTTATACTAAGCGTTTCAATAAAATTAACTTATTATTGTTATATATTTACGAATTAAAATCAATTTATTAATTTCTAATAGTCATTAATAACTTCAGAGTACAATGCTGCGAAATTATGGGTCAACAGTGGCGTCTTTTAGTGATGCTTCACTGCAGGGCGGATACGAAACAGTTGCTCTGAATGAGTTATTCATTTGGATGTCTCTGAGGGATGCTTCTCTGCAGTGCACGCAATGCTCGCAGTTACTAAAAGTCAACTTTGCCCCGATTCTGCAAGAAATTGTTAGGCTCCACAGCCTCTATACGAGCTAGAGCCGTCCCGAATTATAGTATGTAAGATTAGTATGGTGGTAATCAAACCAGAATAATTCTCGAGCATTTTCTACTGATCGGCTACCATGTTCCATTAAATGTTTGGTTCCCAAATACGGCGGCGCCCGGGACGCATGCCCCGTTTTAGTTGCGGCTACAGCCATTTCCCGAAGCAATCATTTCAATCAACTATGCCGTATCACGTTTCCAAGCCGTTTTGTATGCCAATGGCCAGACGTTGAGAATTTTGATTTGTAAAATAAACGATTATCGTATCGACCTCGAGGTCATCAGAAACGGATCGCTGAATCCTATCAGATATTAAGATAAGACCTTGCATCCTACAGTGTTACCCTATGCTGAAGCAGTTGGAAACAACTTCCATTCATGGACGATAATGCTAGGCCCCATCATGCTTCAGGAGACAGGGTTCGAACGCATGGACTGCCCTTCACGTTCTCATTATCTGAATTCTATTGAACGTAGTTGGGATGCACTGGGAAGAAGTCTGGCAAACCGTCTAATGTCTCCCACAACACTTGTTGAGCTGGATTTGCCCTGGAGCAAAAGTGGTAAAGGATCTCACAAGAATTACTGGGCGTCTGATCTTGTCCATGCCACGTCGCTGTCAGTGTTTTGTCACTTTACTATCCAATCACGATAATTGAGTCTGCATCTCATTCGCATAATCGGACAACTGTCTTTAACTTTTCATTTGCTTTTCTGGTAGTCTTGTTTAATAAACAAAAATCAAATGCTTATTAAGTAGCGGAAGAATGAAGCTACTTATTGTTTTCACAATGTCCGTCTGTCTGTCCGTCCGTCCCCTCCATAATTTCCGCATTTTTTGAGGTAGAAGATTGAAATTCACAACGTAGCTTACTATGGGCATGTGCACCTTCACTATTTAATTTGGTTTTGATTGGCCTACTGGGGTCGGAGTTTCGGGGGCAGAAATTAGAGGGGACCAAAAAGTCTACGCGTATTTATGCATATAAAGGAATGAAATTTGGTATACAGATTCCTCTAAGCAAGATCAACATTACTGTAAAGTTTGGGCAAAATCGTCCCAATAGGGTCGGAGTTGTGGGGGTGGCAATCACTTGGTCTTAAGAAATTTATGGCAACCTATAGGGTGTGATGAGAAAATGATGAGAAAATAAAGAAGATAGGGTTCTTTTATATTTTCTAAATACAAGGTTCAAGAAAATCAATTTTTGATAAAAAAAAAAAAAAATCACCTAATGGGGGGTTAAAAAGTGCAGATGAAGGAATAAAAAAAAATAGATGAACTCAGGGCTTCCGCTACTTTCCTATACTTTCCTCGGAAGGCTTAATTTCTTGTTTTTTTATCGCTTCGTATTCATTTTGAAATTTCCTCTAATTTTAGTGAGTAGTATATTGTTTTTGTTGGTGTGTTATTAAATTTTTAAACTTTCGAATAAAATTAACTTAGATGGCTGTTTAATCATTCAATGATTTAATACAAATCTTTTTAATAAAAATAAAAAAAAACTCATTTAAAGCCTTCTCATTTGTCGAGCCCGCGGGCAACAAATTTTCATTCATTTTTTTTTTCATTAACAGCAGAGCATTAATCTTACCAATACAATTATATATTATACCAAATATTTTTTATCCTCAAATGTAAAGAAATGAATTTCATATAAATTAGAAACGTTCAAGTAAGTATTTTAACTGAAGATATTCTTCAAACATCATAATTACAAAGGTGAAAAAGAATTTTCCCTTCCTTTTTCTCCTTTGTAATTATACAGATAATGGAACATTATATTCCAACAGGTGGTGTAAAATGTGTAAGACCTGTTGACGATTAGGAAAACAGATGGATATTAAGCTTTACAGAAAAAAATAATAGATGGTGTATGGAAATTTAAAAAATCGCCCACTATGTTACCAGATGGCGCACGTGAAGTAACAAGTTTAACGTACTTGAAGAGTACCCATATTGCCGCAAATACAGAGTTAGCGAGAATTAAGTTTCCCACTTCAGAGAGCTCTGGAGGGCGTCCTACTGCTCCAAATGAGACAAAAGTTGTGCTACAAATAATTTGTCGTTTATTAAATTAAAAAAATAGTACAAAAATCCGTCGATAGTGGCGCTGGAGCACAGATTTAAATATTGAATATGCTTACCTATACAAGGTGTTTTTGAATTGAGCACAGATTTTTTGGGAGATGATAGAAGAGGTCCTTAGAAGTATTTTTTGTCATATGAACATGGGGTCCCCGCAGCTCCGTTTACTTCCAATACTGCATTGAACAATCAAATGACACCGGGACGCAGTGTGCGTTGATAGGCCTAGATTATTTTATTTTTAACAATTAACACAAGCAATGGTGTACTCCGAACCCGTAGATACCGAAGAAGAATTGGCGGCTCGTGTTGTCGCGGCAGCAGGTGACATCAGCGACCGTGCAAATCAACTGTTTCCACGCGTACATCAATCCATCATAAGGCGTTGCGAATTGTGCTATGAAGCAAATGGCGGTCATTTCGAACAATTACTCTAAAAGTCATACAGTAGATTGCTTGTGTTAATTGTTAAAAATAAAATAATCTAGGCCTACCAACGCACACTGCGTCCCGGTGTCATTTGATTGTTCAATGCAGTATTTTAAGTAAACGGAGCTGCGGGGACCCCATGTTCATATGACCAAAAGTACTTCTAAGGACCTCTTCTACCATCTCCCAAAAAAATCTGTACTCAATTCAAAAACACCTTGTATAAATGCTTATTATGTAGCACTAAAACTGCTTAATATACTCCCTTTCATTTTGAACAATGTGCTCTATCGCAAAACCATATTTTCTACAGCTGAACACAGTGAGTCTCCTGGAATATCCAGAACTCGACGCCTAATGTTGTCCTTCAGATCTGGCACAGATGCGGGTCTTCTCGATAGACAGTGTCCTTCAGGAAACTCCGTAACGAAAAGTCGTTTTGTTTCACTTGTTTACATGGTGTTTCACTTGTTCAATACATGCAAATAATACCATTCGTGTTGCAGCGCCATCTATTGGTGAGTTTGGGTACTTAAACTTCGTATTTACGAAAATAATAAGCCGCATCATTTAATTTATCTGTACTACAGATTTTGTCTCATTTGGATCAATAATGGATCTGATCCAATGGTTTTTTTAACATCCTCGACACGGAAAAGGTAAAAGAGAATAGTAAAGATAGAGAGAGAGAGATATTAGTTGTCGCATTCATTTTTGTTTAAGTAATATATTACTTTGATTTAAAATTTAAAAAATTAAATATAACAATTTACAAAACGATGTATACAATTTTTGTTTTATGTTTACTATTTTCAGTTATAGTGTTGTATGTTTCGTCATACATGTTTTTGCCAAGATAGTGGCATTACTCTTTGGCAACAGGAAAATAGCTAGATTAAAATGAATAGTTCGTAAATGTCGTATGTCAAAACTATTTTATACAGAGTTTTATTGGCGAAGGAACAGTAAATATTTCAATAAAGTCGAAAATGTTTTTCTAAGCGATTGACTATTTTACAGAGTAATAGAAATGAAAAAGATCTATTATTTTCGCTTAAAATAAATTCGAGACATAATGTTAAAATTTGAGTCTGCAGGGTAATTTCTTTATAACACTGAAAGTGAAATTGTACAGATGTTTCTGAGGTAGGACAGTAGCCAGAAGGGGTTTGAGAAATGGAAGGGGAATGAGAGGTGACTCTCCTTCTTTGAGCCTCGAAATATCTTACTTCACCCCCCCCCCCTCCACCATACAAGTCTATCAGTAATTAGGTAACTACATGTAATAGTTAATCCGAGTTAAAAAATTAAAGAATGTGGTACAATGTATTTAAAATAAAATTTTGTGATCTATATCGATCTTCGTTTCTACATCTTCAATGCCGTCTTTTTCCGCCTCCTTATTTTTACAACTCGTGCTTATGGAGAGCGCGTTGCCGCGAGTTAATTGTGGAAGAGAATCAAATGACGCGTGAAACTAAATTTCGAAATGTGACGTGATAATCACACGATTCCCGATTCGCTTGCTTGTATCTGTCTGTGTTGCGTACCTTTGGCGCTCCCGTTCACGTAAATCTGCAGAAGCTGTCTGGGGCGCTACAACCACGCCTTGCAAACGATGTCTCGTGAACGTTCTTCAGAGTAAAGTGCATCAAGGTCAAAGTTTAAAACTTCTCCACTTCGCGAGGTACATGGCTTACGGGGGAAACGCTTTCGTTCAATGTTACAAAACTTATTTGTATTTTTTTTTCTGTTTTAATTTCTCGCTGATCACTGGATATAACAATTTTTCATATTTAGGCTATTTTATGAGGTTTTAATAACATTTTGCAAATCAAAGGTTTTGTTCGTTTATTTGCATCCTAATTCATATTTATAAAACCGGGTTTGTTATAAATTTCATGAATGAAGAGAGTGATTTTATTTAAATAATTTGAACTTTTATGAATTTAAAAAATGTATTTCCGCCAGAATTTCGAAACGAAAACTTTCACGATTACATTCTCATCCTAGTTAATTTGCAAATAATACTCCTAATTGTCAAACTGTCAGAAAAAATATTCGAATTAAGCCTTCAAACTCTTGCTCAATAGAATTCAGCGCAGATTTGCAACCTTTAGATCTATTACGGAAACGAGAGCCGCACAAACAAGCGCGAGAGCGACTACTCACATAGACAGATAGGAGAGGGAGAAAGGGTACCAGACAAGTTTTATTTAAGAGATTTTAATTTGAAAATGGAATTTATATTTGAAATTTATAACTTTCTTTGTCAACACGAAACGTAATAATAAAAATAAAGTGAATTTAAAATGATCTTTTTGCTTATAGGGTTAAGAACATCTCCATATATGAAAAATAAAATATTTGAAATATAGCCTACCACAGTAAAATTTCTTTATAGCGAACTCAAAACTACGGATATAAATGAAACCTCAGGTATAATGACCAATACTGAAGTCCCAATTACAGCAAAAAAAAAAAAACGATGCCTCGCATATAACAAACCTCGGATAAAACAAAGTGATTTATATAGTCCTTTGAGGTTCGTTATAACGAAGTTCTACTGTTTAAAGTTTACGACCACTTAAAAATTTAATTTTTTTAATTCGTATCACTTTTTATAAGTAATTTTTGTTTAAATTTTAATCTTTTAAAGATTATATCTGTTATTTGTTTTTGTTTAAATGATGATGTTGTTTTGATTATTATCCTCTCTTTTCTTTTCTAATACGGTTAGAGAAGCGACTATTTTAATTAGTGTCTAGTCTGTTGCATTGAAAGTCTCTTCTAGCTAACAAACGAACATCATTTAAAAAAAAATTCAGTTTAATTATTTTTTTTCTTAAAGTGTCCTTGACTTGATAGATATGTTAATTTAATATTAAAATGATAAAAGACTTCATTTTCCCAATAGTGATTAATTGTTCCTTGCTTTATCTTCAGTGAAAAGTAAACTTTAATTTAATAATTAGTTGCTCATTCTATGAAATGACTTTCGAGACGGCGTTTTGAAATTCTAGGCCGCTTTTTATTTTTATTTTTTAATTTTTTATTTTTTTTCGAAAACTTTATTTATACAAATTTTACGATGCAAAAATAATTGATAATACATACGATAATTTTATTCAATACTTTTTCAACGAAAACAGGAATATTAGATTTTTATTCCTGTTTTCACATTTGCACATCAGCCCACATAGAGGGAAAAAAAATTCTATTTAATTTAGATCCAATTCGTTTAAAGCCGAATATGACGCTGTAAATTTTTTAAGTTGTTGTTGTGGCAATCAGTGCTCGTCTTTACGCTTTCCATTGTCGACGGAACATCGTATGATCGCAACCCAAAGCCCACGTAAGCGAAAGGCGTGGTCTAGGCTGGTGTCAGCTTATAAGCATGGAAAGCCGCTCATTGGTTCGCCACAACACATTGCGCAGACGCCTTCAGCCGAAACTGTTGTTTCACGTGCGTCGAGTCAACGTGGCGAACCGGCTTTGCACTTGCTTCCTTCCCGCAAATTCATCGCCCTGAGCGCGAGCAACGCCACAACTTGTGTGTCTGAATCAGTCGCGAAGTTCAACTAGGACGGCCTGCCTAGGAAGAAGGAAAAAGGAATTCCAGTGTTATACTCAGATCCACAGTTATTTCCTAAATTTATATAACAGCTGTCTTAGCTGAACTTAATTTTTTTTCCCGCACTGAATTTTTATTTATTTATTTATTATATATTTATTAGACTTTTTCCTCTTAGAAAAACAAACATTTAATAGGATATTTGAAAGGTGTACCTTTTCAGGTATTTTTCTTCAGCATTCTTCTACCCATTTTTTTAACCTTAAATAGCCTGTTTTTCAATTGAGTAAAGAATTCTGCAGACTTTTCTATATAAATCGCTTCTAATATATTACCGAATTCTATCTATGGCCCGTGAGCTGCGAGATTTCCATGTTTTGCCGGCGTCATTGGTGAGACTCTATCACGTGTTGCGGATCATTTTCACTATGTCGTTCATTCCACTCGGAACAGGTGCTTCGGTAATCACTCATGGCCGCCACGGCCATACGGACGTCCCGGACTTTGTGGCCACACGTATATTGGCGGACGGTGAGCGGGAAGTGTGGCTGCACGTGGCCGGCATAACGGCCCGCGAGACAGCCGTGTTCAGGACGGGAGAAAAACAGCAAGGGATCCGTCTGTGGCAAGTGACAGACGGTCGTCATTTTATTCAATCCATCTATGACGTGGATCAACACCTCAGAGACTGTGAATATTTGAAGGACGAGGAACTGGTGGACAAATTCGTGGATTCCTTCGGCGGAATGTTCGCGAGCGCCCGTGCGCTCCACAATGACAAAGGGGGGAACGAAACGGTGTTGAGGGATGGCCTCAATCAGACTTTGCGCCTTCTGCGGGGCAGAGCAACGCTGGAGAACAACGAATTCGGTCACGTGCTCGACTATCCCCTGCTACGAAGCGAGTGCAAGCGTCTACACCACCGGATAAGGCTACTGGCAAAACAGCAACGGCAGCAGCGGACCGCGAAGGCCAAGCAGCACCCCGGCGGAACCCCCTTGCTCAAAGAGCAACAACACAATGACGACGACGACGAATTACTCAGGTGAGTGCCATAAACCTCGCGATGACATTTCAAATTAACGCGCCTTTTAGGAAGTCGTGTAATTCAAACCTTCCTAGAGATAAGGAGCTCTTTAAAGGAATTCATTTAAAATTAGAACTCGTATTGTTTCACGAATTTCATTAACCATAACTGTTTATTATTCTTATTTCCCCCCCTTATAATTATAAAAATAAGTACTTATTTTTTATTTTATAATTATTTTTATATAATTTATATTTATAAATATTAAACCATCCCTTGTTAAAGACTGATGTACAGGTGCAAATGACGTAGTTTTTACTCTTCTCTATTTTTGTTTTACAACCGCCGACTGATTTTTTTTTATATTTTTTTTCTTCACTCGAGACTAGTCTGATTTGTTTGCTCGAGAGTCGAGTTCTGTTTAATGACTTTTTTGCTCTATTTCACTGAATCAATGTGAGGTGTTCGTTTATCTACTTTTATCTTTATAAGCTGCTACAACTTTTATCAACTCTTATTTATTTTAAATGTTTTACGATTTATTCATTAATCGTACTCTTAAGCACACATTGCTTTCCGGTTTTATAGCTACAATCAATGATTTCAAAGTTAAGCTTGAAATTTTCTTTTCATTATTAACATAACGTTCTCTATCTTACCTGGACGCGAGAAGATTTTTAATAACTTCATTAAAAGTTATAAAATATACAATTTCAGGCTATTATACAAATTCATTAATAGATTTTCTAGCTTAAACTGACTCACATTCGTAGAGAAGATTTTTTTTCCACGCGGACAGTAAATTACTCTAAGCTATACTGAAGGAACCTCGACTATAATTTTTGAGAAGAATAGAGCAATTAATCTTTCTTGCCATTTCTTATTAATCGTCGCATCATTATCAAGATGACTCGTTGCCGCCATCCCCATCTGTACTTCGGATAATTTTGTTAGCGTTAAAACTTTGTATCAGTTTTAAAAAATAAATTATTTTGTATTGTGCTTTGACAGATAACGTTTATTAATTCATTGTGTTTTCATTAAGCACTTTTATTGTATTGTAATGCATCGTTTCACTTGTCATTATTATAAATGGGTTAGATCTTATTAGCAGAAAATTACAGCTTCATTTTCTTAAATATTGTCTTATGCGCAAATAAAAACAATATAACTAATTAACTAATCTTTCTATTTGATAATTTCTGCATTTATTTTACTCTGGGCATTACTATTCTTTTATTTCTTTATAGGCGACATGTTGCTTCTTTGTATTATCATTTCGTTTAAATGTTTAAATGTGTCTGCAGTGAAAAGATCTATGCATAATATCTACCCTCTCCTTACCTGTGATTCAACTTTTTTTTTTAAATTTGTTCTACTGGTAGAATTGGCATTGATTTAGTAGACTTGTTAATAGAGCAGCTTTGGCCCGATTTCGTGAAGAACTGAAATCTTTTACGCTTCGCTGTGAACCTTAAAAGTCTCATGTATTGTGACACTGTCAATAGAAATGATTATTATCATGATTTAATTATTATTTTTTTTGATAGGAGGGGAAATTCTGTTTTTTATTCTACATTTATTTCATTGTATCTATGATTTCGAAGTCAAGTCACTTAATTAATGTTTATGAAACCAACGAGTGTAAAATATTATGTAAACATTTATTTATCATTTTTTTTTAAATGATAAAAATTTTGAAAAAGTCCTCCTCATCCCATTATGAGTCACTGCTGACATTGATGTCTAGGTTACGTAAGAGAATTCTAAGGGAGGGTTTGGAATCTTATTTAATTTTTTTTTCTTCCTAAACTCACAAACGATGTTCTTCCAAATGGCTTTCTAATATACGTATAATCACGCAAGCATTGAACATATTTCATGAGATTGTTCCAGAACTGCAGAATGCCCATTTTCATTTGATGCAATTGAAATTTATTTATGCTGTCGTTTAATTATGGGTACCATTGGCAGTTAAAGCGCGTAGAATTCTTACAAAAAAAGATGACTAGGCGTGGCTTTATAATGAAGTCGTAAAATCTGGCTTCTTAGATCGACATTCACTGCACTCATCCATGACATCGAGAGCAACGGTGAACACTTCAGGGTTCACGAACTACGATTTTCCTGAAGCTTGACAGGTCGCTAGAAATTTTTTTCAATTTTTTTTTTCAGTTTCTTAGCTAGAAAAATTTATTACGGACATTTTTTAGGAATCCTATTAAAAGGCTTCGTGCGTAAGTTCATTGTTTATGAAATTTCGCGCAAAGATTTATTTCTCGGAGAGCCATAATTCTTGAAGGACGTCCAGGACTGGCTTTTCCGCAAAATTCACTTTCTACACATTAAAAGAAGATTAAAAAATAAAAGAAAACAATGACAAAAAAAAGAAAGAGAGAGAGAGAGAGAGAGAGAGACGGAAGTAGGTATAACGCAACTGATTTAATTTACTTTAAAAAAAAATGTTCTGAATGAAACTCTTGACGCCTGCTTTTCCTTATCAAGTGAAAACACGCCCACTAAGTAATGGGAAAGAGATAAAGCAACAAGAAAAGTCTGTTGAGTCAATTATACGAATAGGTGACGAATAGTAGCATATCAGGTGCTGCTCTAGAGGGGAAGGAAGTATACTTACGGATCGAAAGCTTGAGAGAAAGCAAAGCTTGACGATGTTAGCCCACATTTGCCCCCTTATATTTCGCCGTGAATAAATAGCACTTAATACCTCTGTCCAATAGCTACCTTTATGGGATCTTTGTGACGACCATTGGAAATTATAGGCTTCATGCTACCAGCTTAGCACGTAACCTTGAGTGGAGTAAAATAGACCTAGTAATTACGTAGACGTAAGGAAACTCGGCGTTTATTATTGAATTTAAGCTTATAATTATAAACTTTCAGGAATCAAATCTTCGAATATAAGCCAACTCACATGACATTTTTTCTTGTAAAATTTTATATAAACATCCACTGTAATTGATGAAAATTCACAAACAAATTAACGATCAATTATAATTAAAAAAAGCTTTATCGCTACTTAAGATTTCAATACAAGTTTTAAATACTGTACATGTACTGGGAAAATATGTAATGTGAAAACAATACGGAGAGGGGAGGGAAACTGTACAGGTCCCTTTTTAAAATCGACTTTATTACGAGCAGTAGAACTATTTAATTTTTCTTAAATGAAAGGAATTTATTTGGAATCCATTCATTTCAATAAGGTATTATTTTCAGGTTTATTTTCCAATTATTTAAGCATTAAGCTAAAAAAGTTAATGAAAAAACATGCTTATGTGACATTGATGCTCACTCATCCGAGTTTCTGATTGCATATCCACAGTGCACATTTTATTGCGTGGTGATCGGAAGCTTCAAAGTTATTGCTTCGATTTCGAGTTGAAGTTTTTCTTTCTTTTCTGTCTATGCTTAAACTTTATAGTAGTTATATCGCTGGTGGAGGGATAATTTCTCTTTAGCTATGTGCAATTCAATTTAAATTAAAAACATTTATTATACATTGAAATTAAGAAAGTTTGGTTTTGCGATCGCCGGAGCGCGATGCGCCCCCCCCCCCCCCCTGCCCCTAACCTGTTCTTTAACATGAAACCACGATTTTAAAAAGCTCTCGCAAGAGTTTTAGGACAGATACCGTCAAGAGTTTTAGGACAGATACCGAACATTAGGATTTTCTTTATCCAGGGTATAATTTAAATATCCGTACGATTAAAATTCGAATTTATAAGTGATGTTTGAATGTGTCGTCTATGGCGATCTACTGTCGTGCAAACGATTAAGATAGTTGATGTAGCTATTTAATTAGATTTTGGGAACCATAGAGCGCATTAATTTGGAATAAATATGCATTTAAAGTTACAATAATTTGTACTCTATTTCATGAACTGATAGAAGCATTCAAGAATTTCCGTGTATATTCCATTGACAGAGAATCGAATTTCTTACATTTTGTATAATTTTGTGGAAATAAAAGTCATGCAAGATATATCCAAAAAGACGCCAGAACATGAATAATATTTCCCCGCGTTTAACATGAATTTCGTTACACGCGGTTTTTCGAGAATTCCTCGGTTGTTTTGAATGGGGATTATCTGTAGATTACCCAAAAAGATAGATATTTATAGAAAAATCGAATGTTGAAAAGAGTATCAGTAGAATTTTAAAGTGATTATCGTACTTGTATCAAGGTATATATTTCATCTCTTAATATGATATGATGTTCATTATTCTGCATTGCTTTTCAGGTTACTTAAAATTCAGTGACTGGCTTTTCACAGTGAGTCAATATGGAAAGATAGAAGGGGTAGTCTTTAGTGTTAACAAATTTAAGTAGGCTACATTTATCAAACCAAGAAGGGGAGCCAATGCCCTCCCTTTCTTTTTAATCCCTCCCCCACATCCGCATATGCTTTCACCCTTACGGTTATATGTCTTAAGAACCAGAAACTATGGATATTTCTTGAGTTTGAATATGCTCATTTAATCGTTGAGATATGGGGTTTGTTGCAAAACTTTACAGTGGATTCCGGTTCAAATATTAATTAAAATTAGAGCGATTAGATTTACAGAATGGCATCCTTTTCAATCCAGACGATAGCAATGATAATTGTTATGACAAGTTCACATTACGCAACGTTAATAGGAACTACAAAGACCGTTTTAAATTAAGTATAGATTAAGTAATCTGCAGTAATACTACACGGAAGTAATCGCATCCGATAGAAAGTTTTCCAAATACACTTTCTGATCACTTAGAAAGTATTTTGATAAAATAAAACATTTTTGAATTTTCACAAATTGTGAAGATTGATTAAAAAATTTAATAGACCAAGTTTTGGCGATACATGAAGGTCGGTTGGCACCATACTCTCTTTTTTCATGCAAAGATGAGATCATGGACAATTGATGTTTTGACATGTACAGTATACAGACATTCCAAAACATCTGGAATACAGTAGTTTTTTGAATTTGGCAGTACACCAAACGGGTTAAGTCTTAGCCTAAACTATTCCAAATGAGCCATTCTCGTATCATCACAATCATCTCTTAACGGCCATCATACCCTGGTAGGAATCATTCATTATGAATTCACCATATCCAGAAATTCATTTTCTTCAAAGAGTAGGTGGGATATTTCTTTGTTTACTAATGATCTAGAGCCTGCCTTCGTGTTTTAAGGACTTAGGTACTAGTCCTTTTTTCATGAGCATTCTTATCATATATGAAAATCCACGGATGAGCATTTGTGGATACACGAAGGGGGTTCATATGAGATTTTGAATTGCCAAACGAACCCACTTGGAGACCCCAGGAAAAGATGAATATGGATTGCCATTTTCTATAAGGAATGTTCTCCTATGCTCTTTTTTTACATTGAAAGACTGTAGTTGGTATTCCATTTTCTCAAAATAATAAAATGCACATTTGCTTTTGGAACGTTCACTTACACTTTGCAGTCATCGCTTCTGAATGACTGTGGCAATGTACATCCCACGGTTTACCCTTATAATGTAATATTAATAAGCCTAAATTCTTTAATAGCAACTTTCGAATTTTTTGAAAAGTTATTTTTTATTTGCACATATGGTTGTCTGATTATTTTCGAAAGCCTATCGACTTCAAATATTTGTAAGTTTCATTTTGCTTTTCTCGTATCATATCTTCCTACGAGATTTCAAATGTTCCTCCGAGCTTGTCACTATTTCCATATTTATGTGCTTTCTTCAACGTTCCTTTAACCAATAAAGGATTAAAAATTCTAATTCTTATTAAAAATTTGGGTAAGAATAAAAAAAATCCGATTTTGGTTCATTTATATACACTATTTATCTTATGTTTAGTATGGACAATTAAATAGGTAATCTACGAACAAGCATCCATGTCTTTTTTTTATGATTTTTTTTTTGTTTAACAAATAACACAAACACAAATGCAACTTTTGCCTTAAAGAATCGAATGATTTGAAAATAATTGGGTAGATAAAGCTTTTTTATTGAGGAATATGTGCAGGGACTTTCTGATGCTACAGGGAAGGAAAAGCTCAATGATGCTGAATCAATAAATGACTCGTGGGCACTCACAATTCGAACCAGACTTAACATTAACTAGTGC
>JAHWFO010000708.1:0-14285 GCA_023313115.1 Rhysida immarginata
CTGTTCAAAAAGTCAGTAAACTAAGACCAAATTATGGCGTCTAGATTCGTAGCTCTAGTGGGTGACTGCCGGACACTTGACCACACACTCAAGCAAATTGAAGCAGGATTGAAAGCTGTATAGGGGCCCCATCCCCTAGAAAACAGCGACGCAATATGGTGTTATTTATTTAAGGACAGAGGAGTCATTTAGTTGCTCCTGCAAAGAACAATAAAGAAACATCAGCTAAGTATACCATTAGCTACGCGCACGAGACTTAGCATGAGGGTGAGGGAGATTACGGAAAATTTAAGATATAGAAAGCAACATAGAATGAGAGCTAGCTTACCTCTGTGCTTGAAATATAGCGCCTAAATCCTCTAGCAGAAAGGCGATCAGTCCCCAGGGCATTACCACGAGGTAGGATCCTTGAGTTGAAGATAACCTCTCATGGTCTCGCTGACCAACAGGCGGGACTATCTAGTGTGGGAGACTGGCGAGGCAACTCTAATTATGGCACAATAAAGTTGGCTGGATTGGCGTTGCTAACCTCCACTGCTAAGGCGTCACTTGCTGCTCTCAAACTACGGCTTTGCTCGAAATTCTCGCTGACTGGGCGTTATCATGCTCTTAGGTTTCTCCAACGATTTGCTTAGGCTAGAAAAATCAGCAATGACAGACTTTGATGCGGAAGACTCGGCTCGTGCCGGCTTGTAGACGTTCCTCACGTTTTCTGTCGTATTGGAAAGAAAAGGGAATAGTCTATTACGCATTAAGCGCTACGAAACTGCAGCGCTCGTCTTCAAGTCGCTGGCGAGTAGAACGGAAGGATAAATGTTTGTTGAAGCACTTGTAGCAGTTCCAGCACACACAAAAATCACCGTCTCCGAATAACCGAAGCATTGACTATGTCTGTCATTGAATTCGGAATTGGGATGACAAGATGACTTTCTCCTCGACCCATCATGCTTGGCTGGCTGATGCTTTCTAAACACTTTTTCTCTCTCTTCCTCCCTCGTCTCGTAATTCGCACTTTTGCGCAATTTGTCGCTATTTCCCTGAGCATGCCTCTTACTCCACCATCTGTTGCTGCGATTATGCATTCGCCCTCTGTTAACGTTACAAGTGTCATTACTGCCAACTGGTGGTTCAAAACTGGTGGCGAGGTTTTTTTTCCCTCGTATGTCCAGTATTTTTGGTCCTTGTATACGTCGGGAAATCTAGGATCCGCAATAGGTCCCAGCGGTTTAGGTGGAATTCTCCTTTTCCTAACAAATTTCTTTAGAAATGAGCAGTGAATTACTTCCCCCCCTCCCCCCCATTTACGTGGTATTTGGATTTTTGTCGAGACTTTATTGATAATATCTAAAACCTTTATTGGACCCACATATTTATGGAATAACTTTTGTTCACTCCTATGTTTAAAGTGCGAAAGGCGCTTGGCCTACACTAGCACTCCTCCTATTTTCAGATTCCATTTTGTGTGTCTCTTGTTGAATTAACGTTTATATCTAAAATTGGCTTTGCTAATGTATCTATGTGCTATTTTTAAGGTTTTAGCCAGATGCCTAATAAATGTGCTATCCTGCAGTGTGCACCCTGTGAACTTGTTAAGCGAGGGTTGAAAGTGGACATCTCGTCCTAGGTCCAAATAGAAGGGGTATATCTTGGTAGTTTCTGACACCGCCGAGTTGATTGCTATCTAGGCCGCTGTCAGTAACTCGTCCCAGTCATCATTCTCAACATTACGGTAATTGGGTGACAGTTTGATTTGGTTGCTCAGATTGCCCATCCGATTGGGGATGGTATGCACTTGCGAACTTTAATGTCGTACCAAAAATCTTAAAAATGTGTTTCCAAACGGCTGATTGGAAACGAACGTCTCTGTCTGGTATGATTGCCTGCGGAAACCCGTGTATTTTAAATATTTGATTAACTAATAAACGCGCGGTCTCCTCAGCTGAAATGGTGGTTTGGCACGGCAATAATCTCATTCTTTTGGTGAGTTTATTGGTCACCGTGAGTAGTGCATCATATCCCTTCTTCGTTCGAGGAAGGGGCATGATGTAATCAAGCTCCACCATATCCCATCGCTGCAGCGGTACCTCTAGGGGCTGTAAATTGCCGAATGGCTTCTGGTATATCACCATGTTAACCTGGCACTTTTCGCACAGGTTAACAAATTTGGTAACATCAGAAGCTGGGCCCACCCAATTATAGGTCTCAGAAGCTTTGGATATGGTTTTATAAATAGCCAGGTGGCCTGACGTCGCTTCATTATAAACCAAAGCTATAATGGCATCGGTGATCTTTTTCACCTGCGGAATGACTAACTTAATTCGGTTAGCTGTTCTTTTGTACAGCAGCCCCTGTTCCGTAAAATATGGGTGAACTGGGCTACTAAGGCGTCCCTTAGTAAAGGGATCTTTAGTGTACCCCGCCCTTATCTCTGCTAGCAAATGGGGATCGTTTGTCCACGTTGACTCCAATGCAGTCAAAGGCGCACCCCTCTCCTTATGCTTGTGATCGTTAGCCCTCTTTTTACCTTTCACCTTTTGCCTGTCCTGGACCAGCGTATCTTTATGCCGTGACTGGCCCAGCACCGCCGCAGTATATTGCATGGCGGTTTCTAGTTTATCCGGTGCCTTTTCCTGTAATAATATGCCAATATTCCTCAGAAAGGCCTTCACATACTCTCCATTATCTGCTGCCCGCTGCAACCTGCTAGCTGTGCGGCGAGCATTTTAAAGCACTGATTGAACTTGTAGATGTTTTGTTTGTTAAATTGCCGTATAGCTGCCTTTGGCAGTATAATATATACAACCTGTTTAGTGCTGCTCTGTCTTTTGCGCCTAACCATGTTGATAGCCGTCTTGTGCACCTCCAAAATCATAATCACAGAAAGCAAGGTATCACGTTCTTTTTGTGACTGAAAAATTGACTAAGTGACAGAGAGAAGACGAGGGGAAGACTTGTAATATTTCCAAATTAGATTTAATAAAGTCTAGTCAATTACAAGGTAAGTATTGATTTCTGACAACATTCAAAAGAATAAATGTCCATAAATTCTGAATGAAGTTGCCATCGATGAATTTCTTGAGGGGACCAATCGCGATGTGACGAGGCGTTGCCAGGCTACGTAATGACGAGGTTCCGGGTCAACTGAGGTCGGGACGACAATCCGCTGTTCCTCTTTCCTCGAGCTGTCGGGCACGATCTTGCTGGGGTCCACTGAAATTAACGATAGAATAAGAAAGACGTTAGCAAAGTAATCAACTGGAACGCCTAGCGAAACTCTATAAGTTATTCGGCCTTTTAATAAGGTCGCTCGTTGATGCCGGGCTAAATTCACGCAAGGGACAAAATTACAGTCAATTAATAATTCACTTCCAAGCAACTTTATAACAACGGAGCATTCAAACACCTTACCCTGACTCGGTGCCGATGAAGCAAAGCGCGACTCGCAGCGAGAGATCTCTTCGCGGAGCGCCCTTGCGAAAATGTGGCCGTCTGCACAGGTGGATATCGGGTCCGAAGAGAATGCCGTGTCCGTTGAGACAGTGAGGCCGGAGGTCCTACGTGATCCGTGAACGGGCGTTACTGGATCGGGGTCGTCGTCCTGGTCGCCTGAAGCATGGGACTCAGCACGGGTCGTGGGACGAGGCTCGTTGACTTTGCCGTCGAGGATTCGATTCTGATTCCCTTGTAGCAGCAGGGCGGCGGGGGCTGGGCCGTCTCCTACCTCGGAAATGATCGGGCGAGTGCTGTCGTCTAGCCAGTCGTGAGGCGAGGTCGTCCGCTTTATCAATGGCCTTTTGCCGGGATTCGCTAACCTCTTGTGGTCGGACTCTGGCTCGCAAAGGTCGATGCTCTTTGCATTACCTTTTCCACTGACCGAACGGATGCTTAAATGTCCCTTGGTAATATCAGTCAAAAAGTCGTTGTCTCCTATTCCCTTGGCGGGGTTGCATATTTATTTATTTATTTATTTATTTATTTAAGAATAAGGGTTAGAATATACATCAAAGTACAACAGAGATCCGAATGGTCCATATGGACCGACATGTTAGATCTCTGAAGACTCATAAAGATACTAAGAAACAAAAAAACGTGTTAGTACAATCTTAATGAGCAAAAAAAACAAAAACATACAGATAGATCGACTGGGCAGATGACAAACAAAAATACTACAGATAATCAGTGGCCCCAAAGTAAATCTGGATGTTTCTTCCACGCAGAGTGATTCGGCCTCCGCACAGTAACTCAATCACTCATAATAACCACTTAATAGTTAACAGGTGTGTCTAACATCCTAAAATTCAATAAACATCCTACGATACCAGAATACAAACGTCACTAAGTAAAAACATTGTGGCGCAGCGTATGCAAAGACAGTTAACTGTGCTCCAAACACTTCATACAACAGGTTGCGTGGGAGGGAGGCTCTACCTACCCCAGTGATAGCTGATCAAAGGCAGACGACCCTCCCTTGTATATTAATACATAAAAAGCAATAAATTTTTAACCTTTTGCGAAACAACGAATACGATGTTATGGAGCGGAGTTCTTGGGGTAATTGCGCCCAATTTTTTACCCCGATAAAGGTAATACATCGACGTCTGTAATTTAGTTTGGCAAAGGGTAAGGAAATATCATTCAGTGTGCGAGTGGAGTAGTTATGCCGTTCACGGTTATAAACAACGGTTACAGGTGAAGTTAACAACAATATGGAATTCAGACTCTTGTAGATAAAAGTACATGATTGTATAAAAAATATCTGGAAAACCGAAGGTATGCGCATGGAGGTAAAGTAAGAAGATACCGAATAAGACTTGGGAACACCAAGTAGGGTTCGAAGGAACCATTTCTGAAGTTTGAACAAGCGGTTAAGATTAGAAGAGAAGGACGATCCCCAGAAAATGACACAGTAGCAAAGGGAGGAGTGTATCCATGAATAATAAAGAAGAAGAAGAATGCACGATGGTAAGTATTGCAATCTGGAAATCATTCCTTGCTTCCGATTTAGATTCACCAATAAAGTATCAATATGCTGATCCCAGGTCAGATCGTGTGTGATAATCAACCCTAGGTATTTAAAAGAAATCACCGTTTTTATTAGTTGATTATCATAATAAACTGGTAAACTACTTGGAATATTTAATTTGTTACGCTGATAAAATAGCATCACATTCGTTTTGTGAGTATTGACGGTTAACGAATTCTCGACATTCCAGGTTTTTAAGATATCTAGCGCATCGTTAAAGGTATTCGTTAAACTCCTAATTGCAGTGCTGGACGATAACAAAGTAACGTCATCGGCATACATGAGCACCCTGAAAGAAGAAATCGAGGAAAATGCTCGAGGCAGGTCATTGATGAATAGATTGAATAACAGGGGAGAAAGAACAGACCCCTGAGGAACACCGAGATTCGTTACAACCGTCGCAGAAGACTCGCCAGAATAGGATAAATAATAACTCCTCTGCGTTAGAAAACTTGTTAACCAACGCAGGGGAGGGCCACGAATATTATAGAAATGCGATAATTTATGAATTAACAGCGGAATGGACAAGGAATCGAACGCCTTCGAAAAATCGATGAAGACGGCACCCACGAACTTGTTGGCCGCCATTTCAGAAGAAGCATATTCTACTAGTTCGTAACATGCCGTCTCTACGTTCCGTTTCGGTACAAAGCCGTGTTGGCAGGAGCTTATGAACCCAGAATCATAAATATATTGGGATAGACGAATAAAGTAGAGTTTTTCAAAGATCTTTGCAAAGATGGAAAGCGCGGTAACTGGGCGGTAATTAACAAATTGCTTAGGGTCGCCTTTTTTATAGATGGGGGTTACTCGGGCTAACTTAAGCATCTTGGGGTAAGTTCCAGACATTAGCGAGTGATTAAATATCAACGAAAGAGGAAAGGCAAGCGCGTATCGCAAAGAAATGATGATATCCGATCTGAGCTCAAGTGGATCAGAGATAGTGGAAGACTTAATTTGAAAAATTACAGCACGGACTTCATTAACAGTAGTGGGGGCAGCGTAAAAACCTGATACCGGTGTAGACGAAGAACTAGCATAACTAGTATTTAAAGAGGGGGGAATCGGCGAGGAAAGCAAAAGGGTGGAAAGAAAATCCGTTAGGGTTGATGGTGTAATCTCCTTCGGGTGATTAAAAGGAGATGGTCTAGTATATAATAATATATCATCAGTATTACAATTATTCAATGTTATTTCATAATCCTGTTCAATCTGAGAGCTACGACTTGCCTGGGTCTGATGAGAGAAATTATTCCTCCTACTTCGGAGCCTCTGCCTTATATCGCCGTCGCTCGAAAAACGATTTCCCGCACTTTCAAAAATCCGGGATCTGTGTCGGTCCTTCGTTGGCTGCCTTACTTGGTTAGGGATCCAATTTGACTCTCGCTGCCGATAAACTTTCCCCTCGGAGCTATGCGTCGGCGGAGGCGGATTCGAGGTTCTTTCATCTCTCCGGGACCAACTGTTGGAGCTGAGGCTGATGGAGTTGCCTCAGCGGACGCCTAATCAAGAGTTCTTAAAATCTAGGCGCCCAGGCGCACATGCTGTAAGTGGCAGGCAACCCAAACGGGACTGCGTGGCTTATCCAAACGCCTCAAAAACGAAGCCCGTTCACATCTGACGAGGTATCAGAAGGCCATCGGGAAGGTGAATAGGAAGGTCTGGTCTCCTCCGATGACCTCGCATAAACACTTAGATGATGAGTAGCGTTTTTTAAACGTAAACGGACCTTGCCGTGGCCACTCAAGGAGCAGAAAGGATCGAAGCTGAGTGGCCACTTTCCTCCATACAATCAAGGTTGATAGAGAACGGCCCTGCGATCGACTCCAGCGGGCCAGCCAGAGTTCTTTGTTTATGAAGGCGACCGCAACGGTTAGGTCCGGTTTTAATACCTCGCCAGTAGAATCGTTTAAGAGGAAGCGCACAGACTGATATGAAAAATGTACCAGCCCATAATGCTGCCTCAAACGATCCCAGATCGACATAGCAAACGGGAACTCGTAAAAAATGTGACTAATGGTCTCGTCTACGCCGCACACGGAACGTCCAGCAGACCTGACCACCTTCCACTGAAACAGACGTTGAAGGGAATAAAACCAGTGATGCAGCAGCCGCCATTGATAGTTGAACAGTGTCTTTTCAAAAGCAAAAGATTTTAAAAGCTTCATGACTGCTGCCCACGGGCGTAAATCCACCAATTTGGGTGACTTTCAGTAAAAATCAGGAAGGTTTTGCAAAACGTGTGCACGAAAGTGTAAATCCACCTATGTGGGTGCATGTTGGTGCAAATCTTGAAAGTTTGGCATCGGGAAGAAGTCGAACGATGTCGGTCGATTCACCAGGGTCAGTCTGCTGAAAGAACCATGCAAGCTGGAGCATTCCCCATTGCTGAGGATCAATACGGCGTAGCATTGGTAATAACAATTCAATCCAAGTTGATGGCTTTGTACATGTCCGGTTGTTGTTGATACGTAATTACTGGCAACAAGGGAGATAGCGGAAGCCTATTCACCCTGAAGAAAAACCTTAGATGTAGGAAAAAGAAGTTCACCCATAAAGGGGGAGGGCTAAGGAATACCCGAATCAAGGCAGCCCGCCTGGCCGCAATGAGATACCGTTTAATATCGGGTAAACCCAACCCCCCTCTCTCCAAGGGAATAAAGAGGAACGCTGCTCTTAGTGGATGACATTGCTGAGCAGACGTCCCCCAAACACAGTTCACAATTGCCCCACGGAGTCTCATGAGGAGATTATACGAAGGCAAGGTGAATAGGCATTTGGATGTTAAAACTGGAAGCACATGAGTCTTAATGAATCTCACCTTGACAAACATCGATGTTGGAAAACGAAGACTTTTATCAAGGCGAGAGATGCACTTCTCAACCACTTGTTGCCAGTGCATGGAGTCCATGGTCGGTTGGAAAGAAAAGACATATCCTAACACTGTAATTCGGTCGCACCATGTTATTGGGAAGGCTTTGAGATAGTCCACAATCCAGTTCCCAATAGCAATACCTTTAGACTTGACGAGGTTGATGGAACTCCCCGTCGAAGTACTAAAGCGGTTAAAGGTTTCTTTAAAGATGCTCAAGGAGTAAGTAGCACTACTCGGACGCAAATAGCACTACGTCATCTGCATACGCCAAAGTCCTGATGTTTATGGATGCAGCTGGCAGATCGTATCCTCGAACATCTTGATGGCGATTTAAGTATTGCAATAATGGTTCCAAATAGAAGATGTAAAGCAGGGGGGAAAGAGGGCACCCCTGCCTGACACCTTTACACAAATTAAAGGTGGCAGATACGGAACCATTAATCGCCACACATGATGCGGCCGAAACATACAGTGCGGAAATAATCGTGGCAAAAGTCCGAAGACGAAGATGTCGAAACACTTCAAAGAGAAACCCATGGTTCACTTTGTCGAAAGCCTTTTCCTGGTCAAGGCTTAAAACGGCAAGAGTTTGCTGGCGAGCACACGCTTCTTCCATCACACACCGAATCGTAATTAGATTATCGGACATCCTGCGCGATGGAATAGAGCAGGATTGTCCGGGATTGATGAAATCTTCGGCAAACACTTTAAGTCTCTGTTGAAATACACCAGTGAAGACCTTGTAGTCGGTGTTAAGGAGGGTTATTGGCCTCCACTGGGTAACAAGCTCTGGATTCGGCACCTTGGGGAGTAAGATGATTTTCCCCACGGTGAAATCCGATGTGATGGAAGACGGATCTTCAATAATCGAATTAAACACTTGTACCAGGAAAGGGCCAAGAAGCTTCCATGTCGCGTTGTAGAACGAGTATGGTATGCCATCCATACCCGGGCTGGACTGATGACGGCCGTCCACTGACAGGAACTTCTTGATTTCGTCTTCGGAAAAGGGACGAGAGATAGACAGGTCAACATCCTCAGAAAAAGGTCTTAGCGCCTCAATCCACTGCTTCGTTTCGACTGATGGAATGATTGGGTTGCTGAAAAAGGATGAAAAATGGGCGTGAAAGGCTGACAAGATGTCGTGGTCAGAATTCACTTCCCCATTTTCCACCACCAATCGATGACATCGTTTTATGTTGGCACGTCGTCTCTCCTCGGCGAAAGCGGCTGATGATAAATTTCTGACGTCAGTCGCCCAGGAAAGTTTGGCTCTGAGTGCTGTACCAGCCGCCTTCCGGATCATTAGAGCGTTGATCTCACTCTTCACCTGACGAATCTCCATCTCGAACTCCTTTGGGGTGGATACTTGGAGGAGCCGGAGGATCTCTTGTAGCATGAGGAGATGACGACGTCGACGACGAGCAGCATCTAACCCAATCTTCCGAAAGAACCGTTTGATCTTGGCTTTTAGTTCTAACCACGAAGCAAGCGTAGGAGGCACATCATGAAGGTGTTTTTCAACGAACTGAGCGAACATTCCCTTGTATTCCTCTTCGTCGAGCAGAGAAACATTCAGAAACCACTTGCGATGGACTGCAGAGCCTGCAGATGATGCTGGAAATGGAGGATTCCACGACCACATGATGGCACTGTGGTCGGAGAATGAGCAGGGAATTTCCTCCATTTTACCCGGCGAACCAGCAAAAGCATTGTCGACGAGAAAAAAGTCTAATCTTGATGTAGTGGGCCCTTGATGAAAAATAGACCCAAACTGATTACTCTGTGGATTGTGTGTCCATAGGTCGAACAATGCATTTTGCTGGCACAGACGATACACATGACCAGACGAGAAAATGTTGTTGTCGTCTGGATGGCAGTTCAAATCTCCAGCAATCACCACAGGCAACGATGAACACAAATAGTTATTTAAGTCAGTAAAAAACGTCGGTTTCTCTGCTGTTCTACACGGTGCATGTACATTAAGCAATCGGAAATTGACACCAGATGTTGAAATGTCCAAAGAGATTACCCTGTAATCGTAGTCATACACACAATTCGACACCAGAATGGAGGGGTTGAAGATGATGGAAGCAACCCCTTTCCCATTTGGCGACGAAGAGTTGATGAAGAATTGTCCGTTGGTATATTGACTGCGAAGGCCCGGAAGGTCGTAGCACTGTTGTGAAGTGGCGAGTTTTACTTCTTGAAGTAATAAGATATCCGGCCTGTACAGGGCAATGAACGATGACAACACCGATTGGTTAAAAGAGGAACCAAGATAACGCACGTTCAGGGATATGACCTTCATTGAGGATTTTTAATGACGCACCTGCTGACCTGTATCCGGGTGAGACTTGGGCTTCCCAGATGATACGGGAGGCTCCGTCGTTCTTCTCATCGGAGATCGCAGACGACCTGATGAAGAAGAAGGGCTGCGCTGGTGGCTCGCGCGGCTGTCTCTCTCGGAGGAAGAAGTTGCACGTCTCTCATCCCTGCTGCCACGATCCCGTCTGGACTTTTTCTTGTGGGGACTCCTCGTCCTCACAAGAAGATCCTGTTGTTTCTGCGCTGATGGAAGCGAGGTCCCAGCAGAAGATGTTGGAGGAAGAGGTGGAAATTCCTCCACTGAGAAGGTTGATTCTGCTCCTATTGAAGCATCTACGTCGTCAACTCCAGAAGCTTCGTCTTCACCCATCGACACATCCAGAGATGACTGAGGAAGAGGTGTTATCTCTGGGAGCTTGGAAGGAGGTGATGATGACCTCTCCCTCCTGGGCTCCGAAGATGTAGTCGGATCATCAGAGCGTTGATTTCGCTCTTCACCTGACGAATATCGGTCGCAAACTCCTCCTTAGGGGTGGAATTTCGGAGGAGCCGGAGGATTTCTTGGAGCATAAGGAGATGACGACGGCGGCGCCTCGCAGCATCAATCCCAATCTTCCTAAAAAATCGTTTGATTTTGTCTTTGAAAACAAGCCACGAAGCAAGAGTAGGAGACACATTGTGGAGATGCTTTTCCACAAACTGAACAAACATTCCCCAGTATTCCTTGTTGTCGAGCAAAGAAACGTTCAGGAACCAGTTTTTGTTTGAAGCACTACCTGCGGTACAAGCTGAAGATTGAGGTTTCCATGACCACATGATGGCACTGTGGTCAGAGAAAGAACAAGGAATAACCTCCATCTGTCCAGGTGAGCCAGCAAAAGCATTATCGATTAAAAATAAGTCTAGTCTAGATGATACAAGGGGTCCACGATGGTAAGTGAACCCCGGATGATTAGTCAGTGACTGGTGTGACCATAGATCGAATAATGCATTTTGCTGACATAAATGATGCACATGTCCAGACGAAAAGTTGTTATCATCGTCTGGATGGCAGTTGAAGTCGCCAGCAATCACCACAGGCACAGCACAACACAAATAAAAGTTCAGATCTTCGAAAAAAGTCTGTTTCTCTGCTCTTTCACACGGCGCATATACGTTAAGCAATTGGAAAGTCACACCTGATGTTAAAATGTCTAACAAAATTACTCTGCACTCGCAGTCATAAATACAGTTCGACACCTGAAGGGAAGGGTTAAAGATGATTGTAACAACCCCTCGTCCAACAGGTGAAGATGAGTTTATAAAGATTTGCACACTATGATATTGACTGCGAAGGCCAGGTAGATCGTAACCTTTCTGCGTGGAAGCTAATTTAACTTCCTGCAGAATAAGGATATCTGGCCGGTACAGAGCAATAAAAGTTAATAATACCGATTGCTTAAAATGGGAACCCAGGGAACGTATGTTCAGCGAGATGATCTTCATTCAGAGGATTTAGGTGGAAGAGGCTGACCTAACCTCGATGGAGGCTGGTCCGTCTTCGACGACGAATATGGCTCAGCAGTCCTTCGAAGCGGTGAGCGCGTCCGATGAGAGGAACTATGGCGGCTACTCACACTGCCGTCCCTCTCGGACGATGATGATACCTTCTTGTCCCTTCTGCTACGATGCCGGTTCTTCTTTTTACGGGGAGACTTGCTCTCCGTACGCCCTTCCGGCTGCGTCGATGTGGAGATCGCCGTTAGAGCCGAAGATGACACAGGGAACGCTGCAGGAAGACGGGTGATTCCCACTGGCTGCGACGCTGGTAGAGACGGAGGGGGGAGAGCTGGAAATTCCTCCTCCAAAGGCGTCGAAACATCACCCAATGGGGCTACAAAGTCTTCCTCTGCAGAGACCACATCTTCATCCATCACGATGTCGCTTGATGGCTGAAGCAAGGACGTCTCCTCAGCAACCTCTGAAGACGGAGGGAGTGATGATGGCGCCTGCTCGTCTTCAGTTGGTAGTGGAGGCAAAAATGGCTCAGGTAAAGCGGCCCGCGACGTACGTGGAGAAGGTACGGGCCGGGCCGGACATTGTGGCTCTGCATCATGTTCCACAGTTGTCATCCTCGGCGGCGGACGAGGCGATGACGAGACTGCCGCTGCACTGCTGTGAGTCTTCTCCGGGCAACGATGGTATCTGCCCACCAAGCGGGTACATTTCACACACTTTTTCAGGAGAGGGCAATCTCTCCCGACATGAGAAGACTTTTTGCAGTACCAGCAGCACTGCCTCATCCCCTTATAGTACACGAAGACACGTTCTCCATGTAAAATAAGGGAATCCGGAATGTCCTTGTCCAGCCTCATATCGAAATATATGTCGCCGTTCTGGAGCCGGGGAGTATCTGCGTGCTCGGGACGGTAAATACCGAGCACTTCCCCAAACTCCGACGGATATAGGCCGTGGAAAATAACGGCGAAATTCCCCTGACGTGGACTGTGAGGTGGCCAGGGTCCGCGTGATAAAAGTTGACGGTGGTGTTGCCAAATTTTACGCACTCCACATCGACGATGCGATCCGCAATTGCACTTGATTTGCAGAGCATCCTCAACTCCGTAGAGGAGAGTCTCTGCAACACCAAGATGGAAGGGTCTTCAGACGCGAGAACCGGTAGTACTCCGGATTTGGAGTACAACGCCTTCATAAATACGGCGACGGAAAAAGGTCCGTCCGCTATCAACATGACCATACGGTCCATTTTAAAAAAGTCACAAAAAATAAGTTCACAAAGAGGGTGGGGGGTGAAACCTCCCCCGGGGTCGCCGGGGGGAGGGTCCCTAAAGTCACAAAATTACTCACGCACGCGATGGATTGTTGGTTGCGGCGTGAGTAATTATTTAGTTCAAAACAACAAAGTCACTCACTACACAATCACTATGAGTCTATTCTCTCCGGGTCAATTGAGGTGCATTCGTTCTTCCCTCGATGACTCCACCCTGTTTGTCTCTTTTTTGGTTTTTTATAGCACTTTTTCTTCTTCCTACTTTGCATATTAATGTTCTTACCCAATGGGCTCTCCTTTTCTTCTTTCTCGAAACTTCGGTTGTGTCGACTCCAATTCTTAGGTGGCAAGCTTCTCTGCTTCTCCTTTTTGCTTAGCGAGCAGCGCTCTTCACCTTCCTTCCCTTCGTACCCTAGTCGATTCGCCCGGATGCCTTTCTTCTTCTTTGCTCCCGTCATAGGCTCTGACAAAAGGTTTCTCTGCTAATAATTATATTTTAAAATGGAATTGCTAACGGAGGTAATCGTAATCAAACGCTCAGCAGTGGTTCGAAGGGTTTATACTAATGATATGGCTACAAAGCAAGGAAACTAGCCAACCCTTCCCCACTGCAACGCGCCACAATAGAATACCAGCAATAAAAAGACAAAACGGTGCAAACGAAAAAAAAATAAGAATTTTTCTTTAATTACTCTTTTTTTTTCTAAACAAAACTAATGCTGAACAAATATGCACGCAATTAGCTGATGAAAAGAAACAATTCGAAGCACCAACTTAAACGAAGCAAACATGACGCGCATCACCTGCCAGCCTACATTTTTTTCCCATACGTACTGGACGACAAACACCCCAGACTATTCGGGAAAGATATAATCTGCTTCTAGAAGGGTAGCCTAACGAACCTATCTAGCTGAGCTCAACGGACCTGCGTGTGGACCTCTCAAAGAGTGTTCGAAACACCAGGGAAAGAAATTTTTTTGGACGCGTGCGGGACGCCAATTACCCCTGATTGTCCGAGGATAGAAATGCTCTGATACCAAAAGGGTTTAAACTAATGATATGGCTACAAAACTTTCACGTATATTTATTATGGCAGTGGAAGCTAATAAAATAATCATAAAGGTAGACAGACAGCCATGTAGTCATATCAAAAGGAAATTTATTAAATAAACAATAAATTAATGATATACATTCAAGTAAATGTGAGGTCAATCCGGAAACATGAGTGACTAGAATAACGCATCCTCTAACACGAGGACTTACGTTAAGTTGGATAATGTTCGATTATC
>JAHWFO010000724.1:0-21800 GCA_023313115.1 Rhysida immarginata
TCGGTTTTAGCCACACTGATCTTCATCCCAGCTTCTTCACATTTGGCTGCAAACCGGTCTAGTGCATGCTTAAGGTTCGTGCGAGAAGATTCGACAAAGAAAAATAAATTAACAACCAAAAAGCTTCAACGATTTTATCAATGTTGAATCTCCGATGGGCCCCGCATCTCCATTCAATAATAAATCTGGGTTCTTCTTAGCGATTTCCAATGACTCAAAGGCATCCAGTGCATTCCGATTTTTTACACTTCTAATTAACCTACAATCCTTGAGTAGTACCTCGTGTCCTGTCTCAAGCATGTGCTTAGCCACCGCAGATTTTTCAGGGCGTCCGTACCTAGCATTGGCATTGTGCTCTTTAAATCTTGTAAGGACATTCCTGTAAGTTGCCCCACGGTAGATCATCGGACATTTGCCACACGCTATTTCATATATCCCCGATTGGAGCAATGGTGGAATTTTATCTTTGGTGTTACTTAATAAGTTCTTCAGTATATTTGGATTTTTATAGGCGATGGTCACATCAGCTTCCTTGAAGATAGTTCTTAATTTGGCCGTCAAGGTCCTGTTGAACTTGATGGGTATACTAAGCGTCAATCTCAGTTTTTTACCTAGAGTCGTAACTTCTCTTATTTTCTTGATGAAACTTCTTCTACGAAGTAGATCATCAGCAGCAGGAAGTTCTTCCAGCTCTTCATAGTTTATCATGTTTCTCCACATCTTACTTATGGGACTTAGCCTTCATCTGTCTTTTTATGAACTGGACTCAGTCAAAATTCTCTGCAACTTGATCATCACTTTTTTTTTTTCTTTAACTTTTGACCTTTTATGCAATGATTCTTCATCTATTAATTTAATTTAGTTTACAAGGTCAATCATACATCAAGACTTAGTTTCTAGTGGAATTTAATTTCTTCAATGTCACTTTACAATTTATCTCCTGTGCTTTTGTGCTGCTGTTTCCTTGAATATTCTCTTTTTATTTCCATTTTATTTATTTATTTTTTTATACATTTTAAATTGGTTTTTTTTTCTAATTATTTGATTTTTCATTGACAGTGTTCCTCAGATCCTTTTGATTATGATGTCTGTCTTTGTTCTGTCTGACGGGCCATTTCTGCTTCTTCTATTTTTCATATTGAATAGAAGTTGGTTAACTTGTTGCCCATTGTTTTTTAAATTAAGTTTGCTTTTTCTGTGCTTATGCACAGTATGTGTTTTTGATCTGTGCTTTGTATGCAGTTTTCTTTTTTTATCTTTTCCAACTGTGCTTTACGCATAGTTGTCATTATTTCCTAATGCTATTCACATTAGTACTTATTCATATACAGTCATTATTTCCTAATGATTCATTAGTGTATTTTGTTCATTGTACTTCATGTACAGTTTGTTTATTGTGTTTCATGCACAGCTTTCTGATTAATAATCAACCTTTGTTTTATTTTAATGATATGTAGTATGCTTAACGCACTACCATGAGTTGTAAGTATGCTTAATGCATTTTACTTTTGAATGGTTCTTTACATTTTGACTTTTAAATATTTTGCAATTAATTAACTTAGTCAAATACAAGCAGTCAACTTTTAGGGTTTTAGTATCATCTAAAACCCTATTAATGACGGTACAGATGTATGTAACATGTATGTCACACGACATAACTTTTGAAAGGATTGACCTAAAGGTTTGAAATTTTCTACACACGTAGGCCCTATACAGAGGACGGAGCGAAAAATATAGCGAATCCTCTAGGGTGGACCAAACCATGTGGTTTTGTCGTTTCCCCAGCTGACTTTCTTTCATGTCTATGGAGTTTTGATTGCGTTTGAGCAATTTCTGACGTCGAGTTTGACTATTTGACGTCAGAATTTAACCCCTTGAGTCACCTTGTCGAAAAAATATGGCCGAGGCTATTTCTACGTACTTTAATTCTTAGTCTGCTGTGATCTTAAAAAGATATGTATACCAACATAGACAAAGCAATCAAAATAATAGAAAACAACCTAAAAACAAATAAAGTGGAAAGAAATATAATAGACGACATTATAGCAAGTTTAAAAATAATAAAAACCCAAAACTATTTTGAATTTAACAAAAAGTTTTATGAACAACAATATGGGCTGGAATAATATCTGAAGTAATATTTGAAGTGGGATCCGGACGTTTGCCCCAATTGGTATGTCCAACAGACATTAGCCCCAACGTTGTTTATATTTATAACTTTACAAAATCATCCATTTTCATATATACTATAAGTATTCTGCTATAATGCGATCCCCATTTTTTGATTCGTCGCTAACTTAGGAGAAATGAAATATGCAAGAATGTACAGAAAAATCTCTTATTTTTTACGATTTGAAAAATGTATAACTTGGATCTATACAATTAAAAAAACTTCAAAGGCTTGATTCATTATCACCTGTTTCTACAAAAAGTTCCTTAATACAGTACAGATGGTGATTTATTAAAAATTAATACAAGATTATTTAATTTTGAAGAAAAGAAAAATTTTTATCTTTATTTTAGTAAACAATAAAAACGCTTCCACATTTCACCTACAACTTGTGTACCCGCTGGCAAGAATATCTTGTGTATCTTTGTTTTAATGGCAAGAATGACAAATTCGTGCCCAGTTCAATTCAGTTCGTTTAATGTACGTAGAACTCCCGGTCACGTTGACCAATCAGGACAAAGCAGCTGTACGTAGAAATAGACACTCCGAAAAAATATACATCACAGTTACCTATTTTTTATTTCATGTACATTACAGCTAGCGTTGTGTTATTTTGTATGAAGAATTATACATGTTCCTTCTTTCTTTCTAAAAATTATCAGCAGATTAAACTGTTATTTGTAGCCGTCATTATTCCATTGTTCTAACACTGCGGCTTGCTGGCTTCAACAATTGAGAGGCAGGTCAGTTTTCAATATTTTTTTTTTTTTCGGTAAAATACTTTTGACACATGTTCTAAATAAAAATGGGAGTAATTCTAAAGATATTCGCAATATGTTGAACATAACAATTCAATCTGTAATAATAAATTCTTGCGAATAAATTCAATGTGGCATGTGAAAGTGTGCCGTGCATGGCAGAATGGCAAAAACCGAAATCAGCGACATGTCAAGTGTGGGGCACCACGAACCATAGTTGACAAGAGGTGAACGACGGCTATGGAGATGCGTGCAAGCTAACAGACGTGCAATCGTGGACCAACTGACCTCCCAGATGAACCAGGGGGCTACCAAACGTGTATCCTGAACGACAGTTCAGCGAACGTTGCTGCATATGGGGCTGTTCACCGATGACAAAAACTGACATTTGCACGTCAGTGCCGCAACTGGACAGCAACAGAGTGGCAAAAGGTGGCTTTTTCCAATGAATCATGGTTTATGCTCCATCGGACAGATGGGCAATGGCATGTATGGCATTCAGCATCAGAAAAAATCCTGCAACACGTGCCGCAAGGATCCAGGCTGGAGGATTGAGCATTATGGTCTGGGGAATGTTTTCATGGCATTCCCAGGGTGCACTCATCATTGTGGACAGCACCAAGGATCAATGGAAGTATGCATCTGTCCTTTCGGAGCATGTCCACCCCTACATACAGATTGTGTTTCCTCAGCACGATGGAATCTTGCAGCAGAAAATATGACGTGTCATACAGCGCGTGATGTCCGTGCGTGGTTCGAAGAGCACAAGGATGCATTTACAGTACTCCCCTGGCCACCAAATTCTGCGGATTTAAACCACACAAAGCATCTGTGGGGCCATCTCGATCGGGTTGTTCGCACCATGGATCCTCCACCACCCAAACTACGGCAGCTCGCTACAGAACTGGAGTCGGCATGGCTTCACATCCCTGTCAATACCTTCCAGAACCTTATTGACTCTCTTCCTGCCCGTCTCGCAGCTGTCCGTGCCGCGAAAGGTGGTTATCAAGGCTACTGACAGGTGGTCATATTAATATGACTGGATTCTGTAGTTTTGAAGTTACTTGTAAATGTACAAGGGTGGGCTGAAAAGTAATGCCTTAATGGCTGTAACTTTATTTTTTAACCGATTTTCAAAATTCTTTTTTGTATCTGATACTCACATTTCTCCTCTATGTAATGCACTATTCACTTTTCGACATAGTCCCCATCCCTTTCCACGCGTGACTAGTTGGGTGAACCCGTCGGAGAAGAATTCCGGGGTTGTCGTCGACACGAGGATTGAATGGCAGCTTTGGATCCTCTTCTGCAGCACGATAACGCCCGTCCGCACACGATCCCCACACATCAGAGGGGGTTGCAGCGCCTAGAGTTCAAAGATGAAAAACTGCAGTTCAAAAATGAAAGACTTTGCACCTTGCGACTTTCACCACTTCCCAAAGAGGAAAGAGCACCTTAAGGGGCACGAGTTGCGTTCTGACGACGAGGTGAAACCTGCCGTTCGGTTTTGGTGTCGACAACAACCCCGGAATTCCTCTCCGACGAATTAACCCGACTAGTCACGCGTTGGTACAATGCGTGGAAAGGGATGGGGACTATGTCAAAAAGTGAATAGTGTATTGCATAGAGGAGAAATGTGAGTATCAGATACAAAAAGAATTTTGAAAATCGGTTAAAAAATAAAAAAGTTACAGCCGTGGAGGCATTACTTTTCAGCCCACCCTCGTATCATTCTTAATCTTCTCTTGTAAACAATTTATTATTCACACATTTATATTTAAAAAAACATGGGATTTATTTTTAATTAAAAAATCAATTTTTATAATTTACAAATATATACAAAAGTATAAAAAGTTTTAATTTATAAAAATATACAATGATGTTACAGATAAGCAGCCCAGCCTATGTACATCTGGCAGAGATTCTTTTCATTGGTTGCTTCCTTTTAAACAAAAACGAAATGCATTATTAAGAATCAATACCATCATTGAATTGTTACATTCGTTAAATAAAGTTTATTACCTGAATTAAATAATTAACTTGACCTTCTATCGATAATGGCAAACCTTGTGATTTTTTAGATTTGATTATCCCTTTTAATCGTAACTCAATGTCTCTTACATGTATCAGTGCCTGAAATAAAAACCATGCAATTAAATCATAATGAGGTATTGAAAAAGGAATCTGGTGCATGTGTACTATTTGTCCATATCGATGTACATGTCTGCCTTAATCATGGCAGCTTCCTTCTCGCCTGTAAATCTGTTTGTTCGAGGAAATCTATAAAATGGTCAAGTTAGAATTAAATCTAATAATGGTTTTAACTATTTAAAGGAGAACAGACTTGAAGATGGTGATGATATAATAATAAAAAGACCAGCAAGGCAACCGCAGTATTGTATTCTACTTGTCGCTTAACCGAGTGCTAGATTTATTTCAGTTTCGTTTCAGCTGATTTTACTGAGGAAATACCAGGAATACGAGGGGCGGTTATAAAGTCATTACAATCAACATGAAAGAACGATCACGTATGAAAATGTGTGGTGGCACTGAAAGGCGACATCCTTCGAACGCTGGAGGATACAAAACATTGCCAGAACGTTGAAAGCAACATGGCGCATTTGAGGTGCAAGTCGTGATAAAATTACTGCATTTGAAGGGGAACAACACTAAACAAATCCATGAGGAGTTAAATGGCCATTTATGGTGATAATGCTCCATCGTACGATACAGTCGCCCATGCGCAGGGCCGGATTTAGATGAAAAGAATAGTCCCTAGGCTATTCCACTTAATACATACACTTAATCTTGAGTGTAGGCCCCTCTTGATCTTGAGGCCCTAGGCTGAAGCCTAGTTAGCCTATTGGAAAATCTGGCCCTGCCTATGCGGCATTGACGTTTTCCGTGTGGCCAGACAAGTGAGGAAGAAAAGCCTCAGAGTGGAAACCCCTCCATCTGTGACAAGCCACAAATTGCAAAGGAAATGCTGTATTCACTCAACCTGGCCCTCAGTGGCTTCTTCCTCTTCCCTCGCCTGCTTTGTTGATTGTTTTGGTTGGTTTGTTTGGTATTAATGTCCTTTTCAACTGCCATGGTTATTTCAGGACGGCGTTATAGGGGCCGCAAATTTTGCCTCGCAAGGGTTCTTTAACGTGCAGCCGGCAAACGACTACACGGGACCAATGGCTTTATTCCCTTCCGAAGGAAGTGCATGATCTCAGGATTTCCCCCCTGAAAATCGACATTGGTGACTCAGTGATTGCGTGATCGATTCTGATGCCCGAGGATGCGGGTTCAACCCCGGGCAAGGACGAAGAAGAACCTGCTTTGTGGACGGCATTTGCAAGATGACAACGAGGTCTAGGTGGAGCAGTTCCTCAACATCAACGGCTAAAAGAAGACTTCTAGCCAGTACCGTAGGTATAGATTTTTCATGGGGGGGGGGGGGGGTTCATGGGATCTTTTTTCATGATTTTGAACCCCCTGAACCCCCCCGCCCTTACCTATGTGCCTGCTTCTAGCTAAAAGTGGCATCCACTAGTCGTCCATTGTTGGGAAAGTTGTGTGTCCCTCTAGGAGATGCATATATTGAGAAGGACTGATGCTACAACCATGCATTATCACCCCATCTTTCAGTCTTCTGGCTAATTGTAATGACTTCATGATTGTCCCTTGTAAGCAATGCTCCATTTACACTCCATTTCTGATTGGTTGGACGAGTTTGAATCATTTACGCATGCACCAGTTTTCTTTTTCTTTTGTGCCCAGGCACTACAGCTAAAAAAAACCTTAGCTATTAAGAGCAGTGCACTGCAGTGGTATGAAAGAAAATATTTTAATATGGTTATTGTGACATCAGTGCAAAAGAACTAATTTTACTTAAAAATGAAACTACCGGTACCGCAATTCATAATGAAAGAAAATTTTGAAAGTAATTTTAAAACTTTCCGATTTTACCTTTTCATTATTAATTTCCCCAGATTCTGATGGATTCCCACGTGTTAACTTAGTTGGTTTGCTCCATTCCACCAAAGGATCGTGAATGAAGGGCTTTAATACACTAATTTTAAAATAAAAGTTATCTATATTCAAACAAGGGTTTTCAACTACTGCAAATGAAACTGATGCAATCTACTGAAGTCATAAACTATTTTTGTAAAAATCACTTGTTAACATAATAACCTCATTAACGTTTCCATTTGGTTTCTCATCACTTTAAGTGTAACTTCACATGATTTTCTATAAACACCTTCATAACCTGTTGGACCCTATAAAATGCAGAAAGTTGTATTTATCAAATATTATTACAAATTTAATCATTTATTTAGAAATAATTTAATTAAAACTGAAATACTTGAGCACACAGTGAAAAGTAACCTCAGTTTTCATATGGAAATGCGATTATATTAATATTTGGGTATAGACCAAAGAAAAAGGCAAATAACATTTGAACGGAAAAAGATCTTTATTTCAAAATTTCAGGATCGACACTTGAGAATAAAGGAAATTAAAGGCACTAGACCACTTCCTGAATGTTTCGGCAGGGCTCTGGTCACAATGATAAAAAGTCTTGACCAAAAAAAGACGCTCTTCAACTGAACATCGAGACATTTCGGCGTAAACAACCGCAGTACTGTATTCGTCGAAAATAAGCCTAACCCATTTCCTTTGACTCCCTGCATATGTGTATGTCGCAGACATATAGCGTAATTGGACACTTCGTGAAATGTCCAGACACTTCGCGAAATGCCCAGTTGCATTGGACTCATACTGTAATTAGGTAGAATTACAGTATCTGTCTGGACACTTCATGAAGTGTCTACAGCAGGTCAGACCGATACAGTGACGATGTCAAATCCCGTGCAGGAAACTTTTAGCTTTAGCAATGACAAAAAACTGTTTTAATATTTGCCATATTATAATTAACGGAAATTTAAAATTTTTTATACGAATTTATTTTATATATTATTTTCATAAAAATGGTTAGTCATAAATTTCAACAATTTTTTGCAATGATTATTTTAGTTTTTATAAAATTAAAAAAATGTAATTGTATAAATAAATATTAATGCAAAATAAAAATTTTTGAATGGTTATGATATAAATTTCTTGTAATATATTCGGTTTCACCTTGTGAAATAGATGACAATCTCAAAAACAAACTTCTATGTGAAAAATTTAATAAACGGAAACTGAAATGATTATTCAAAGAAATTGAAACAAGAAGAATGAAGCATAAATAATTTACGGTGAATATTGTAAGATAATATTGAATATTAATTCTAAAAAAGTAATAAAATGGATAAAAGGAAACACACATTTCATTTTTCTTTATTTATTATTTATTTTCATTCTAAACAAAATGAATTTGGGCTGACTTACAAAACAGTATTTGTGGATGAAACATACGATATCAAAATTAATTAAAAGTCTTTCAGCATTAAGGCACGGCATACTGCCTTGGAATCTACTATTGCATTGCCTACCGTCCTTTTTACATATACATCTTTTTATTGAGCAATATTTTTTAGACGATTTACAAGAACACTTAAAGTATCCTTGCCCTCCGTAACTTCGTTTAACAGCTTCTGGCAATGTCAATTCCTTTGTAAAGACAATTTCCTTTTCGTTTAAAAAAGTTAAACCAGCCTTCTTGATATTCTCGATTCCGAACCAATCTTTTACAATTCCATGTTTGCATCCTATTTGATATAAACCATTTTTTTCAGTGGTCACAACACCTACGAGATTTTGTGGATCGACTGGCTCCCTGTCAACCTTTGGAATTGCTAAAAGTATACAATCTCCTACCGCCAACGTGGGCAATTTCTAAATCTCGATTGCTGTTGTACGCTCATGTGGTGGCATAAATGGGGAAAATAAATATTAAATAAAGAAAAATGAAATGCGTGTTTCCTTTTATCCATTTTATTACTTTTTTTGGAATTAATATTCAATAGTATCCTATAATATTCACCATTAATTGTTTATGCTTCCATCTTGCTTCAATTTCTGTGAATAATCATTTCAGTTTCCGTTTATTAAATTTTTCACATAGAATTTTGTTTTTGAGATTGTCATCTATTTCACAAGGTAAAACCGAATATATTACAAGAAATTTATACCATAACCATTCAAAAAGTTTTACTTTGCATTAATATTTATTTATACAATTACATTTTTTTAATTTTATAAAAACTAAAATAATCATTGCAAAAAATTGTTGAAATTTATGACTAATAACTAAACCATTTTTTTAAAAATAAAATATAAAATAAATTCGTATAAAAAATTTAAATTTCCGTTAATTATATGGCAAATATTAAAACAGTTTTTTGTCATTGCGATAGCTAAAAGTTTCCTGCACGGGATTTGACATCATTACTGTATCGGTCTGACCTGCTGTAGACACTTCGCGAAGTGTCCAGACAGATACTGTAATTTACCTAATTACAGTACGAGTCCAATGCAACTGGACACTTCGCGAAGTGTCCAATTACGCTATGTGTCTGCAACATGTACAAACTTTCACAGCACTAGCTCCACCTGTTGACGAGTTATTCAACTACCAAGTTGGTCATAGCCTATGAAACACCCGGTACTTATTCCCATTTATATGCAAACGTCTGAACATTAATTTTCACCAGGGCCCTATATATATAAGATTTCCAGCTGACCATTGCAGCAACCATGTTGTGAGTAAGTCGGAAAGGCACTCGTTCTGGCCAGTCAAAGGTTTCACCCTAAAAGTAGAATATTCATTAAAGATGCTTGTTAATATCATTAACATCGATATCATGTGTTAGGATTTGACAAATGCTATACTTACTTTATTAAATAAACAGTTTAAATCAACATGAACACTATCACCACAACTACAGTCAATTAGAATGTTTTCACCATGTCGATCACCAAGACCTACAATATATCCTACCATGCTCATTACTGCCGTAGTTCTAGCGTATGCTAGTCGTGCCATATACCTGAAAATGAAACAACAGCATATACCGTAATAAATATTCTAAATATCCCCCTAAGAAAATACCCAGAAACAATTTCATCCGATACATCCAAATGTCTAATATCAATTTCATATTAAATGAAAGATCATTTATAGAACTGTTTAAAAGGAATAAACAAAACTGATGAAATTAATGGAGGCCTTGCAGTACATAGCAGGAAAGAAAACAGAATTTCGTCTAGTTTCGCCTTTTATTCTTGGCTTTGTCAAGGATATACACTGAGTGAGCATATCATTATGACCACCTGACATGTTTATACAAATGCGCGCACGGACGTCGCCACAATGTTGCTAGCGGCCAGGACCAATATAAAAAGAGAAGCCGAGAGTTGTCGATAACAGTAGACGTGTTCCATTCTTCAACTATGGGTAAACGACACGATTTAACAGCCTTCGAAAGCGGGATGATTGTAGGTGCTCAGAGCTATGCAGCGAGTATCAGCGAAACACCAGCATTCGTGGGGTGCTCAAGAGCAGCTGTCGTTAAAGTTAAAGACTGGACGGTAGGCCGGAAGATGGGGTCTGAACGTTTGTGTTGTGGCCGCCCGCGGATGGTTGATGATCTGACAGAACGAAGACTGTCACGACTGATAAAAGATAACAGAAGGGCAACTGTGCATCAAATCACTGCTGTCATGTTGATGGCGTACCCCAATGGAGATGGCTACTTCCAGCAAGACAGTGTGCCATGCCACAGAGCTCGTATTGTGCAGGAGTAATTTCAGGAACAAGAGGGGGACTTTACCTTACTTCGGTGGCCCCCACAATCCCCAGATCTCACTCCAATTGACGATGTCGAACGAATCATCAGACAGCTGGATTCACCACCGTCCAATCAAGCACAACTAGACAGTGCTATCCATCAGGTATGGTGTCAGATTCCTCCCACCACCTTCCAACATCTCGTGGAATCAATGCCACGAAGAATTACCGCAGTATTAAAGGCAAAAGGTGGCCCAACGAGATACTGACAGGGTGATCATAATAATATGCTCACTCAGTGTACAAATGAAGAAGCAGGTAGAATAAGGTAGAATACATAGTCATTTGCCTATGTATTTTGTATCCACCAGTCACTGACTATGTATTCTAACTTAAATTGTATGCTTGCCTTGTCATTTGTATATCCTTGATGAAGCCAGGAATAAAATGCGAAACCAGTCGGAATTCTGTGTGTTTCCTTTCCCACTACATACTGCAAAGCCTCTATCAACTTCATTCGTAGAACTTTACAGAGAATTCTCCATTTCATAACATAAGCATAATTTATACTAACCAACTGGTGGGATCAGGAAATCGATGTAGAAACCATTCATCAAAAACGGGAGGAAAACGAGGAAGTAGTTTAGTTTTGTATATGTCCAATTTGTTCCTAATTTAAAAAAAAACAACAAAAACATAATTATATAATTGTTATATAAAAGAGATATTTTGATTTTTATAAACACAATGATGATAATTTCAATACAGTAGAATCTCTGGTTTTACGAAATAATTCTGAAATCCTGAATCCCTTTTAATTTCCATTAACTTTAAATTTTACGAAGTGTTTTTACGATGCATTTCGGATTTCTAATTGTTTCAAAAAGGCAGGTTTCATTTTAAGGAATACAAATGAAAGTGAAACTGAACATGAACAATTTGCAGTCCAAGCCAAATTTGATGATGATGATGATAGTGAATTTGAGGGATTTTAAGAGTGGGATATCGTGAAAAGTAAACTTAATTTCCAAAATAAATTCTCGGAGCATGTAAATATTGATGCGGATGTCTTAACTTCTCTGACATTAAACAATGATGTTAAGCGATCTTGTCAAAGATGGTGGCAAAGAAGACCATAAAGATGACAATGACAATGAGGAATTGGAAAATACTGCATTCAAAGCAACATCCTCGCAAATTAAAAACTTCTTAGAAACGCTAAAAAAAAAAACATTTATAATCAACTGAAAATGTATCTGACAATATTTTTGAAAATTTCTTTGAATTTTCAAGCTATCTAAATAGCGATACAAGTTTAAATTTGCGTCAGACGATAATTCCAAAAATTTTTAAAAATCAAATAACTAATGTAAAAGTCTATGTGTATTAAAAATACTGCCCATTAAAAACTCTTACAGTGCGTATTTACTTTTTATTTTATTTTAATGTTTGATTTTTACGAAGCTCGGATTTAACGTAAACATTAGGATATCCATAACTAATATCACAATGAATTAAATATTTCTTGTTTCCCGTATCACTACTTAGTCTTTTTTGAATAAACGTTACCGGTCCCTCAAGATTTGTAAAATCGAGGTTCTACTGTATATGACTTATTAGCAGCGATTTTCAAACAGTGGTATATTTTACACTGAAAACAAGACCTGAATTGGCCTATGAATAATCCAAATACATGATTGCTTACAGAAGAAAATTGTATCCACAATTTCTTGCCAAATCTTCTCCTGTTACCAACATTAACACATCCGTTATTCTTGCCAGCAATGCGGTTTATCTTTAACATGTTTCCATAGGAAAACGTATAATGGAGTAATGTCCAGAAAACATGGAGGCCATGTTGTAGGCCGACTATATCTTGGAAGGTCAGCAATGCTTATATCTCTTTAAACTTATGATAGCAACCTTTGATGCTCTTAACATCCAGAGGGTCACGTCCATACTCATTGTCAGTGATTTTGTCTCATGAAATGATATGGCTGATGTTAGTGACAACTATAGTGTTGGCTCTTACAAAAAAAAAAAAAAAAAAAAAAAAAAAAAAATAATATCTAACGTGTCCATCAAACGTTTGGCTCAAAAATTTCTTTACCAGGGGGAGACTTTCTAATAACCTTGTAGAACTGTAGCAAAGATCAATATGGAATATACTGATCAAGTAACTAATTTCCTTTCTTTTATTATGGTAATCATGTAGAGCAATATATAGGTCACGAGGCTATAGCTCTGTCCTGCCCAGTCATTTCTATCCAAGAACTTTTGGCTCTGTGATAGTTTGAAGAGATTTTCACGGGCCACGTTTAACTTCCTTTGTGTCTGGAATGGTCCTCAAATGTGACGTGCTATCAGAATATGCTGGATGATCACATGCTGAGGGGGCTGTGCCCCCCCCCCCCCGAAATTGACCACCTTGCCAATTAATTCTGTTGCTTGCCCCCCCAAATAAAATTCTGTGTACGGCCCTGACATGTACTGTATAAGGCGAGTCAAAAATCGCAGTACACCCTGTTTTTTCGAAAAGCTTGCAGGAATTGGGAAATCTGAATATTCCAGTAAGGTACGGGGTGAGGTCATCTAACTTTTATGGTATGTACCGAACATGGCCACCATCTTGAATCTAAGTCAATTGTTTTAAATGGAAAGGGGGTCGTGTGTTATATCAAATAACATCAGCATTTTCTGACAATTCCACTCCTGTAAACAGATTTGAAGTAGCAGTTATGGTTCAAAAGTTACAACACATTTTGTTTGTATTACAGGCTGGACTGTTCTCCATAAAGGACAGTCATTTAATGTGTTCAACATGGTGTCCCTCTTGGTCAAGCCACATCTGAAGGCGCTGAATCCAATTGTCATGCACTCGCAGAAGGATTTCCGCAGAAATGCTGGCACACGCTTCTTCAATGCGTTGCTGGAGATGGCGTCTGTTTCCGATTTTCTCTACATATACGAGTTGCTTTAAATGACCCCACAGATAAAAGTCAAGTGGTGTGAGATCAGGTGATCTGAGTGGCCATTCCACAGCACAATGTCGGCCAATCCAATGACCAGGAAATTGATCATCTAACCACTGACGAACACCTGCACCATTGTGTGGTGGAGCCCCATCCCATTGAAAGTAAGACGGAAAGCTGCCATCTGCATTCAGAAGTGAGAGAAACACCACTTCTTGCAGCATTTTCAGGTAGCGTTGAGCATTTAGGTTCTAGTCAATGAAAATGGGTCCAATTACACGGGTACCCCATATTCCACACCCCACCATAATCTTTACGTGACCAACTACCTTGGAAGGTTCCATCCAGTGTGGATTGTGGTCGCTCCAATACCTGTGGTTGCGACAGTTGACTTCACCACTGACATAAAATTTCGACTCATCAACGAACAAGATACCTTGTATAAAAGAGGGATCTTGTCGACGTTGCTCTAGGGCCCATGTGCAAAACTGTATACGTCTGTCTGGGTCATCCTCTGCTAGGTGCTGGAATATCTGAATCTTGAATGGATGCCATTGATGAGCATGAAGGATTCGTACATTCGATGACTGTCTGATTCCACATTCTGCTGACAAACGTCATGTGGTGCGTTGTGGGCTCTTGACGAAGGACGCCAAAACCATTTTTGAGGTCGTCTCGTCAGCAGCACTTAATGGACGGCCACTCCGTGCGTTGTCAACCACAGTCCCAGTTTCTCGGAATTTCTTAATTAAGCACCTGACAGTATTGTGTGAAATTGGAGGTCTTTCTGGGTGCCGGTTGTTAAAATCTGCAGCTACGACACGGAAACTTCGTTCTCCAGGTATCAGAATGACCTCAATTCTCTCCTTCGTGGTCAAAGTCATCTTCAGTTACCTGGTACAAAATGAGACAAAATGTGTTGTAACTTTTGAACCATAACTGCTACTTCAAATCTGTTTACAGGAATGAAATTGTCAGAAAATGCTCATGTTATTTGATATATCACACGACCCCCTTTCCATTTAAAAAAAATTGACTGACTTAGATTCAAGATGGTGGCCATGTTTGGTACTTACCGTAAAAGATAGACCACCTCACCCATACCTTACTAGAATATTCAGATTTGCCAATTCCTGCAAGGTTTTCGGAAAAACAGTGTGTACTGGACTTTTGACTCACCCTGCACTATATAACTTCTTTCCAATAATAAGGAAGAAAAGCAAGATTCAAAAATAAGAAAGGTGTAAGAAAGTGGTTTTTAACATGGAAACATAATATTATTAATATTTAAAGTTATATAGCAGAGTAATACAAGGTCTGTTCAAAAACTTCCAGAACTTTTTTTTTTCTGTTTTTTTTTCAAGAATTCATACAACTTACAAACTCCTTCAAACTCTACTCCTTCCTAATGAACACCCTTGTCCCAGCAGTGCATGCACTTTTGAAGCAGTTTTAGAATACTTCTTCTGGAATGCAAATTTTTCTTGATCTCCACAATGGCGTCAAATACTCTTTCTACAAGGTAACCACAAAAGTTTTGCCGTTTTTATGCCGCCGTAAAAGGAAGTGATAGAAGATATGCAAATGAGTGTACAGTGTGGTCCAAAATCTATAAATACAGGGCTGTTGGGCATTCACATCAATCACATCTCGTGCAGAAGTAAAGACAAATGGAGGTATCGAAGGAATGGTTAGGTGTTGTATGGTTTACGACTTCAAGGTGGGCTTTTCAGCAGAAGCATCAAGTCGCCGAATGTGTCTTGCGTTTAGGCATGATGCTGTGAATGAATGCACCGCAAGGCATTGGTTCCAGAAATTCAGGTCGGGAGAATTTTCCATTTCTGATGAACCCCGTAGTCTAGTGTATCTGGTGGACTAGACATCAAATGGTTCACTACGAGCTGCTATCAACTGGCCAAACCATCAATGGGGACCTGTACTCCCAGCAGTCGGAACGTGTGCAACAAGCATTGCAACAGAAGGAGCTAGAATTGGTAAATCGCAATGGGCTACTCTTCCTTTATGACAATGCCTGCAATGCCTGGCCACATGTGGCGCAGGCAGCCAGGGAAACCATAGAGCGGATTGGTTGGGAAACTTTGTGTCATCCAACTAACTCACCAGATCTTGCTCCAACGGATTATCACCTTTTCCATTCTCTGGACAACCATCTTCGTGGAAAATCCTACACCAATGATACAGACCTGCGAAAGGCACTCACGGACTTCTTTGAGTCCAAGACCGGCAAGTTTAACAGCCAGGGGATTGATCAACTGGAGACACACTGGCAGAAGGTGCTAGATGCCAATGGGGATTACTTTGGGGACTAGCGATACGCTACTTTTTGTGTACATAATTGTTTTCTGGAATTAAAAACAGTAAGAACTTTTGTGGTTACCTAGTACCCAGTATCAGGAACAAGAAAAGGTCTGCTGGAGCCAGGTAAGGGAGTACAGGGGGAGGGGGGAAGAAGCACAATCATTCAGTGTTTGGCTAAAAACTCACAAACTGAGAATGCCGAGTGGCATATTGTCATGATGGAAAAACCAATTTTGAATGCACTAAAGTTCTGTTCGTTTTCTCTGAGGTATTTCAGAACTTGGGAGATAGTAACTCTGACAGTTCACTATCTGACCAGATGGGAGGAGGAATTCACAATGAACAACATCACAATTGGCATCAACAAAACACGGTCAGCATGATTCTGATACTGGGGCAAACCTAGCATTCTTTTTTTTGCTGAGGTGAATTGAAACAATCCATTTTGCAGACTGAACTTTGGTTTCAATGAAATGGCATAGACCCATGTTTATCGCCATAATGATAGTTGATAAGAAAGATTCATCCTCCTCAGCTCAGTTGAGGAGATCCTGATGGAACTTTGAACAGACCTCATATATGATTAAGATAATAATAATCTTACTCAAGAGGTTCACTGATGGGGACAATAAACTGCTTAATTTCTTTCATGGAAGTGGTCATCTTCTTCTCTTTATACATAGAAAGCAATGCATTTCGAATACCGACTAGATTTGGAACCCATTCAATCAAACCACACTCTTCGTTTAATGGAACGACAGACTTAAAAATTAAATGTATCAAAGATTATCAATCCATTTTTGTAAACATTGTTGCAATAATTTATTAAAGGAAATTTTCAACAACACGATTGATTTAAAAAAAGTAAATAATAATTTACACTGAAGAACCAAAAAATTATGACCACCTACTCACTAACACGTTGCGCCACCTTTGGCCTGCAAAACAGCTGCAACTCTCCTTGGCATGTATGCTATAAGTTCTTGGTAGATGACTAGAGACAGGTTGTACCAAATGTCTAAGCAGCGGTTACGCAAATCCGAGATATTCCGACACGGTCATGTTTGAGCTCTGAGCTGCCGCTCCATGACATCCCAAATGTGCTCTATCAGATTAAAATCTGGCAAGTTAGGTGGCCAGGACATTAATTGAATCCATCCTTATGCTCCTTGAACCTCTCCAACACAATTCGAGCCTTGTGACATGGGGTGTTGTTCTGCTGGAGGATTCCATTTCCAGTTGGGAAGACAGATGCCATGTAAGGGTGCAACTGGTCTGCAATGATGTTCAGATAGTCTGCAGCTTGTACAGGGGAGGAACTGTTCGCTTGGAAGTTGGTGTACCCTGACACGACCATCGACGTGATAAGAAATCGTGATTCATCTGACCAGGAAACTCTCTTCCATTTATCCACGGTCCAGTCTCGATGTTCCCGGGCCCATTGTAGGCGTAGTTGACAATGATGCTTGGGACACAAGTGGGACGTCTGCTGCGCAGTCCCATATCCAATAGTGTCTGCTGAACTGTGTGTTCCGAAACACTTGCACTTGGACTTGCATTGTATTGGGCTGCCAGCTGAACCACTGCAGGATAGTCTCCGACATTCTGTTTCTTTGATGATGCGTGGGCATCCAACAACTTGGTGTCTACTTTTGGTTTCACTGTCATTTATCCATTTTACATAAATACTAACAACAGCAGATCGTGAATAATTTACCAGTTGTGCAATTTCGGAGATGCTTGTTCCGAGTCTTCGGGCCATTACAATCTGCCCTCAATCAAATTCACTTAGATCAGCAGCCTTTCCCTTCACTCGCAAAATTAAGTGCAAGACTGATTCCTTACCTTCTCCGCAGCAGTTAAATACCATTCCCACTTAATTAATGTGCCTTCCATGTGATCCAGACGAGTTCATTCACCAATGTGGGGATGGTCATAATGTTTTGGCTCTTCAGTGTATTTTGTATACACGAAGCATACTCTAGCCTTACGTAAGTCCTAATGTGCAATTCGCGTCTTCGTGATTCGGTATTCCGAAGCAATGATTTATTCACAAGACTATTAAATTCCATCAATCGACAGTCCTTTCGCAGATCATCCTGCAACAAAGGAATATTTATTCTTGTTTTATTTCTTATCTTCATTCTGAAATTAAGTGTACAAGATGTCCCAAAACTTTAGAGTCAAAATTTTACAGATGGAAGAGGACTGTAAACTGGATACATGTATTTAGAAAAATGGAATCAATGGTCGGAAATGCATCTTTTCAAAGCAAACAACATTTTTTTTAAATTCATAAATAACTTATACCTCATACCAACAACTTACAGTTCAGATCAAGTGTTCAAAGTGTTTGAATTATGCATTTCAAGGGAAAGTTCATAGGTGCTTATTGCTGATGTTTCTGCCACACGACCAAATATCATCTCTTTAAAGTGTGGTATGGGAACAATTCTTTGTTTAGCAACCTGGTCAGCTCTCTGTAGCTTGAACAACCCAGCCTCTTGTAAATCGCACGATGCCAATTGAAAACTCTCTGTAAATCTGTTCAGCTTTCCGGACACTACATCCTGCAGCACCATCCATTAATACGAGTCTGCAAATTGTTTGTCTTGAAAACGAAAGCAGCCTACTAATATGTTCCTCATACGTATTACGGTACTCGTTAAGATTTCGTAGCATCTGAAACAAAGTACGTGACAAAAGCTTAAGTTCACTGATTTTGTTCTAGTTTATTTAAAAATGGTTAGTTTTAAAAATACCACATGTACAAATGTATAATTAACCTATAAAATAAAGTTTGAAACAGATTGCCAACTAAATCAAAATTTATTGACAAAAAAACCAAAAAAAAAACAGGGTGCAACAAATGTACAAATTCACAACCTCAAAAAAATAGATTAACCCGTTTTCCATAATTAAATATAATGATTCAGGAATACAGTCGATTCTCGATATAACGAACCTTCGATATAAGGAACGCCTCACCATAACAAACAGAGTAGCTGGTCCCAACCAAATTGCCTATGCATCTAATATATTTAGCTTCTCGATATAACAAACCCTGATATAACGAACTTCTTGTTTTAGCGAACAGTTCGTCGGGTCTTCTCACTATCATGCAATGGAAAATAACTCTCGATATAACTAACAGCAATTTGATTGGTCATTGAGCATGCAGAATAATGACGCAATGAGTTTTTCAAGTTTTAGTTTCATTTTTGAAAGCTTGCCACTGACTAAAATGCCGGCGAAACTGAAATCAATCGATTGGAAAGTAAGTTGAATGTGTTGCATACTGTATTAGCTGTACTCTAGCAATCTGATACCATACTGGGTTCCCATCATGATATCAGTAGAGCACTTGCATAGTTACATTAGAAAAATCTGATGTGCCTACGGATGAATGACTCAATTGGATAATGATGTTGTAACTTCAACCCTGCCTACTGAAAATGATAATGTTGCCTTAGTTAAGAGTCACTTCAACCAAACTGTGGCAGAAGTAGTTTCTTCTGATGAAGAAGAAGAAACTGGACCACAAGTCTTCGTTCCAACACACAAAGAAGCATCAAAAGCTGTATACACTCTGCAAAATTTTGTCATGTCATCTGAAGATGGGAATGCTGTGATAGCAAATATAATGGCTTTGGACAGTTTCATCACTGATAATGTCGTCTTTCACGACAGACCACATCGACTGATTTTTTTCAATAACAGTCTCTGTTACATGTGCTAAATATACTATTTATCTACAATAGTAAAATTTGACTCTCAATGTAACGAACTCTCGATATAACGAACGAATTTTCCGGTCCCTTGGCGTTCATTGTATCGAGAATCGACTGTATAATATAAATGAGCTTCCTGACTCAAATCATCAAAAACAAGATTCCTAGAGAGCGCATTTGACAGAATTTGGGAGAGGCCAGATTTCAGCCCCTAAATCTTAATAAGCAGGCAAATTTCGCAAATTATTAGATGCAGTTTGTGTCGTAAATGTAGCCATTAAAAATCCTGACCAAAAATCATGCAGAAAATGATCTGGAAGGCCCCCCGTGCAATTCATGGGAGGCCAGCAAAGTTGCCGCTAAGAGAAGCATCCTACTCTTGGAAGAGAGCCTGCCATCTTGTCACTGTAGTAGGCTTATCAATAAGTATGTGTACTATTCAGAGGTTCCAAACTTTGCAGAGAAAAAAACGATAAAGTGAAAACTAAACTTGAACCATCATCATTAGGATGCCAGACTGGAATTTGGATGACAACATGTGAATTAGAATACTGATTGGAGAAAAATCATCTTTTCAGGTGAGAAAAAATTAATCTGGATGGCCCAGGTGGGCTGTCTTATTATTTTCATGCCTTGAGAGAGAATGAGCAAATGATGTGTGGCGGAGGACCAGTGATGATTTGGATGTGAGGTACAGGAATTCCAGTAGACAGTACATCCATTCGCGCAACATGAAGAGTTCTGGACTGGTTGGAACAGAAGAAAATTCGATATTTTACATCACCAGTGCCTTCCTTCGATCTTAACCCAATAGAACATGTGTGCAGTGTATGCAAATAGAAAACAATAACGATCAATAGATTGAAGACTGTATTTGTTCAAGCATGGAATGAAGTTCTACAGTTATTTCTTTATATAATTCGCAAGGGTTCCTACACATGATAATAAATTGTTTTGTATGATTTCTTTCTGGGTAATGAACTTAAAGGTAAACTCCACGGAAAAAATCGACTTTATTTTTTTTTTTGTATCATAACATTAATCCAGGTTAATGGAGTATATATCATTCAAAATTTTTCGATTTTTCCTAATATTTTATTAAGAAAAATGCCTCGGAAAATTGAAAATTTGCGTGGGATCTTCCATTCCTTCTCCACAGAACACGGCGGAACAAGCTGTCATTTCCTGCCGCGAGAACCTCGGGGAATTTCGTCGCCGAGATTCTAGTCGCTTAGAACGATTATACATATCGTAAGATTTTGCTAACCTGTTTTAGGTCGGAATGCCTCCAATTTGTTCTCTGTTTGGATGTGTAAATAGACAGTCGGATAGAAATTTCACATTTCATAGATTTCCACAATCAGAATAGATTTGAAAAACAGTGGATTAGTTTTTGACAGCCAGGGAACTTTGATCCAACTCCAAACAGCATCGTGTGCTCATTTTGAAGATTCTTGCTTTATCTACGCATCCGCAGTTCTAAATGCAGTATCAATTCAAACAAGAAATTCGCTGAAACTAGATCACGTATAAGGTGGAACTAGATGCTCTTCCAACTCTAAACGGGCCTGGCGTTCTTCAAGAACAACGACCGCAACAGCACTCGTTAAACGCCGAAGGAATGAGGAGGAAGGCCTATGTACTGCATAAGGCACACGCCGCCCTAATGTGCACACGCCGATGCGGCAAGCAGAATATCCCGTTTCACGGTTTAATGCATAGGGCTGTATACCGCAGAAGTTGCAGTAGCATTTAATTCTGCTAACGGCCCTTGTATATCGCTGTTAGTTATCAAAATCGCAGTCGTCACTACCGGTCTTGTTTCATATTCATAGTCCACTGTGATGCCCAACTGACAACTAACCGATAGCGTCCAATGTGTGACGTCACGAATTTGAAACTCCTTCGCACTTCTCGGCAACTTGTGACGTAACAGTTGCCGAAATATGGCGCCAGTGTCGATCGCAGGGGGAGGGAAAAAATGAAAGTTTTTTTTATACATTTTACCAATTTTGAGTTTGAATTGAAAATTTTTATACATGCTATGTTATTATTGAGACCTTCATCTTTCATTTTAAACAAAGTTGTTTTGGGTGTGGAGTTTACCTTTAACCTTTAGTTGCATCC
>JAHWFO010000739.1:0-13253 GCA_023313115.1 Rhysida immarginata
GAAAGGCCGCAGGTTTCAGTCGGACGATGAAGTAAAGGAAGAGGTTTTGGAATGGTTCCACACGCAACCGAAAGACTTCTTCCATAAAAGAATTCCACACCTTGTCAACGCATTTGGAGAGCATTTTTAAATTCCTTGTATACACTTTGGATAAAATAAATAATTTTCGTTTTCATTTGTACGACCCTTATAACGTAGATTAACCAAAAAAAAAGTGAAATTAAAACAGGTAAAAATAACCGACAAGAAAATTTCAATCAATTTTAAAAATGCCGAGGCATTCGCCAATAGTCATATTATAAAATTTCAAAAAGTATTTCTACATTGAGTACACACTAAAACTGCCGACAATAATTCAACACAGGGCACACACAAAAAAATTCACACCCTACTCCAAGAGTGGGCACGGTCTACTAAAAATTTTAAGTGTGCGTCGAGAGTAGTAACCTCCAAGAGAAACAATACTAACGTTGAGAGTCTCACGCGAAATCGCAAAGCCGACAAAACCGCAAAACGTCATGAAAAACAGAGGGAGATAGATAGTTGTTTAAAACATGGCTAAGGCCGCCTCCTTGATAAAGACGAAGCTAATGAGTTTGTTTGAAATTTAACTACGAGGGTGGGCTGAAAAGTAATGCCTCCATGGCTGTAACTTTTTTTTTTTAACCGATTTTCAAAATTTTTTTGTATCTGATACTCGCATTTCTCCTCTATGTAAAGCACCATTCACTTTTCGACATAGTCCCCATCCCTTTCCACGCATCGTACCGACGCGTGACTAGTCGGGTGAACCCGTCTGAGAGGAATTCCGGGGTTGTCGTCGACACAAGGATTGAATGGCAGCTTTGGATCCTCTTCTGCAGCAAGATAATGCCCGTCCGCACACGATCGCCACACATCAGAGGGGGTTGCAGCGCCTACAGTTCAAAGATGAAAAACTGCACTTCAAAAACGAAAGACTTTGCACCTTGCGACTTTCACCACTTCCCAAAGAGGAAAGAGCACCTTAAGGGGCATGAGTTACATTCTGACGACGAGGTGAAACCTGCCGTTCGGTCTTGGTGTCGACAACAACCCTGGAATTCCCCTCCGTTGGTACAATGCGTGGAAAGGGATGGGGACTATGTCAAAAAGTGAATAGTGCATTGCAAAGAGGACAAATGTGAGTATCAGATACAAAAAGAATTTTGAAAATCGGTTAAAAAATAAAAAAGTTACAGCCATGGAGGCATTACTTTTCAGCCCACCCGCGTATTATCGAATGTCTAACTATATGGAGTCTCAACAATAAAATTGGCAGTCACGACTTCTTCGCCGTCTCCAACACTCTGTTTTGACCATTTGTATTGCGGATTCGCCGCCGCTTCGGCACGCTTTGGTCCTCCATTTGGTTTTGAATAAAAAACACAAATGGAGTGCGCAAATAAACGAACAAATAAACAACGGCTTGTGTCGTTTTTGTTTATTTCGTTTTTCTGATTTCATTTATTTGGCCAACGTAAACAGTTTTTAAACCGTTTATTTTGAACCGTGAAACCAGCCATTGAGAAGATGATGTTGGACACAGTTTCAGAGCTGTAGCTAGTTAGGAAGTGAGCAGAATATTGATTAACATTAGCAAACAAGTGAAGTTAAATAAAAGTGTGTAAAAAGAAATCGATGGTTCCCCCAATTTGAAATTTGCATTGCACTGCTTAAGCATTGAAGAGAAGAGCTGGTTGTGGGTCAAATTTGCAGATACGAGGTCTGTTCAAAAAATCCGTAGACTGTTTGAATTGTGCGGGCCCTGTTGGTCCCAATCAAAATCGCTTGGTGTCGCCATCTTCTGACAGATCCGCTGATTACAAGGCAGTTTTTTGATTGCAAATATCAGTATTGGTTGATTAGCTACGCGGTTGTTTGTGAAGTGTGTTTTTTTTCGTTTGGCGGATTTTTAGAATGAGTGATTTGAACGAGCAAAGGGTTGCTGTGAAATTTTGTGTTAAACTCGGAAAAACTGCCACTGGACGAGTGGAAAAGGCCAGAAATGTGGACGAGAGGTGACTGGTTGTTTCATCACGACAACGCTCCAGCCCATTCAGCCCTCAGAACTCGAGAGTTTTTGGCCAAACACTCGATCACTGTTCTTCCTCACCCACCCTACTCACCTGACCTCGCTCCTTGTGACTTCTTCTTGTTTCCCAAACTCAAAAGACCTTTGAAAGGAAGGAGATTTGAGACGATTCCCGACATAAAGGCAAATGCGACGAAGGCACTGAAGGACATCACAAAAGAAGCGTTCCAGGACTGTTTCCAAAAGTGGAAACACCGTTGGGATAAGTGTGTGCGTCGGGGAGGAGAGTACTTTGAAGGGGACCCAGATGTGTAACTTCTGAATAAAGTATATTTTGTTTCATGACGTCAGTCTACGTATTTTTTGAACAGACCTCGTATAATAGAAGACTAGCATGACCAAAAATATACGATTTGGCAAACTGAAAATGAAGTTTCCTCTTAAAGTAGCAAAGAGGCAGAAATCATGATACGAGGGGCGATTGATAAATTGTGACATTTCATGTCAGTGAGTGTCACATGGGTCCGGCGGAGAACGTGTAGGGGTTTGTCTGATTCTTAGTTATAAAACTATGGGTAGTTTTTATTTTATAGTTTTGTAAGATACACATTGTTTCTCTCTTTATTTCTCTTGTGTGTTAATATTTATTTTATTATTCAGAAATAATATATTTTAAGATGTTTGATTTTGTTAATTTTTAAAAGGCTGTGGTTATTTTTAAGTAATTGTTGGCGATTGCTGTTTGCGACAATGGTCGTTCAACAGGAATCGCCTTTGTTACCGAGAAAGCATTGTTTCTGGGATCTTTTCCGAGAAGCCGTGCATCTCGGATTTTTTTTTGTATTGTTGGGGTTTTTCTTGCATTTCTTAAGTTGGGATTTTTTTTTTTGGCTGTGAGCAACCGCTGCGAATGGACGTAAAAAAAAAGGTCACAAAATGGTGGGAACGCCGGAAAGTTCGAGAGATGTTTTGTTAGTTTATTCTCAGTGAGAGCTTGCAAAAGAATTCGATTATCATAAATAATGTACTGAAGTACGGTACCCAATTTTAATCGAAAAAGAAAGTAATCCAGGTCCATTGGAATTTTCGATGCTGTTACTTCCGACTGGTTGTCGCGTTCGACCGGAGATTGAGTTTCGACACATCAATGAAGTCAGCGAGCAATTCAGATGACATTAGCGGGTGAGTTCGTTCTGTGTTGTGTGTCCAAGAAAGCCTGCTGATTTATGCGAAGAAATAGTACAACTTTAGTTAGAGAAAACAGAGCAAAATACGTAAACTTTAACAGGAACAGTGGTCGTGTATCACAGAGACTGTGGTTATAACACAGTGAGAAACTGCGTAATTGAACATTAGAGAAACATTTAGTAATGAGGTTATAATAATGCTGTACTATGTCTGTATTATAGATAATGAATTACAGTATTTGCGTAGCATGCATGATTAATATTATGGGGAGTCAGTGATGATGCAACTAAACTTAATTAGGTATAAGCAGGAGTCCGTGATCCAAATATTATTTCACAGGCAGTTGCACTTTGTGTCCGTGTGGGCGTGCCTGTTGCTCTTGCCGAGCAAAAGTTAATTGACCACGTCCACCGAAGTGCGTTTAATGCTGCTATATTGATCCACAAATACGCTGGAGTGCTAATAAGAGGTTACTATGGACCCCCTCTTATGCGTTACTTAATCAAAAGGTCCGTGCGACGTGGGTATGCGTCCATTTTATCCTGTGTTTTAGTGAAAGAATAGCATAGTAGCGTTATTCCGGTTTTAGGACCGGCCGGTATAACTCAGGTGTGTTTGAACTGATGCACATAGATATTAGTTGCAGAATCTAGCACATGTTGTTGTTAATTACGCTAATGTCATGAATAATAATAGTCAATTAGTAATATAGTTTCCTAAGTTCGGTGAGGGCCCTCTACTGATGTTACTATATTAGATAAAGATTAGAGTCCATCCACTGTATAGATTAACATACGTCTGATTATGCATACGTAGATTGAGCCAAGATGAATATTTAAGTCCTTGATGAGAAATAAAGAGAGTTATTTTGTAATTTTAATTGATCAGTTGCTGAAGAGGTTTCACTTTAATTTTAAGATTCACACCCCCGTGGTATCAGCTATGAACCCTTGACGCCCGTCTCACCTGACAGTTGTTGAAACATAGTAAGAGGGGGAGGGGTGTCACAAAATAAGGTCTCCATGGCTGTAACTTTTTTATTTGTTAACCGATTTTCAAAATTCTTTTTGTATCTTATACTCGCATTTGTCCTCTATGTAATGCACTATTCACTTTTCGACATAGTCCCCATCCCTTTCCACGCATTGCGCCAACGCGTGACTAGTTGGGTGAACCCGTCGGAGAGGAATTCCGGAGTTGTTGTCGACACCAGGATTGAATGGCAGCGTTTACCTCGCCGTCAGAACCAACTCATGTCCCTTAAGAGGCTCTTTCTTCTTTGGGAAGTGGTGAAAGTCGCAATGTGCAAAGTCTTTCATTTTTGAACTGCAATTTTTCATCTTTGAACTGTAGGCGCTGCAACGCCTCTGGTGTGTGATAGTGACTCATGTGCGGGCGGACTTCATCGTACTCCAGAAGAGGGTCCAAAGCTGCCACTCAATCCTGATGTCGACAACAACTCCGGAATTCCTCTCCAACGGGTTCGCCCAACTAGTCACGTGTCGGCGCAATGCGTGGAAAGGGATGGGGACTATGTCGAAAAGTGAATAGTGCATTACAAAGAGGACAAATGGGAGTATAAGATACAAAAAGAATTTTGAAAATCGGTTAAAAAATAAAAAAATTACAGCCATGGAGACCTTATTTATTAATCGCCCCTCGTAAGACAATTTAGTTTGTGGGCTGCCACAATATAGCGGGTGTTCAATTTATCTGAAGACATTGAAATATCTCGAGAACCACACATCGGATCAAAAAAGTGTGGAATGAAAAATGTTCGTCTCGAAGGGGGACATCTAATGATACCAAACTCGACCCCCCACCCCAACCCCCCATTTTTTATTGCAGATTTGGATTCTCCAGAAAAAATTACCCCAATTTGACCTACGATTCAAGTCATTTCGTTCACAGATGGCGCTGTAATCGACAAAAATCAAAATGGGTAAAAAATCGTTGAAAAATGGCGATATCTCAAGAAATAGGTATCAGATCAGCAAAATAAAATTAAATTTTTATGATATTCTTACAAATGCTACTTAATGGCACCATAATTGTCCACCCTATTTCTTGGGATATCGCCATTTTTCAACGATTTTTTTACCCATTTTGATTTTTGTCGATTACAGCGCCATCTGTGGCCGAAACGACTCGAATCATAGATCAGATTGGGGTAATTTTTTCTGGAGAATCCGAATCTGCAATAAAAAATGGGGGTTCCCATTTAAGTTTTTTTACTCCTCCCTCCGCCACCTCCATGGGGTGGGGGTGGGGGATCGAGTTTGGTCTCATTAGATGTCCCCCTTCGAGACGAACACTTTTCATTCTACACTTTTTTTGATTCTATGTGTGGTCCTCGAGATATTTCAATGTCTTCAGATAAATTGAACACCCGGTATACTGGTTTAGATCCCAACAATCAGCACATCTTCAAGGCACCAGCAATGTGGGCCAGAAACATCAATCTTTGCAATAAAAATATCTCGATTAGCTCATTGGATGTAAAATTTTACACATCTTTTTTTATGCTCTATCGAATGCAATAGGCCTAGTTTTGCAACTGGCTTACACGATTTGAGAAATCCCCTTGTTGTTTCTGAATCTGAATTCATGCATTCTTATTTTTTTTTTCCCTGCATGTTTGTTCTTTTATATTTGCTTTTCCATCATATACAGGGTGACCCAAACTTATCCAACGTAAATGTTTAGGAACACTGTATGGTTCAAATGGAACAAAAAATCTCCTATAAACATTCCATCTACAACCTGTGACAATGAAGTTCGGTGAATGACGTCAAATTGCTAACAGTCGTAAAAGTGCACCATCGTCGTATCCTGCCCCAGACAGGTTGAGACATGTTTAAACAAATTTGAGAGAATCAGCGCTGCGAGTGTGTTTATTGTGTTTAAACATGACATTGAAGAGAGAAGGCGTACTACGCGCAGTCGAAACCCAAAATGGATCGACGAACGAAAGACTCATGAAATGATGACAACAGATTACAAAGAAAGTGGTGTTACTTTGAAGTGTGTTTATGAGTGGTTTAAACGGTTCCGAGAAGGCCGGAACACCGTAGAAGACGCCCCCCCGAAGTGGCCCGACATCCAACGTAATGTTACGACCCAACTGAAGGCTATCCCTAAAAACGATTATCCCAGGAGTTTCCAGGACTTGTACAGGCATTCCCAGAAGTGCATTACCATCGACGGGGTTTACTTTGAAGGATAGTAACTGCTGTTTCATGTAAGCGAGCAATCCACTCTCAATATGCCATCATTCACCGAACTTTATTGTCACAGGTTGTAGTTTTGATCGTATGTGAGATATCGACGTTTGTCTATTTTCTTGTAGAGTTGTTAAAGCAAATGAATAAAACACTCGAGAGTGCAGATCACTTTTATTCTGCATACTGACAAAACTACAAAACAAAACTAAAATGATACAAGGAATAAGAATAAGAAGAAAGTAACAAATCAATGCACTGCTTCCAATGCACTGGTTACATCTTCGGACAACTGAGCTGGTAGCTGCCGGGCATCCATCCAATTGCAATCGGACGTTTCTTCGTACATTCCAAAAGGATGTAAAGGTGATCTTAGAGAAAATCAAGAAAAACTAAAATGTGTTCACTCAGCCAGGTAGAAAACGGGGGCCAATGAGCTGACTATTAAGTATGCCCATCCACGCACTGACACTGAAGTGATGTTGGAAACGGTCTTCAGCTATCATATGAGGATTCTCGTGTGCCCAGATATGGGCATTGTGAATATTAAATATACCTCTTCGAGAAAACGTGGCTTCATCCATCCATAAAACCAATTGAGAGAAATATCTATCCACCCTTTGAGCATTCACAAACCACTCACAGATTTCAACACGTTTCCCCGATCTTCAGCCCCCAATTCTTGTACACGGCATACGTGAAAAGCATGCCTACCCTTGCATCTCAAGTGTCCTTCGAATTGCCTCTCTGGGGATGGCTATTTCGGCAGAAGCTCTTTGCACACTTGTGGAGGGATCGTTGTCAAAATGGTTGAGAACGACATCTCCTCTACGCAGGACACGATGGGCCTGTTGATCCCTTCCACATCTGAACGATCCTGTCTCCCTTAGAACTTTGTGTACCCTCAAAAACACCTCCCGATATTAAAATGCAACCATGTACAATCCGCTGGCTTCTGCAGCGTTACTAGCAAACAAGCCCATAGTAAAAATGAATGTCCGCATATTCTTCATTTATGAAAACAAATGGCATAATGAACTTGGTCGTTGTTTTCAACAATACGAGTAGGTGCTCAAATCAACCGTCAAGTCAATAAAATACCTTTCACACATGTTACAAGTACAACGATTCCTTTTCCTGTTTGGCATATGCAAAACAGGAAGAGTACATTTAAGAATAAATAGGTAAACCTACAGGTTTTTTTTAAGAAAAGACTCTAAATAAAATAAAATAGACAAATGTTGACATCTCACACATGATCGAAACTAGATGTACCGTAAATCTTCTACTATAATGCGACTCCACTTTTTCGGCCCAAAAAAATCGGCAAAAATCCTATCCTCTTGTATAACGTGACCCCCATTTTTGACTCCTCGCGAGATATAAAATGTGCAAACTTATACAGAAAAAAAATCTTTATTTTTAAATAGTCTGGATATTTAATATTCAAAAACCTTCAAAATCAACTTCGACAAAAGCAACTGCCTCAACTTCATCGAGGCAGTTTGGAAGTTTATAGCCCTACATTGATATGGAAAGCTTTCTCACTTGCACATCGACAAAAAAACACAACAGTACATCAATTTTCTTAATAAAAAGACAAGTAATCTTTATTCAGTTTGATATTTTCACTGCATAAGCTTTCTTGTAGGCTTTGGTTCGAGCCAGTTTGGAAGTAGGCCTATTTAGAAGTATTGATGTTTGGGAGAAGTTATTTTCGATGTTGTTAGATGTTGGCGACGAGAAATTCGAATAAAAAGTGAATTACAGTCAATTCTCGTTAATACGAAATCGTGGGGACCAAGAAATTTTTTCGTATTATTCGTATTTCGTATAAACCAACAATACTAAAAGTGTTATGAAATAAGCACGGAAATAGAATACTTTAAGTTAGAAATAATTTTTATTCATCTCTCCTAAAAAAATCTGTAATAACAGTTTGTTTTCGCGCTAAAACGATTTTTTTTATTGTTGAAATAAATAACGGGCAAATTTTATACGTTTTTAAAACAGCGTGGCCTGGCGAATTTGCCAATAACTATCGGCTTTTTCTTGTCAGTGCCATCCATATTTGTACATAATAATACTGACAACCGTTCTTTGCTACTTTTCCCTATGAAAGATACCGTAAAAAAACATTAGATATATGTACAAAATTATCAGTAAAAAATACAATAAAGTTTAAATGACGCATGCATACCTCCATGACACTTTTCACCTTTTAAATGATAAGATTTCTCGGGCAGAAGATTATAAAATAGGGCGGTTTCGTCAGCGTTGTAACTTCAGATCTAATGAAAGATCCTTTCGTTTCCTTTTGCTTGAAGCTGTCATTGAATAAAATTCCTGACTGTAGATAACTGCGTTGTAGCCATGAGAAAATTGATTTTGAAACAATACCGATATTGCACTTGTTTAAATAAAGATTTGAGCGCCATGTGACAGGATTTCAGATCTGAATAGCTGAACCAATCAGATTTCCTGTTAGCTTCAAAGCACGTGATTCAGATTTAGCGAATCAGATTTCCCGTTAGTTTGAAAGCACGTGATTCAGATTTCCCGTTAGTTTGAAAGCACGTGATTCGTTAGTTTGAAAAATTCGACTAAATAACCGATGTTTTTTTTATCGAATAATCGACTAAAATTATCGACTGATTAAAAAAATCGAGCATTCATTTATTCGAATACTGTAATTCAGAAGCAATCACATATGAAATGACTTTGAAAATTATTTTTATTAAATTTACACTTCGAAATCTGAAATTTTATCATTAAAATTGTTCCTAAAAGGACTATTTTTCAATAAAATTATGAAATTTTCCTTCGTATAAACCGTATTTTAATAAAAATATGTTCGTATAAAGCAGAGAATTTTACATAGTAATTGCTTTTTCGGGGACGGGCCACACAATGTTTTCTTATTAACAGGAATTTCGTATTAACGAGAATTGACTGTAATTTATTGTATAATGAACTGGACACTGAATATGCAACATAATTAATGTATAATATACGGTAATGTTATCATAACAAAATCTCCTCCGGCCGCAGTCGTCGGAGGGCTGATTTTTATCCTCTTGTATAATACGACCCAGCAAATTTAGATGCTTTTTTAGGCCAAAAAAAAATCGCATTATAGTAGAAGATTTACGGTAATGTTTATAGGACATTTTTTGTTCCATTTGAACCATAAAACGTTCCTAAACAATTACGCTGGATAAGTTTGGGTCACTCTGTATAATTCTTTAGAGTAATCGAATAAATTACGTAATGCCTTAAAACAAATTCTGTAAAATAAATTATTAACATAAAATTTAATTCAAAATACAGAGAAAGTAATTGCTAGCTCAGTGGCCAATAGCGCTAAGGCATAGGTCTTGTCGCTCCTGAGGGCAGCGAATTGCAGATTTGAATTTAGCTGAGATGTTTGCGTTTGTTCCTTTATTAACAAGCTTTAAAGACCAAGGAAAGCGTCAGTAGGCTGATCCCTTGCGAGGTTAAATTTCAAACAGACCCAATGGTTATTTAACATCCTCGACACCAAAAACGTAAAAGAGGAACATAAAAGACGGATACAGAAACAAAAAAGAGGCATGGCAAAAAAGTGTTACTCTCACCATATTTATCACCATATAAAAGTATCACCCTCCTAAATTCTTTTCTATAAGTAATGAGGTCAAAAGAGGTTAACTTACTTGTTTGTCAATTCTTCTTTAGCTTTCTGGAGATCAGACTTCAAGGTTTCTTTTTCCTAAAATAAGAAGTCTAAGTTAACTTCATTGAACGGATATATATTAAGAGAAGGACGAGACACAAGAACCCTGGAATACAATAAATAATCGTTATTAATTAAAAATACAAATAGCTCCTAACTATGCCACCATATTTATGGGGGAGGTGGAAACCAAACTGCTTTCCACATCTCCCTTGAAGCAGTTAGTCTGGCTACGGTATATTGACGATGTTTTCCTGATCTGGCCACATAATGAAGACTCTCTCCTATCTTTTATAACCCACTAACTCCATCCACCCCTCTATCAAGTTTTCTCACAATTATTCTATCACAACTGTTTCTTTTTTGGATGTCTCTATCTCTAACAACAAATTGTCTACTAATCTCTATAAGAAGCCCACTGACAGGCACCAGTACTTACATTATGATAGCTGCCATCCACGCCATTGCAAAGATAACATCCCTTTAGGTCAGTTAACTCGCATCCATAGAATATGCACTAGTCAGTCTGACAAGGACTTCCATGCCAACGTCCTTACTCACTCCCTTAAAGCAAGAGACTACCCCAAATCTGTCATATGCGCTTCTATCTATAAGCATCGCAATTCCTGTTCTAACAACAATCCTAAACCTTCTCCAGCCATGGCCACACCTACGTTAGTTCTTCCTTATCATCCAACCCTCAATAGTATTAAAAACACCCTAAGGAAACATCAACATATAATTGACAACTCTCCTCTTCTCCATTCCATTCTACCAGAACCACCTAAAGTTTCTTTTAAACGGACATCTAATTTTAAAGATATTCTGGTCCATGCTGCTATTACTAAACCACGCACTTCCACTAAGGGATGTTCTCCTTGCAATGAAAAGCGTTGTGGCGTTTGCCATTTTCTTAACCCTGCTACCTCCATTACTTTCAAAATTAACCAGAACCTGACCTGCACTTCTCACAATCTAATTTACCTGTTACATTGCAGAAACAGTATCTCAGTGAGACAGGCAATATCATACGTGCCAGATTTGCCAGACATAAATTCGACATCCTTAGCAATGCTGACTCCCCTGTTGCTAAACACTTTAATTCCCCTGGCCACTCTTTACAGGCCATCAGCCTTTATATTCTTTGTAGTAACTTCCATAACAAAAAAGAGAGAAAGCAATTCGAGTCTTTTCTTATTTGGAAATTCAATTCCCTCACCCCTAATGGCATTAACCTTAGCAAAGGCACCATTCCCTCATTACCTTTCCCATATCCCTCTCCAACTTCAGCTATTCCTTAATTTGTCGCAAGCTCTATGGGCCCTTTTCTTTTTTTTTTTTTCGTATCTTATCTTTTATTTCTTCTTTTCAATGTTCCTTCATATTTTTCTACTTTTGACCCGACGCTCTTACATGTGGGACTATTTTACAGGGTGACTAGCGACCGGGAATTGCCAGGGAATTTTATTTTTTTTTTGTAACCGGGAACAGTCAGGGAATCATAAAATCGAAAATTTTGAACAATGTCAATAATATTCTTTCATGACAGCCTTTTTTGTCTGCTGATGATCAGGAAAAATCAAGGAAAATTCAGGGAATTTTACGAAATCTTTTTGCTAGGCACCCTATCATTCCTAAACTTTTTTATAATTTCAATTTCATATGTGTCATCCTATTGCATTTTTCTCGCCGCCCCCTTATTATTTCCTATTTGTCCTCCGTCCTGTCCTATCCCAACAGTTCTTCTAATTAATCTCATTTGTTCTCTTCTTGTTTTTCAGCCAATACCGTATTACTATTCCCCATGCAAACTATATATAAACCCGTCCGTTAGTACAACTTTCTTAACTTCAGGATAATTCTCTAATATTTTATTTGCTTTTAGAGAATTATCCTTTTTTGCTTTGATAAAGAATAGTCTGTCTCTATCCGAAACGTCAGCTTTTTATTTGTATTTTTAATTAATAACTATTATTTAACTTCATTGAGTCTTATATCTCATGATATTGCAATCACACAACGCAAAATATAATAAGCAAATATAAACTTGAAGAAAGTTAAGAAAAAAACATGTAATGAATTATTCCACTTACTTTCAAAGCATTCTGCAAATTTCTCTCCATCGTTGCTAATCTTTGGGAAAACTCTTCAGTCAGTGTCGTCACATCCCGTGCGTCGGCTGCATGTGCCTGCTCTACTTGTTGTAACTGTCTTTTAGTGTTCATTTAATTAAAAAGAAGAAGAGTTTTATCCATTGACATGTGCTCACAAGTTAACACACCAATAAAACGCTTTCTTAATATTATAATTACTTGGAGGTTGTTTCATTTTTCTCCTGTAAGCAAATGTTCTCACGACTTAGTTCAAGCAGCCTATTTTCCCGGACCTTCAATATCTCGGTCATCTCTTTCAACTTCTATGAAGGAACAACATTACATTTTAAATACTGAACATTACCTCCTAGCTACTTAAACATTATGGCAAAGAGGTAGTAGTATCTTTGCTATGTTATTTGTTAGTTATCCTTTTCAAAACATTATAATCTTCACAGCAGAAATAAAGGGTGAACAAACCAAAACGAAGCAAAAATAAAAACTGATGCTCATCTATAAATGATAACAAATCTCAAACCCTTATGTCATATAATTTTTTATTTCATTTTAGTTTCTCAATGAACTTCATCCTTATTTACGCAAGTGATCAGCAAAAGAGAAGCACATTGTTCTGAGATCAAAAACAAACAATCACAAGAGACTGCAAACATACGGTGTTTATAGAGATTAACCAAATGCTTCACTGTCGCAGCTGCAGCTACCAAGGAAGGAGTTTTGCAATCAACAAATTTATAACGTTCTTTTAATTCACCTTAATAACATCTATTTTGTTTAATAACAAGAAAATTAAATATATTAATCTTTTGTTAATTTTTGTAAATTTATTACAGATTTGTTCTAAAATAAATAAAAAAATTCTCTATTTTATAAACGTAGGAGTTGTGATAAATATATTAATTAAGATAAATAAAACTCCTTTAATTAAAAGAAAACAAATAAATTAAAATACATAATAGAAAACA
>JAHWFO010000752.1:0-17223 GCA_023313115.1 Rhysida immarginata
GTTAGGCGGATTGAATAGCAATGTTGATGTACGACCCATTGCTCCTAATCCAGACTGTTACATACTAATGTTATTGCGCATTAGGGGATGGAACTTTAAACTTCAGTAGAAGCCATTCCCGTACTAAGTTGTGTTGTGTTAACGCTTGTTTTGGTTAACGTGAACTGGGTAGTACACGTAGTACACCTTTATTGTACACTAGAGTTGTGTAGAAGTTATGTGAATTACGTATGAAGGACAATTAAATTCCTTGTACATGACTGTAACTATCCATGCTTAAATTTTGGATTCTCAAAGAGTGCGCCGGGACCCGCTCTTTAGTACTTTAATTCGAAGTCGGAATTAAATTTAATTTCCCCCCCCCCCTCATTTCTTGTGTTCGTTAGTTTATTGTCTTCCACTGCTACGGCACGTGACATGTAGCGCTTTCCTACGCTGGTTACGCTTATGCCAGAATAATAGAACAGTGTAAAGAAAAGGGTTTTATTATTTAACAGGGAAGAATAGTGTAACAAAAGTTACAGTATCAAACGGAGAAGACAAATGGATCAAAAGAATCAACTGTACAGCGCTGCTGAAAGAAAAATGCACCCCGTTCTTCCCGTACGATGCACGAAACCAGTGTGAGATAGAAATAAAAATTAGTTAAGGCATCGTTATCCATTGTAAAAGGGTTTTAGCATCAAAATGTTACGAGTAGTAGCGGCTCGTTGCTATAATATGTGGAGGGGCACAAATACAAAATTTCAGGTTCCTAGGCCTTTTCGTACAAAAGTTATAGCTAGATTTGTGTTTAGAGCCTCGCGGCCCCTGCCAAGGCCTCAGAGGACTATATCAATTCTTAGTGTGCAATAGCTAAATTTTTAAGTAACACATTATAAATATAAAAAATTTCAGGTTTCTGGACTTCTGGTTTAAAATTTATAGCTTAATTTGAGATTGAGGCCGCAAGGCCTCTGCCAAGAGACTTACAGAATTTTTAATATAGATTAGCTAAATTTTTAAATACCACACAATGATTAAACAAAATTTCAGGACCACAGGCCTTTCTGTTCAAATTTTATAGCTTCAATTGTATTTCAGGCCGCCAGGGGCCCCAAGGCCTACACCAGTCTCCTTGTATATTGTCTACTAGCAAAGATACCCGGCGTTGCCCGGGAAAATTACACTTGTAGGTAAACAGAACAGTCTCAAAAATTAAATTAAATTTTGCAAATTCTTAAAAATAAACAAATGAAAATGCTTAGAATACATACAGTAAAAATTCTTAATGAAAATTCAAAGAAAAAATTTTTACAGGCTCACAATGGATGGACCTCTCCAAGGATGCCACTGCTAGTCTAAATAATTTCTTAATCTTGTAATCTTACTTCAGATGTACACTTGATGTTGTTGCAATTTCCTCTCCACTCTCGATGTGTTGAAGCAAAACTTGGCCATTCATTACTTTGTTTAGTCTAGCGGTCGCCGATTCTTCTATTTACTTACACAATACAGCACGGAGCTAAACAATACCTCCTAGAAAGAAAGCCTGTGAACTGAAAATTCATGCATTGTTACATCATCATAAGAAGTCATAATTTAGGGCTTATTATTGGTAGAAATATGATTAACAATGCCTTTGTATGATGATGTTGTAACGCTCCGGTTCTACGGACAACTTACAGTACATTAAACTTGTGTTTTTACTTTAGAAAACAAAGTGTTATACCAAGCACAGACTTTTAAAACTGACCTTTAAGAATTCATAAAATACGATTAATCATTAAGTAAAGGAATAGAATACGCTAAACGCTAAGTCTTCGAATTTCAAAACTGTGCTTTATTCTTTTTGATTCTTATTCATTAATTTTTCACATACATTTCTATAAATCGTTTGTTCGGATTTTGAGTTTTCTCAACTGACATTTTTTAACACTTTCTTTTCCTCTCTGTCACTCTCGATGCTAGACTTTATATGTATCTTTTGTAGGTAGGGTTTTATCCTTAATTGTATAGTCTTAAAGTACTACATACTACCTGGTCTTCGATATATACAAGTTCGGGATCTATGTATGTACAAGGAGGTCTGAATCGACCTTTTGGCACAGTTCCATTCGAAAAAAAAAAAACACAAATGTTAGAATTTTCTTTAAGCTAAGTATCCTATCGATATAAACATCTACTTATCTTCAAGTCATCATTTCTATATCTATTAAATAGTTCATTCAAATTTATGTTATCTTTCAAAATTTCTTTTAATTCTTAAGACATCCCAATAACGGAGCTAAATTCTACTTTCTTAACTACTCTCCGAGTAAGTGTTAAAACTTTAAACTTTGGTATTCTTCATAACCTTAATCATGTCTCTTTCATATCATAACATCTACTTCGATAGGTTTTGGAACCTAAATTCTCGCCATTGATGAGAAGTTACGTTGTACTCGAAAGCAACCATTATTGACTTAGGTAAAGTCAGCCGACGGGGGATTAAGGTAAGTCAAAAGGGGGGGGGGGGGGGAGTATTCTATAGGATCGGGTTAATATGGTTAGTATGTGGTAGGACCGCCGATAAATATACCTAATTTTCTTATTTCTCTTCAGACAAACATCGATGGAATTTGTGTAGAAATTCTTCGAAAGGTAATTTTTCCCAGATTTTTGAACACAACATTTGGTTTTCGAGTTGCTTCGAGCTTCATTCTTTGACTCCTGCCCTTCTAAATCCTAAGCGCTGGCATTGGGGCTGGCTGTCTTCAAAACCTGTTCGAAACAAAAAAAAAACTCGGCAGAGTGTTTCCAATGATAAAGGTCATGGCCCAAAATAACTACTACTTTACCGGATACGTGAAAGTAACATTCGTCCTATGTATTAACGTCCTGGCGTGGCTTTGAAAACAAAAATTCATTGGGTCGATTTCACTTTCTCCCACGTTCTACAGGACTTAATTTCAGAGCGAGGGCTTGTCTTATGTTTTCATTTGGTTAATTATCAAATTTAAGATTCAAATGATTAAAATTCTTTGGCGTAGACTGGATACGCGACACAATGTAGACTCCTTCATTTTCGAGTCTTCCACATTCTATAAGACATTGTCTTGAAAAAATGCGACTTCCTTGTTGTCTAACGCCATTTTTTTTTTGTTAGCAACTACCCTACATCGAGACCAAGAGAAGACTAAAAAAAAAACTTAATATTCCTCCAACAAAGCCTGCAAGGTTCCATTCACGTGCTTATTGTCCGCGGACGAAACAATCGCTGAAATTCCTTTGTTTGTTTTAACAATAAACTTATACGTTTTAATAATTTTATATTTTCAGTAATCAATTTTTTATCAATTATATGACATTCAATTTCTCTTTTTCTTTTTCTCTTCCCGTAAATTGAAGACGACAAACTCCCAAGTCAAAACACCTCTGATTCACGGGGTTCTCCCAAAATTACCGAATGTTCATTCCTATGGGGCATCGTCATGTCCTACGGAAACGATAATTTCGAAAAACTAAAAAAACGACAAAAAAACAACGACAAAAATTTCGCGCGCGCTTTCGAAAATTTTTGTGGGTGTTACAATGTAACAATGTACGATTTTTCAGTGCACAGGCTTTCTTTTTAGGAGGTGTTGAGCTAAAGCAGTGCTTCCTCTGTCGTCTTTCCACTCTTTCTCAATAGTCTGTTAACTCTCCATTATCTCCAGTTACTGATCATTTTTAAAGATGTTCAAGAAAATGTTAAGTACTAAGAACCCTCTTTTCTAAGAAAAGCCTGAATAACAGAAATTCTATGCAATGATAAATTGAAACTTAACCATATTCCATCATCATTTTATTTTCATTGTTATTATTCTTGGAAAGGATTGCTTTATTATTGCATCATCATTTTGTGCTCATTGTTATTTTGCGCTTGCGCGTTGATACCATTGTTGATGCGTACACGACGGCCCTATTGTTGCACAAACTTTGCCTTGCATTGTTGGTCATGAGATATATATTGTTGGTCCATGCAGAGTGTTTGTGAATTGCGTGCTGATACCATTGTTGACACCTATTGTTGTACAAACTTTGCCTTGCATATTTCTTGCCTTGGTAATGAGATATTTCTCATTAATATGCCTTACCGTAACCATGAATATCGATTTTTTATCGATATTTATTATTTTTCCGAAATCTGAGGTAGACAGTGACCTTCCTCATGCTTTGAAGATCAAGTATGCAAAATTTCATCAAGATTGGAATAAAACTGAAGATTTGTATAAAAAATACAAACAAACCCACAAACATCCTTCTTTAAACAGGGTGAATACAAAAGTCTGAACTCCCCTTTTATTTTTTGAACCGAAGCAGATATGTCAATTTTGATGAATCCAATGAATAGGAAGTTGTGGGTGGCCTATCCCATGGTGCACTTTTTATCATCCCAAATATGCAAATTAGGACACATTCAAAATTTATTTCAAAAGCCGTAAGGGATAGAGAAAAAAAGCCAATTGCAAACTTCTTCAGCATAAAAAAACAAACAAAACAAAAAAAATCATCCAAATCGGACCTACCAATCACCCACAATCACGTGGTGAACTGTTTGTAGCTACAAGCTGTCACACTGCACAAACAAGTTACTTCAAATTGCTTAAAAAATGCGCGATGTGACGACCGTGGGCACCATAACACAATTGGGCACGGAACCTAACTGACGCTAAAACATCAGCAAGCATGCTTGTGTCACTCCTCGGCACGCTTCCTGGATTCGTTGAACCCGATCCTCCAGTGAGGCGGGCTGCGTAGCATAAACCTTGACCTTCAGGTATCACCACAAGAAAAAGTCAGGTGGTGTAAAATCACGGGAGCGGGATAGCCAACAAACTGGTTCTCCTCGGCCAATCTATTGTTGTCCAAACATCTCACTTAGACGCTCGCGAACGACCAATCCGTAATGTGGGGGAGCTCCATCATGCTGAAACCACGTGCGCTGATACGAGGCCAATGGCAAATTGTCAATGAAGCCTGTGACTACCACGTTGAGAATTTCCGGCTGGTAGCGTTCTTCAGTCAGTGTTCCATCGTAAAAATACGGTCCAACCACAGTGTCATTGTACAATCCACACCACACATTGATTCTCCAGTTCACTTGATGAGTTGCTTCTTGCTTCATGGGTTTTCGTCTGCCCAATGATGTTGGTTGTGCCTGTTGATAACTCTGGGCTTCATATCCCTGGTGAACTGGGCTTCATCTGTCCACAACACCTCATGAATGAAGTTTGGATCGTCATCCAGGCAGGTAAGTAACCAGTTGCAGAAGGCGGCCCTAGCAAAATCCAATGGCAGTAACTCCTGGTGACAATGAATATGGGATGGGTGAAAATGATGTGCATGTAGAATGTTGAGAACAGTTCTCTGATGTCACCCAATATCTGCAGCAATTGCTCTGCTGCTTATGTGGGGATTTGCAGCAACTGCAGCCAGAAATAGTATTGTTGTATCCTCGTCGCCTTGTGCCCTTGGTCGTCCTCGTTCTGCATTAACATTCCCTGTAGCCTCGAATCTTTGAATAATGTGACGCATTGTTTCACGAGATGGATGGCGTTCGTTAGGGTGTCTGTCTCGATACAACCTAACTGCAGCTTGTAGGTTTCTCCTTGCCTCTCCGAAGCAGAAGATCATGTTGACCATTTCCGGAACAGTGTAGCTTGCCATCCTGGAATTGTTCTGTCTTCTGTGTGCTAAAACATGCTTTTTATTTGCTTTTCCGCATGAAAGTGAATGTGAGTATGGTAATTTTTGTTAATTTTTTGATTTGCTTTACATGGTGGAAATATCAACATTCAGTTTTCCTTGTGCAGAGTGACTGTTTGTAAGCTACAAACAGTTCACCACGTGATTGTGGGTGATTGTTTGGTCCGAGTTGGATGATTTTTTTTTGTTTTGTTTGTTTTTTTCTGCTGAACAAGTTTGCAATTGGGTTTTTTTCTCTATCAATTACGGTTTTTGAGATAAATTTTGAATGTGTCCTAATTTGCATATTTGGGATGATGAAAAGTGCACCATGTGATAGGCCACCCACAACTTTCTATTCATTGGATTCATCAAAATTGACATATCAGCTTCGGTTCAAAAAATAAAAGGGGGGGGGGTTCAGACTTTTGTATTCACCCTGTATATATAGAAGATAATTTTTAAGTAACGCACTGTAAAAATATAAAATTTCAAGTTCTTAGGCCTTTTTATTATTCAATGTTAGAGCTTATTTCTGATTTGGGCTTCAGAGCCCCTGTGGAGACCTAAGAGCTTTATATCAGTTTTTCATGTATATTAGCTAAATTTTTTAGTAAACTACTATAAGTATACAAATTTTCAGATTGCTAAGCCTTTTCGTTCAAGCATTATAGCTCTGTGTTTAGGGCCCCTGCCAGGGCCCCAGAGGACTATATAAATTTTAGTGTATAAGAGCTAAACTTTTAAGTAACACACCGTAACTATGCAAGAATTTAAATTTCCGGACTTCCGGTTCAAAAGTTATAGCTTGATTTGTGACTGGAAGCTCAGGGCCCCAAGAGCCTTATACCAGTTTTTAGTGTATATTAGCTAAATTTTTAAGTAATTTTCTATAAGTAGACAAAATTTCAGATTTCTCGACCTTTTTGTTGAAAAGTTGAACCTTGTTTGTGGTTGGATCCTGTGGGGCTCTGCTGGGGCCTATATTACTTTTTTGTATATTTGTAATAATATTTTAGTATCACGCTATGAATATACAAAATTTCAGGTTTCTAGACCTTGCCGTTTAAAAGTAATAACTTGATTTGTATTTGAGGCCTCGGGGTCTTCTGGTGGGCCCCATAGGCTTACATCACATTTCTTGTATATTTGCTATATTTTTTTAGTACCACTACTATAAATATATAAAATTTCAGGTTCCTACGTCGTTCCGTTCAAATGTTATAGCTTCAATTGTATTTGGGGACCTCCGGCGGGGCCCTAGAGGCTTATATCACTTTTCTTGTATATTGGTTTTATTTTTTAGGATCGCGCTATAAATTTAAAAAATTTCAGGATTTTTGCCCTCTTTGTTCAAAAGATAAAAAGGAACCATGAAATTCATACAAGTGGCCTCTGAGGAGCCCCGGGCCACCCAAGAGGATTCGCTATATTTTTTGCACCGTCCTCTGTATAGGGCCTACGTGTGTACAAAATTTCAAGCCTCTAGGTCTCTTTGTTCAAAAGTTAAAAAAGGAACCATGAAATTCATACAAATGGCCCCTGAGGGGCCCCGGGCCACCCTAGAGGATTCGCTGTATTTTTCTCACCGTCCTCTGTATAGGGCATACGTGTGTAGAAAATTTCAAGCCACTAGGTCAATCCTTTCAAGAGTTATGGCGTGTGACATCCATGTTATATACATCTGTACCGTCGTTAATAAAGTTTTAGATGATGCTAAAACCCTAAAAATGAAAAACGCACAAATTCAAGAAATCCCCCCGACACAATAAATAGCTATAGCGCCAAGCAGAGTAGCGAGTGATTGTAGAGTTTGCCTTAAATCGTATTTGGAGAAGTCAAAAAATGCATTGAATAAGTCAAAAAAATAATAATAATAAGGATAAAATAATTTTTTTCAAGTGAACAGTCAATAATGAGGGTGCGCTTTTTGAATAGCGAGTAGTCTAGTCCTTACGGAAAATTGGAACCTCTCTTGTATCGGTAAACCCTATTATTCGTCAAGATTTGACATCATAAGGCCCGAGGATCACGTTTTATTGCCAAGACACATTGCATAGAACGAACCAACCGCATGAACCAGTGCTGCCGTTTTGTGAGAAATTTCCCGATTTGCAGGAAATTTAACTTTTTGCAGGATATCTTGCGGGAAAGATGGAAATGTGGGAAATGGTGGGAAATTGTGAGATCCTCCAATTTTTTTGTAAAGAAAAAATATAATAAGTATAAAATATAAAAATATTCAAGTACTTTTCATTTTTTCAATGAGAAATTTCTTTTCCCTCACTCAAAAAAAGCCTTTTGTAGGGCTGGTGTATGATAGAAATGCTTTCTAGTTGAACAAGATACAGGGTGATAATTATTAAGCTATATGAAAAACACTTGATTACTTTGGCGAGTTTCAGTGAAAACACTTGGCGGTTGAATCCAGGGAATGTTAGGGTTTGATGTGAATATGGTTTGGCTTAGCGACGAAACCCACTTTCATTGGACGGGTACGTCAATAAGCAGAATTGCCGCATTTGGGGGGCTAGAAAAACTTATTTCGCGATCGAGAAGTCTCTCCACCCCAAACGGGTAACTGTTTGGTGTGCAATGTCAAGTCGCGGAATAATCGGTGCGGTATTCATTGAAGGCACGGTGACTGCTGAACGATATGTCAAATTTTTAGAAAATGATCTCATCCCTATTACCCAAGGTGACCCGGATTTCGTAAAGATATGGTTCATGCAGGACGCAACAGACCCCATCGGACCAGTAGAGTGAAGTCCTGGAAGAGCACTTTGGAGAGCGCGTTCTGGCATTGGAGTACCCAGAGGCCACTGGAATGGGAATCGCTTGGCCCCCATATTCTCCTGATCTCAATCTTTATGACCCATTTTTGTGGAGCAATATTAAATACAAAGTTTACGCAAATAATCCCGAAACCATCGCTGACCTCAAAACAGCCATTCAGGAGGTCAGCGAAAGCATCACTTCAACGAGTTTTGCAGAATGTTACTCTTCGTCTGCGCCACATCATAGTCATTGATAACAAGCATATCGAACATGTCATAAACTAAATCCGAATATCTGTAGTTACTTTTAACATTTGAATAAAATTTTTGAACTTAGTAGTTTTTGAAAATTTGATGGTTTTTATTCATATAGCCCAATAATTGTCACCCTGTACATGTTTAGTGTGAGAAAAGCCTTTCATTTTTTCTTTAAATGGCATTAATCGATAAATAATATCGAATAATCGATATCCGTGCTTACAAACAGTCACACTGCACAAGGAAAACTGAATGTTGATATTTCCGCCATGTAAAGCATGGAAATCAAAAAATTAACATAAATTACCATACTCGCATTCACTTTCATGCGGAAAAGCAAATAAAAGGCATGTTTAGCACACAGAAGACAGAACAATTCCAGGATGGCAAGCTACAATGTTCCGGAAATGGTCCACATGCTCTTCTGATTGTGGGTGATTGGTTGGTCCGATTTGGATGATTTTTTTTGTTTTGTGTGTTTTTTTATGCTGAACAAGTTTGCAATTGGGTTTTTTTCTCTATCCCTTACGGTTTTTGAGATAAATTTTTAATGTGTCCTAATTTGCATATTTGGGATGATGAAAAGTGCACCATGGGATATGCCACCCACAACTTCCTATTCATTGGATTCATAAAAATTGACATATTTGCTTCGGTTCAAAAAATAAAAGGGGGGGACAGACTTATGGACCACCCTGTATATCCACCAGAAAAAAGCATCCAGTCACACGGCTAAATCGACAGTCCCGTACTGTGCTCGAATGGAAGAGGAAACCGGAATTAAGGTTATCCCACTTTCAGACTTTCCTGTCAAGTCACCCGATGCCTCTCCCGTGAATTTTTGGGGATGTGGTCCTCTTAAAAGAGCTCTTAATGTAAGACGTCCGAGAACACTTTCTGAATTATGGAAAGCCTGTCAAGAGACGTGGAAAAGATTGCTAGAAACTAAGATATCGAACGATTGCTAGAAGAAAGAGCCATCACACATAGAAATCTTTTTTTCTGTTGTATATTATATCTCTACTTAATAATAAGATATCTGAGATATAATATACAAAAGGGTCACAATAGTTGGTGGAGAAAAAGGTTCCAATAGTTTTTTCTTTGTCAACATAAACATGAGAAATCCCTCCTATAAACAAGATAAAAAATGGGAGGTGGCTAACAGACAATTAATAAAGACACATGTCATTTACTTAATTTGCATATAATACGGATTCCTGGGTGCTTCATTGGAGAAGTTCAGATGGCGCTGTAACGACGACGTCATAGTTTCGATTCTAAATTTCGCAAAATGTTCAAAGGTTTGCAAGGAGCAAATCGACGAGCGAAAACTCTCATAGAACTTGTGAAATTCTTTTTCTAAAAGCATGTCTGGTTATGGTGTGTTCCAAAATTTTGTGCCCAATGTCGTTGTGTAAAACACCTTTCGTTCTTTAGATTTCCAATGGATCCTGAGAAGTATACGTTTAATTACAGTAAAAATCTTATTTATAAAATGCTAACTTCCATAAACAATCCAACCTTCATATTTTCCAACAAACGAAAAAACACTGATTGCTAAAATCCGATATATTGTTAAAATCCAAAAATATATTGTCGTCATAGTTTTTTGCTATAGTAGCTATACTAGCTGAGAAAACGCCTACTAAAGATAAGGCCTGAGCGAGAAAATGTCAGACATTGTTACATCATCATCCGAAGATACGTTTAATTGCATTTTAGGGCTTATTATTGGTAGTGATGCGATTAGACGTATCTTCAGATGTTGATGCAACAATGTATGACGTTTTCGCTTTCAGGCCTTATCTTTAGGAGGCGTTGGCTGAGATGTCCATCTTCGCCGAGCTTTTCAAGGCAAAACGAAGGCAGGGTATCAGTATCTATCTACTCTAAGTACTGTATATAACAATGTTGTTTATGGTTTGACCCTGGGACTTGATAATTGTCATTGCATAAGCTGGGCGAGCGGGAAATTGTCGATATTCAAAGTCCACAAAATGATCCGTCGCCTGTAACGGTATTCCTGGTATTAAAACGAATTGTCCTGTGTTATCCCCGCTGAGTATAGCAGCTTATAACGAACCTAATTATTCAGAATTGGCTGTTGTATTGCTTAATACTCCAAACGTTCAACCTATTGACCGTCGACTCTACAATTTACTAACAACTTCGGACGTTGCTGTGATTTTAACTGACAGTGGAGTTAAAATCGTGATATTATTTTACGTGATATTATTTTACGCCAGCGCACAAATGGTAGGGTTCGTTGATTTTAGAAAATCACCCATGGTATGATCCTCTGAGCTGTGTGCTTATGTTTCCGTAAGGGATGTAAGGGTGGCATATTTCTATGTCGTCGAAGAACAATGCTCATACCAAACGTGTTACGATACGCCAGTTTTGTGCTTACCATTTTCAAATTCGTCACGTACATGTTTAAGCTCGGCGAAGACGGGCATATACAGGGTGCAAATTATCTACTTCAAAAAACTACACTACGATGTAGACGAAATACAGGCGATTAAAGTGATATCAGACACTTGGGGTCGCAAATAGCAAGCAACGCCGTAAATTCAATCTCAAACTAAGCTGAATGGCGTTGGCGCTGCGTAGCACGAGCCAAATTTGGGCGACTGTGTTCGCGCGGCGGGGCCTGGCTGGTTCCCCCGCTCCCCACTAGAGCACTGTATTAGGATGTCCAGTGCTCCTAATACAGTGCTCTACTCCCCATTACCTCATCCCGAAAATGTCCGCCTTCCACTCCAACGTGACGTTCTCTGCTCTCGCGCCGGAGTCAATACCATCCTCGTACGACCGGAGTCAGTACCATCCTCGTACTACGCAGCGCATGTTGGAGTGGAAGGCGGACCTCTTCGGGACGAGGTTGTGGGGAGCGGGGGAACCAGCCAGGCCGCTCCGCGCGAACACAGTCGCCCAAATTTGGCTCGTGCTACGTAGCGCCACGCTATTCAGCTTAGTTTGTGGTTCAATTTACGGCGTTGCTTGCGATTTGCGATCCCAAGTGTCTTATATCATTTTAATCGCCTGAATTTCGTCTACATCGTTGTGTAGTTTTTTGAAGGAGATAATTTACACTTTGTATAATAGAAATCGTACCTTCCAATGTTTTGGCACAAACATTATTTATTTTTTTCAATGTGTTGGTGATTCCCTATTTGCCTTCGGGACAAAACCTTCGCTGAAATATGAGATGTAACATGCTCTTTATACTCCTGAAGTTTCAGGATAATTCGTCAAGTATTTCTCTAAATATTCGACAAAACGTCTATATATAGTTGTGTCTGAATACTTTTGTCAGGTAAGTGTATACCAATACAAGTTTAGAAGCCATAAATCGGTCTACATCTTCGAGTATAAAAATCTATTTTTATGCTCGTAGGTCTAATTTGTAAGAATCTATAACCCCACTCCCCAACCTCTGTCTTTATTACCTTAGCAAATGAAAAATAAATTGCATTGCCAATATTCAGAGCAAAATAAATTCTTGCGTAAAAAAAAAACTCCCAGTGAAGTATTTTTCCATATTTTTAGAGTCCCATACGCATAAAAAACTCTTTTTAAGGTCTGTTTTGTATACATACATTTTACTTTATCAGTCAACATAATAATATTTAAATAAAATTGTCTATTACATTTCACAGACAGTAAATGGAGAAATAACAGTTGCATTAATATAGGCTACTATTATTCATTCTTAATGTTCATATTATAATTTTTAGCAACATTTTCTATATATAGAAATGTGCTTATGTGATCAGTTTGTCCAGCTGTCCGTCCGTCCGTCTGACTGTAGACAATCCCACAATTCATTGTGTTGCAATAGAAAGAGTGCATGTATTGAATTGCTGGAAGACACGAATTATCCTCGCATTCGGAAAAACGCGTGTTGAGAACATATATGGGTTCGGCTCTGAGCGTGCTCTAAACGTTAATGAGATGGTGCGCGTGCAGGATGCACGTGTTTGACGATTATTGAAAGGGCAGTTCGGTCTCTAAATCAAGAGAATTTTTTTATTCCTGGGGAGCTTAGTATTTATTATGATAACTTGAAAACGAATTAACTTTTTCAAAGTCTGTTTTCACCAATCCATTAATATGGGACAGAGCACGAACAAGTGCGAACGTGAGATAGCCGGATAAAAAAATTAGTACTATAATGGCACGTGCTTTAATGGTACCATTATGATACCCCCTTAAAAACTTCCTATAACCAGATATGGCATGTAATATATCAAACAACTCGTCACAACATATCATGAACGAATATATAAGAGTAACTAGTGATAGCAGTTATTGGTCTAATGGCACGTGTACGTGCAAGGCTGTCTCATGAATGAATATAACGCGTAAATAATGTTGGTGTGAAATGTTTAGTAGTACGTGTTATAATGGTGCCAAATGGAACTTTCAATACTAAGATATGGCATGTAATCTATGAAACAACTCGTAACAACATGCCATGAGTGAATATAACGAGTAAATAATGATAAGGGTTACTGGATTAGTAGCACGTGCCCTAATGGTGCCATGTGGTAGCATACGGTACCATTGGAACTTTCAATGCTAAGATATGGCATGTAATATATCAAACAACTCGTAACAACGTGCCATGAGTGCATATAACGAGTAAATAATGATAATGGCTATTGGTTTAGTAGCACGTGCCCTAATGGTGTCATGTAATACCATATGGTACCATTGGAACTTTCAATGCTAAGTGATGTCATGTAATATATCAAACAGCTCGTAACTTAGTGCCATGAGTGAATATAACGAGTAAATAATGATAATGGTTATTGAATTAGTAGAACGTGCCCTAATGGTTTCATGTGGCACCATATGGTACCATTGAAAATTTCAATGCTAAAACATGGCATGTAATATATCAAATAACTCGTAACAACGTGCCATGAGTGAATATAACGAGTAAATAATGATGATGGTTATTGTTTAGTAGCACGTGCCTTTATGGTGCTATATGATACCATATGGTACCATTGGAACTTTCAATTCTAATATATGGCATGTAATATATCAAACAACTCGTAACAACGTGCCATGAGTGAATATAACGAGTAAATAATGATAATGGTTATTGTTTAGTAGGACGTGCCCTAATGGTGCCTTATGACATCATATGGTACCATTGGAACTTTCAATTCTAATACATGACATATAATATATCAAATAATTCGTAACAACGTACCGTGAGTGAATATAACGAGTAAATAATGATACTGGGAGTTGGTTTTGTTGCATGTGCCCTAATGGTACAATATAGTATTTTTAGAACTTTCAGTGCTAAGATATGGCGTGTAATATTTCAACCAACTGACTACTGTTATACATATTGCTAATTAATAGTAGTTAATCGCTTGCTTCAATAATAGACGATAACGTAGAAACACTGTAGTAATTTAATATGAAAAAATAATAGATGCTTACACACAACGCTTCAGTAATTGAGGCTCACTTCGTTTACCATTATGTGGGAATTCTTACAAATTAAAGAACTTTTATTTTTTTAAATGTATGAGGAATAACTCCCTCTCCATTTACCTTTCAGTTCTTCAAGTTTATTCGTTTAAATTCTCTCTATACATTAGCTTACTTAAATAGTAATTTACAATTTAGTTTTCATATTTATTTATTTTCTTATAAGTGTTTTAAAATGTTGATTAATTCAATATATCCATGTACGATGCTATAACATAAAAATGTGCTCCCTCTATCCGCTTTGGCGGTAAAATCATTCTTGTTATATACAGGGTGTTTTTGAATTGAGTACAGATTTTTTGGGAGATGATAGAAGAGGTCCTTAGAAATATTTTTTGTCTCATGAACATGGGGTCCCCGCAGCTCTGTTTACTTACAATACTGCATTGAACAATCAAATGACACCAGGACGCAGTGTGCGTTGATAGGCCAAGATTATTTTATTTTTAACAATTAACACAAGCAATCTACTGTATGACTTTTACAGTAATTGTTCTAAATGACCGCCATTTGCTTCATAGCACAATTCGCAACAGCTTATGATGGATTGATGTACGCGTGGAAACAGTTGATTAGCACGGTCGCTGATGTCACCTGCTGCCGGGACAACACGAGCCTCCAATTCTTCTTCGGTATCTACGGGTTCGGAGTACACCATTGATTTTATGCTTCCCTATAAAAAAAAATCCATCGGTGTGAGATCTGGCGATCTCGGTGGCCAATCTCCTCGACGAAGTTTGTCCTAAGACTTTTCAACAAACAAGCACGTGCACCTTGAAATTTTTTTGCAAACAATAACTTTAAAAGTTATTACAGTAGATTGCTTGTGTTAATTGTTAAAAATAAAATAATCTACGCCTACCAACGCACACTGCGTCCCGGTGTCATTTGATTGTTCAATGCAGTATTGTAAGTAAACGGAGCTGCGGGGACCACATGTTCATATGACAAAAAATACTTCTAAGGACCTCTTCTATCATCTCCCAAAAAATCTGTACTCAATTCAAAAACACCCTGTATATATTATTATTTTAATTGGATTTTGCATATTTTATAATAAAAACGAGGGAGGGGGTCAAATACTGTACTAATTTATAATTTGCAAATTGCATATTTCACTAATCTTCCTGAGAAAAACAGCTGAATAGCTATATTTATTTAGCCTTAATTTAATTAAACGACTGCAATTTGATAATATCTGTTAAAATAATAATGTCCTTTTCAACTGCTATGGTCATTTCTGGACGGCGTTATAGGGGCCGCAAAATTTGCCTCTCATGGGTTCTTTAACGTGCAGCCGGCAAACAACTACACGGGAGTTAAATAATTACTAAAATAATAGAAAACGCCTATTTACCCTTAATAATGAACACAGCTAAAGAGTTTCCTAAGCATGTTAAAAACTCAATTAAATTTTAGGATATCTGCCAAAAAAATTGTTAAAAATGCTTGAATTTTTTTTAATTATCTCTCCGTTTTGTAACTAAGAACAATTTCAAAAACAAATTCGAAACCTCAATTGCTGTAATGGATCATATCATAATCTGCAAAATAAAGGAAAATATTATTTTAAGATCTTACATTTTTTAAACTCTCCCTTTAAAAATCTTACATTTTTTTCGTATCGATTGTAAATTTATTATCAGAGAGAGTACTTTAAATTTTTTTTTTGCTAAATTTTTTTCTAATGGGTATAATAAGCAATTTAATAAAATTGGAGGCATTCCAATTAATCCGTCTTCATTTACATTTAAAGCTTGTGTTTTAAATTTTAAAATTAGAAATTTCATGTATATATTATCTTCGTTAAGCAAAATTTATATACAGTTATGAAATCTTCATAGCATATAAAATACTATTTGTTCGTGTCAAACATTTTGAAACATTGTCGTGTTCAATTTTAGATAATCAAACTCGTCGTGAATGCCGCAATAACCTTTAATTAGAGAAATCTCAAGATGCAATATCTTCCCATTGTTTTTTTTTTTTTTTTTTTTTTTTTTACTCAAGGGTGCAAATAAAGAAATTCAAAGATATAATTCACTTAATTTATTACAAAAAATAATGTTTCTTTAAAGTTACAAAAATAATAATAATAGATTTTAAGTCACAATAATAATTATTATAGTTCCAGGTCTTTGTATCGCTATTAGATATATGAAATATGGCGGCTTTGCAATATATTTTGATGAAATTTTTTTCACAACCGGTTTCGCCATCTTCCATCACCTTGACGAAGGCAAAAGATGGCGAAATCAGTTGTGAAATAAATTTCATCCAAATGTATTGCAATGCCTCCTTATTTCATATATGCAATAATAATTGCTTTGACGTCAATACCACAACGAGGAATGGTTTAATGGTACACATCCTGTGATGTTAACACAATAGAATTAACTTTTAAGAAGGGAAATAGCAAGATTTTAAGTCATAATAATCCACTGTATATAATGAGAGATAACACTTAGTTAAAAACAAATTAATTCTAGTTTCTTTTATCTGTTTTCAACAAGAAAATGTCCATCAGCTGAGATATACGCATCAGCTGAGTTTATGAACAGATTAAAAGCACAACACTCTTTAACCACAACTAAAAAAGGCGTTAAACAAGAAATAAAACAAAAATAATGAAAAAAAAACAATACAACCTGTAAACGTCTTTCGAAAGCTTTGCTTTCATCTTCAGCAGACAAGGAGAACCTCAAGAGATTCTTGAGAGAACTGACTTGTTTATTGAATTAGCAAGGTATATATAGTGAACAAAGACCAATAAGCGGAATAAGTTCGATACTTAAGCCCTTTAATGTCTCTCTCGCTTTCAGTAATCCAGGTCAAATGAAACAACTACTGGGCAACCCTAAGGACCAGATCCCACCACTACAAAACCAGGCATCTACCAGGCTCAATGTAACCAATGCCCTATGATGTACAATGGGCAGACGTTCCGAAGCATTGAAACAAGATTTAAGGAGCATTTAAA
>JAHWFO010000759.1:0-16881 GCA_023313115.1 Rhysida immarginata
CTATATTACATCCAAGAATCAACTTTCTGACTATACATCTGTGAGTGCCATCAACGGTCTGAAATGGACCTTTCACGCGAGCATATTCGAGCTTCTACGAGTATTCTAGAAAGATCAGTGCTGCGCAATGTCACCGAAACATTTGCCAACGTTTAGGTGATGGCACTGTTAGTTTACGTACAATAGAAGAATGGTATCGCCGGTTCAGACGCGGAGATAGCACTCTTCAAGATGCACCTCTCTGGTCGGCCAATCAAAAAAATAATTCCTGCTTAATAGGAAAGCTTTCTTCAAAACAAACCTCTGTTTATTTCATTAGCAGTCTTCATGCAATAAATGTGAAAAATTTGGTAGCAATAACATTAGTTATTCCATAATTTAATAATGTTTTTATATACTGGGTCCCATAGACCCAACGTTACCACTAAAAATGTCTTTCCCACGTTACTACTCAAGGGGTAACCAAAAATGTTTTTGCCGTTTATGGCGTAGCATGAGAAGAAATGATCATCGATATTCAAATAAGTGCATCACGTGACAAAAGTGGTCGAGGTCGGAATGGAGACATTTAACTCGAGCAGTACACGCATTACGCACCTACAACAGTCATATTTCACGCAGTGGCGAAGAGAAATGGGGATGTCAAAACAGCTCGCTAGGGGTTGTCTGCTTTATGATTTTAAGATGGGCTTGTCCGCAGCCGAATCAAATCGCCGAATATGTCAAGCTTTTGGAGGTAACGCTGTAAATGAACGCACCGCCAGGCATTGGTTCTCTTGGTAATGAACCCAGAACTGGGCGGTCACATGTCCTGGATGAGAATGCCCTGAAGGCGGCCACAGAGGAGGACATCAGATAAACGTGTGAGAGCTTGCCGAACGCTTCCAAGTTTGTTATGAAACAGCCAGACTTCACCTGCACCTGTCGTTCAAATTAAGTAATTGAGTAACCCACACACTGTCGGAAGCCAGCAAGTAGCCAAGTGTAACAGCCTGTTTATCATCGCTTTTTCGGCATCCCAATATGAAGCCATATTCGATCGAGTGCTCACTAGTGATGAAAAGTGGGTCCAGTATCATGGTCTTCACTGTACCCAGTCCCTCACACCGCAAAACCACCCGTACACCCATGCAATATTATTCTCCGATTCACTTCTGATGGGCCAAGTAGTGCATTACGAGCTGCAACCAACGAGCTAAATAGTCACTGCAGACACGTACTCGCAGAACGTGTGCAACAAGTACTGAAACAAAAGCAACCAGCATTGGTTAATCACAAGGATGACTGTTCCATCACGACAATGCTATGTGGCGCAGATGGCCAGGGATACAACCACCGTACTCCATGAAAATGTTTTACAAATGAGGCAGGCTAGCAGTAGGCATGAGCAACTGGAGGCACCCTGGTTAAAGATGCTGGATGCCGATGACGATTACTTTGAAGACTAACGATATGTGACATTTGCAGAAAAAGTCGTTTCTGGTTTATAAAAATGGCCAGAACTTTTTTGGTCACCTTGTATTATACTTACAATATGAATGTCTTCATTGAATTGAAAATCCCTTCTCCCGAATCATTTCCAGTTTTTAATAAGGTTTAGTATAAGCGGAAATAAATTAAAGAGTAAACTCATCTGCTTTTTAGATATTTATAATTTTTTATCTATATTGTTGAATTTTTTTGACTAACAGCTGGGATAGTATTAAAACCTATTCCTCTAAATTTATAAAAAGTAAAAATTAATGATATCTCAATGTAGTGTACTTGCCTCTTCCTAGAGCTGTTAACAGATCGAAATTTGACACAAAAGAGAAACCGTTTACATACACATTTTCAATTTTTGGTCATTTTATGTTGGTCACCTAACCTAACTAAACGTAATCCAACTACGATTTCAATTTCAATAGAATAAATTGAATTGTGTATGCTTTAGGGTTGTAAATGTTGTTACTGCTACTTGCCCCAGTTCTCAAAACCCGATTATAGATCCACCATTGACAACAGAATCTAATCTCGCAACCGTAGACTGGTAAATCTCACCTATACAGAATATATCAAAACTAACTGCCTAGTTTGGGCGAAATAGATCACGTGTACATGAGTTATAATTCTGATTATTGGCTAATGTTAAAAACGAGTCAATCAAAAGTCAAGAGAAGTTATAATGAGACTGAAGGAAAAAGAAATCAAAAAGAAAAAAGTAGAAAAAGAAAGGAAAAATTCCGCCACATAGACTCGAACCAGGAATCCCGCAAATATATTGACGGTCGTGATGAGTAAGAAGGATTTCTGATTTGCAAGTCGATGAGCTGATTTGGTTATTTTAGGGAAGTTCATTTGGACATATTATAACATCTTGATGGTTCATTATCCGCGGTAGCTCAATTGGTTAGAGCGGCGCCAGCGAAAGGCGTGGTCCCGTGGTTCGAGTACGGGTCGCGGAGTTGTTCCTTCCCTATTCTACTTTGTAATTAGTCAAAATTCATTGATAAACTTCCTGTAAATCGTGTTGCATTTGAATGTACACATGCCGATCAGTGAATTAGAAATCTGAATTCAAATTAATGCATCGACGACTCCTCGCGTATTAATTACGTTATTGACGAGCGTAATACGTGGTGGTCCTGCAACTTTTTCAGAAATGAGGAAATCTATTCATTCTAAAAATGAGAAAAACGAAGATTCTCTCAAAATTCGAAAAGGGACTGATTTTGGATGTCCATCTTGCTGGGGCCACGATTTAAAAGCTGCCAAATTGGTGTTCTGCCGATGACAATTATGAAATAGGAGTATGAAATAGGACGAAAGATTAAGACTGACGAGATTTAAGCACTATAATTAGAAAAAAGTGATATTCGCGATAAAAATGATGGAAGCAAAATGGTAATTTACACTAGTAACATAAAAGAATGGTATGTTAGAACACACAATGAGGAGGTAAATTTTTGAAAGAGAAAGCAGGATCAGTGAATAGGTTTTATGTAACCACAACAGAACCATGCATATTTCCATAGGTTTCTATATCGAGGAGAGGGAAATTGATTACGAATTTCGCGCGCTTTGAGGATTCTGAAGAGCTATAACTTTGAGTGTATATCAATTGACAGTTTAATTCTGCAAACATATCAGGCCGAGTGCAGGGAATTGCAGAGAATTGGTATAAATAACAGAATGGCAGTACGGAAGCCACTGATTTCGGAGCAGAACAGAAAAATTCGTCTTCAGTAGTATAAGAAACAACTTTAATCGACAACAAATGATTGTAAAAAGTGGTCGACGAGATTGGTTAAACTCTGGCTTGTGCCAATGGTGGTAGAGGATGGTAGAGGAACCTCTTGAATAGTCAAAGATAGTGAAGAAAGTATCGCGGTCTGGCGTATTTTTTACTGGTGAGTAATAATTGTACGGATATTGTAACAAAATCGTGTGACCTCAAATATTTATCTATTATTGTAGTGGGTGAATTTCATATTGTAATATTAAAGATAATTCAACTCCACTCGCGCAAAACTTGTTCGGGGATGCTTCCAGGAGTATCACAACAATTTCCAGCATCTTCCGTGGGCCCATCAGTGTTCGGATTTGAATCGTATAGAGAACGTATATGTTATGTTGTGAAAAAGTAATTTAAAGGAGCCATCCATTTACATCCAGGTAAGTTTCATTAATTCTTGATATTCTCTTGGTATTAACATCCACTTAAATAATTAGTAACCATTCACATTTGCTGTAATTCAGGCAAAAGGAGGCCCCACACAATATTAATAAAAGGTGACCGAAAGTGATTCTTTAAATATTCAAACATTCACGAATAAAGGAATGATTTTTATCAAGTGTGAAATTGTCTTCCCTCCCAAGAGCAAACTGATGTTATTCAGGGATTTAACGTTCTCTGAAAAAGAAATTTTTGATATATTTTGCAAAGCCTATCGCTTCCAACTAAAAAGTTCTGTTCCACCGATCGAAGGAGAGAGAGAGAGAGGGAGAGAATAAATCCAATTGCTAAATTTGGTACATATGTGTATTATTTTTATATCCAAGTTAATAATCCATTAGAATTGCCAGTAGCTCCGGAACAGACTTCCTCCATTCGTTTCAAATATCCGGAAGCTTTTTACCATCGAAGAAGAAAAATTTTCTTGTTTTGGAGGTAGAAGATGGAAGAATCGTGTGTCTGTGGAAGAAGAATAACGATGGGAGAGAGCGAGGACTGAGACAAAAGACGAACTAGAATGCCACGAGGGAACGAGACGAGAATGAAAAACCAACGAGACAAACAGACGGACTAAAAGCTTTTTCAAATGACAAGTAAATAGACTGAGAGAGAGAAGAGGATTAAGAAGAGAAACATGTGACAGATCGATTGGTGTTTGGTTCGTTTTATATCCCAATGTCTTGTGTTTTCCTCTGTACCGGCTAATTTGGGGCAACGAGAGGGCAACTTCGTGATTATAATAATGGAAAGAAAAGCAAATATATTATCCAGCATCTCCAAACACATTTCAACCTAAAAAAATATAATAGAGATTGAAGATGTGTTTATATTGTTTGAAATATTAAAGGCAGGCTAATGACAATGGGCTGATGATATCTTAACCTTGAGAAGTCCCTCTCCCAGTGGATCGATGCGACGACAGCGCAACCTTTCGTAAATTAGATCCAATTGTTTCCACGCCGTAAACACGGTACCACCCACCCGTTAGAATCATTCTTGCAAATGTAAATCATTTTCAAATGAAGAATAACTTAATTGATTTGTTTGCTCGTCCATTTATAATCAAATCATAAGAAGAAACAAAAGTAGAAAGTTTGTGTATACAAAGTTTGTTAAATGTATTTCGAGCAGAAAGAGCCTGATAACGGGTTATCTATGTACAAGGCAATTAACAAAACTGTCAAGAACCAGCTGCGTCTAGATTTTATTAAATTTATAGATTCTTAAGAGAAATTCTTCATTTAGAATGGCGGAATTTTTATATGTAATGCATTGTAGCGAAAAAAATAACCAGACCATCTAATTTGGAGATCTAAATTTAAGACAAACTCTGTAATGTACAAAATGAATTTTTGATTATATTTTATAACTAAATAAATAAAATATTGTACGTGCTTGAAAATTATAAGGATAAACCGTAATAAAGTTGTGAGGAAGATGATTAAAATGAAAGTTTTGTTTTCGTTCACAAATCGTAATGAGTGGGTAGCTTGCGAGGAACAAAGAAATTCAATAAAAGCCGTGGAATGGAATGAAGAGATAAAAGCAAAAGAGTGGCGAAAAGGGGGAGAGAGATGGAAGCTAAGATGTCTACTAAAACAAGAGATAAAAATAACTCGGGGGGGATTTAGTGTAAGAATGCCGTGATTATTTACTGGCCTCACACCTGTGATTGGGTTTCTTTCCATTTATATCTTATTACGCGTTTTTATCGGCTCTCTCTCGTTGTCGACAGAGCGGCACTAATGCGCCCCACGTGACTCCCATTATCCACCGCCTCTGTTTCCATCTGCGACCCACGCTCCATTCAGAAAAGATCCCACAGATTAGAAGGGCACCATTTCACCTGAATTTACACGATTCAATTGGACAAATTATTTAGACTTCAGTATCAAATGAACATCAGGCTTGATTAGCCATCAGGGTTGATTATTTCCAGTTTAGATTACGATGAGATCGTTCTGTATTAATCTTTTTTTTTCCTTTAATAATCTAGAACGTAGCAACAATTTATGTTTAGAAAATTTCGCTTGTCGTTTCTGTTCATTAAATTAAGTCTGCTGAAATCAGAGTATAACATTAAAGGCCAGGAGTGCTCATTACACTTGCACGCTTAAATATAATGTAAAATTCAGCGCATTCCATTTTAGTTGCATTTTGTATATTTCGAGTAATTCTTATAAAATTGAAATAATTATTAATGAGTTGAAAGTGACACCGTCATATAATATTCTACAGTAGAGTATATATATCTCCATTTTGTACTCAGGAAACATCGTCATCCTATGCTACTCATGTAAGAACATTCAAAAATGAAATTATTTATATTCAAAGATTAAATAAATGAGATAGACAATAGTGCAAACTTTATAATTTCTAAAATAATATTTTTTGAGTAAATGCTAAAACAAAGATCAACTCTTATTAAAGGGCTCGGAAAATTATAAAAAGTAAATGTAATGATTTAATTATGTCGTATCCTTTTTATCAAAATGGTTAATCCTTTTACAATAACCTTCAACAGGTACATGAATACATTATAGACGAGCTAGTATCAAAATTAGACAGCTCCAATTTTTGAAATTTTGAGATTTACATGATTTCTTTTGGTATTTTTCTTGAGTTAATACTGGATGAATTTTGCTTAAAAACGAACGGAACAACGTCGAAACATTTTGTTTGTGCAGTTTAGAATCAAAACGTAGACAACTGCATCACAGTTTCAATTCAAAACAAATTGCTATCAGTACATTCGCTGTCACGAAAAGAAAATGAAAAAAAAAAATCTGTTGGGGGAAGGGGGGATCCACTGGGAGGAAGACTTTCAAGTTCTTAACTCCAAAATGGCTCATCAGAGCCAAACAATTTATTTACAAAAATTAATCGTCTCAATGAGAGAAGTCCGTATATTTCGAATTTATTGACTTTCGTTTACTGGTATGAATACTACAGCTAATTCTTCATTTTATGGGAAAAATTAATATCTCTTAAAAGACTTAATCAATGATCATAAAAACTACCTCAAGACACAGCTTAAGGAACCCTCTTTCTGTGAATTAATTACATTTGGTTTTCCTATTTGCCATTTCAGAAGAGTTAACTGCAAAAAATTGATCACATATGCACACAAAAAAAAATTTTGGCAAAATTTCAACATATCTCTCGATTCATGAGCTTTAAAATCGATTTCAGTGAAAAAAAAAATTTGAGTTGAGAAAACGAAAACATAGGCCACCCCTCTTAGTTAGTGCTCGGCCAAAAATGACAATTCCTACAGTAGCATATAAGAATCGCATTCTCATTTATCTATCGTATGATGCTTTTGGAAACCCAATATGAGCCTTTGTTTACATCTCAAATGTCATTATTTTTTTGTTGGCCATTTTTCTTTTTCTTATATAAATTAAATGTGATTTTACTTGGGATATTTTCTGCCTAAATAATCAAAACAATTTCTAAATCATGGAAATTTAGGTTCAGTAAGTCTTGTAAGTGAACAAGAAAGCGCAGATTTGATAAGGCAATCTAGAAATCCACAAAAGAAAAGATTTCCAGGTAAGTTATTATTGCATCTATACAAGTATTAGGGTGATAATGATATGGACTTAAATTTTAATATTTTGGATTCATTTTTGATAGATATTATCCACAGTTAATAGTTCCAAAGACCATATGACTGTTACCCCCCCCCCACCCACAATTCCGACACCACTGGGACAATTTGGTCCGAACTTTTTATAGTTATGTCTACTTTTTGCACCAAAGGATGCAAACTATCTTATTCTACACACTTTGTTTCGCTTAATTATGTAAGTATAGGTACTTTTGTTTAATTTGGAACTGTGTTATTGTTTGTAGTACTGCATAAAGAAGGGGTAATTGAAGTTTTAATATTCGTTATTGGGCTATTATGATCAAAATGCAATGCTCTAATCAGGAAATAGCAGATATGCTCGTACATATGGGCTACGAATGAAGCAAGGCGTGTGAATGCCAATTTTCTAACAGACGTGGTTATGGGAGACCAAGATCTTGGCTTTTTCGAACGGGTCCTCAATTCATTAGATTTTTTTTAATTTTGGGAACATTTAAAGGCCACTGGGTGTTTAAGAACTATTGAGAAGATTGAAATTTTTCGCCAGCGTGTTGAAGAAAGATATCAGGAGAGATGGCAGATATTTAAATAAGGGACCGAAAAACAGCCCATGATTCGGCGCTTAGAAGCCTCATATGGTAGCCATTTTAAACACCAATTGTAGTACTAAAGCCTTGAACTTTGTAAACAAACTTACATGAACCAAAAGTACAATGTCATTAAAAAGTTAAGCGAAATAAGATCACATGTTTATATGATATTTATTGCTTATTTTTAGGTCCTGTACCAATTCCCCAAATGTTTTCTATACATTTGTTAAAAACCTGTTTATGAATCTTGCTTTCATTTATTTTTTTGGCGAAAACATGGATATATATGATTTTTTTTTTGCAGTAATGCGCTCAATTAACTATTAATTAGAAATTGTGATTTATTTCTATTTAGCAGTTCGTTTAAATAAAAAATGTCAGTGAAAAACTGTTTTCTATATATCCAAGATGAAGAAATTATCTATCTCTCTGCAAAAAGTCGGCTTTATTTACAAAGTTTTCCCCCACTTAATTAAATTCAAAGGATATTCAACATCCTGTCGATAAACGCTTTAATTCTTTCTCATAGGCGATAGGATTTCAGATTTTTTTTAATAGTCTCGTATTGGAGATGAACCCATAAGGTTATGGTTTGTCAACATGACATCAAGGGTATTCGTTTACATCTGTCATCTTTTTAGAACTCAAAAAAACTTTATCTGATGATCTGAAATTCTTAAACACGAACAAGGTACAACCCTCCGTTGAAAACGTCTTTTCACTTCCTGGATGTTTGCTTCTCAGTCCTTCTTAGTCTACAACGCAATCAAACTGATAAATGCACAAATGCAATCTCACAAAGTCAGTTTAGTGTTTGGCAAACATCTGCCTTGAATTATTCGACATAAAATTCTCTGTGCTCACAGGAACTCTAAAAGTGACAGTAAAAGCAATACCATCTGCTAAAATATTCAGATGGGGAAAAGGGGGTTTGCCATCTGGGAGACGTCGGGAGAGATGTTGTGCACGGTTGTTCTGAAATACGTTACAAAAATATACACGAAAGAGAAATTTAAGAGAATACGAGTGGAAACGCGCACAATGCTTTTCTAAGTCAGGCGATAAAGGTTGAACAACAATCTAAATGAATAAAAAGTGTGATAAAAATTTTTTAAAGCAATGATTTAATGAAAGTGAGGTTGAGGTAAGCAAAGCTTGTGAAACATTCCGGTAAAAAAATTCTTTTTCGTAATTGCTTAGAAGAAATAAAAAAATAGAGGGCGATAAAAGAAATGGAAAGAAAACAACCATATAAACAACTCAAAAGCATTTCATTTTCGAATGCTCTACGGCCCGTTTCTTTTTGGTGCAAATATTTTGGTTGGAATTGCCTCGGTTCTGTCGGATTTTGAAAGAAATGCGTCTCGTCTGTCAGTTTTTTCCCCCTCTCCACTGTAGTCTGTAGGAAACACACACACACACACTCACACACACACACAAATGCACACACACACACACATGCTTTTTCTTTGCTCTCCCATAATTCCGTATTTAGGGATTTAATGCATCGATTGCGTAGCCTTTCAAGAAGAACTTATTTGTGTCCGGTTCTTCTTGAAAAACATATTTGCTCTTTCTATCTACATTTCGCCCTTTTTCATTGTAAAGAAAAATTATTAAAAAATAACATTTTATTTGCTTACTTGAATTTTTAATTTTTTACCTCAACATTACTTAATAAATGAATGATTAAATTAAAGTAAATAATAAAATAATAATATTATTTACTAATGAGTTAAATAATCAAAATAGATTAAAACAAAATAAAATTCACCAATTTAAGTCCTGATGAAACTAGAAGATTGCCGTAATTGCTCCCAAACACTTTAAATTTATTTAAAAGTTAACTTAATACATTACCTTTAAAAAAAACAAACAGTGTTTGATATAAAAATAGAGTAAGTATCGCCTAACGGATTTTGTCACATTAGCAAAGCGTGAAAAGCTTAAAAGCATGAAAACTGTTAAATTGCTACGAAAATTAAACATAAACACTTCCTTAGGGTGTTTCAAGGATTTCGCGGATGCGAGAAAAAAATCGCGAATCCAAATAAGGTCAGTTCCAATGAAAGTTATCGCGGATCTGAATTCACAAATCACGAAGCGCGAATATCCGAGGTCTAATTGTAGAATAAAATAATTCAAAATTTTTTGAGTTCACTATTTTTTTTCACTGTTTGTACATCGCTATTAAATGTCTTGCCTGTAGAATTTTGGAGATGATTTTTTTGGATGATGAATTTACTTAATGAGATCAGAGAAAAGATAATCTGTTGATGGACTGGAAGATAAAAATCTGACCGAAAACGTTTGTGAATGAATAGTCTAATGAATGAACAGTCAAAATCTCCACATCAGCAGTGAGCAGTCAAAATCTCAAAACAAAAGAATACAGTGAAAAACTGAAAATCAAAAAAAAAATAAAAAATTAAAAAAAATCAAAAAAAATCAAAGTTATCCAAAAAAACATCTCCAAAATTCTAGAGCCAAGATATTTTAACAGTGAAATACAGACAGTGAAAAATTTAGTGAATTCAAAAAATCTTTAATTATTTAATTCTATTACATTTTATTATTTAATTGCAAAGCCAACGATAAAAAAAAACATCCTGAATGAATTTGCCTTATTCTTGTGTTTTTTAGTGTGCTGAAACCGAATCTGCTTTTAGATTTTTTTCTATCACGTCACGTTTCCAAATTATGCACATAGAGACTTAAATATTAAAGTAATGAGTGTGAAGAGAAGCCGCTGCAATGTTAAAGTATCCATATGTTTTGGGCCACAATGAAATTCATCAGGCCCCAAACTCTGAATAATTAAAAAAAAGTTTTTTAATTTTATTTTTGGTTGGCTTGTGTTATTTACTTTAATCCTTATTTATTAAAGGGAACTCTACGGTCATATACAACTTTAATTAAATCGAAAGCGTAACCTATTAAAAACATTTTAATTCGAACTCTAAATGTGTGAAAAAACAAAAATAATGAGCACAATTTGAAATAGGGAGACATCCATCTTGGATGGAGGCGTTACGTAGTTGGAGTTGGAGACGTCCGATGCAACACCACCGAGAGAGAAGGCCTCATCCAACACCACCTAGACAGAAGACCTGGGCTGTATACATTGTTACATCATCATCAAACGGCCAAATTTAGGGCTTATTATTGGTAGAAATACGATTAACAATAGCCGCTTCTGTGTGATGTAACAATGTACAACCTCTGACAATTAAGTTCGGTGAATGAGTTCACACAACAAAATGCAAAACAGATAGAGCCACCTTTACTTTATTGTCCTTCGAAATAATCACCCTGGAAGGCAATACACTTTTGGGATCGGGTGTATAAATCCTGGAAGCTCCTTAGGGATGGCTTTAAGTTCACGTGTCACATTTGCTTGAATGTCAGGAATGTCCGCAAATCTGTGTCCCTTTAAGGCCCGTTTCAGGCGTGGGAAGAAGAAAAAGTCTGCCGGTGCCAAGTCTGGTGAATAAGGTGGATGAGCTATGGATACGACCCCTTTGTTGGCCAGAAACTGTTGCACGATTACGGCAGTGTTCCTCTTTGATCCATTATCCACAGTTACGTGCGCACGCTACACCTTCAACTGAAGAAACGAGCGTCTGCTAAACCATTGCACGCACAAACGTGACCTGTCTGAACTTGCTTAAACAATAACTGGGCTTGTATTCACATGCATTGTTACTCGCGTAAAGCTCGCACAGATTAGGGTGTGACGTCATTCACCGAACTTAATTGTCAGAGGTTGTATGACGTTTCTGTGCTCAGGCCTTCTGTCTAGGTGGTGTTGCCTCATCACTGAAACGTCATACATTGTTACATCACCTAACTTGGTCATAATTTAGGGCTTATTATTGCTAGAAATACTATTAACAATTGACGACATTAGGTGATATAACAATGTATGACGATTCTGTGCGCAGGCCTTCTCTCACGGTGGTGTTGTCCGAAGTCGCCCTGACCCCACATCTCCTATAGCAATACCGTCTAGAGAGAAAGCCTTTGCACGAAAAAGCCTTCTTTCTAGGAGGTATTGCTCGAGGCCAACGAGAGACAGGGGACACTCAAAAGTCACCTGAACATCGGGGTCCGAGCAACAATCCATCCTTCATTGTCTCCTTTTTGGATTTAACAATGAGTGTTTTTTCGTTTGTTGGACTTTCGTTGGCCTCGTATTTGACTCAAACTATGTCTCGTCCGGAAAAAAGTGGCCAGCCAGAGCGGAGTACAAAAGTGCCGTTTTTCGCTTTCCAAAGCTGTTTTTTTTTATAATGAAATTATGGACCAAAATTAAAAATTTCAACGAAGATGTATTATATTCATATCAAAGAATGGCATCGATTCTTAAAAAAAAAAATTATAATCGATTCTTTGCATAGAATTGCCCTTTAAATATATGTTGAGGTTAAAAAAATCAACTAAACCAATAAACTAGATTAAAAGACCTCAACCTCTCACTTAAAAAAACATATAAAAAATAACTCCTCGTCATCGCTTGCTGAAAATAAAATTCGTCCCAACACAAGTAGAAGATCATTAAATTATAAAAGAAAAGTTTACGTTCAAATTTAAAGCTTGATCTCCATCCTCGTGAGCTTCTTTGTAAGCGAATTTTTTTACGGTAAAATATAAGAGGAAAGGGGACCGGAAGAATAGATGTCAATTTCGAAAAAGTGAACGCAGGAAAAAAAATCAATATTAAAAAAAGAAGAGAATTTTATTAAAATTTGGTAGAAAAGAAATTAAATGGAAATCCATGATGAAATTATAATTAAAATTTTTAATGAATTAAAAAACTCTAAGCTTTCACGTAGACGTCTCTTTTTTTTTTTTTTTTTTTTTTTTTTTTTTTTTTTCTTTTTTTTGAATTTTTTTTTTTTATTTTCTTGCTTTTCGTGGAGTTTGAAATCTCAATATAACCAGAAACTTTCTTCTTTTTTTTCCTTGGAATGTATCCTAATTATTTTTGTGTCAGTCATTTTTAACCATGTGATCCGAGTGAAAAGCCTTGCGACCGACGAAAGGAGGGGAGAATGAGTCGGCGGTGCTTCTTCGGCATTCAACTAAACGGGAGGACGACGCGAACGAAAAGGAGAATTAAATTAAAAAATAATAGGGAAGGAAGTCGTTTGCTTTTAATTTAAGAACAGGAATGAAAAACAAAAAAACATAAGGAGAAAGTAAATCGATATCACGAGACCCATCTTTGAGTTCTGCAATTTTTACATAACAGAAAAAAAAATCAACATTATAAAAAAAACAGGAAGACGTTTTTCTAATTGATTATAGTCGGAAAATAGCTCTTTCCTACTAAACCTTTCTTCCTGTTCACAAACGATTTAAAAAATCGAGGAGTATGTACAAATTTGTAAAGGAAGCAAATGAGTCGGCGGTGCTTCTTAAATTTATCTTAAAAGTTAAAGCAATCTCAAATTTCTTTCTCTCATTTTACTCCTTTTGCCTTGCTATTTTCTTTCTTTATCCAAGATAGTTTCCATCCAAGACGCAATAAAGAATAGAGAGGGTAAGCAGAGAAACTATCTTAGACGCTAGGGAGGACATTTTACACACGCACTTTCATCATTAGTTGGAGGTTTTATGAGGTGCAAGAAATGAAGGAGATGCAAGTTTCCTGTCATTTCCTAAAGTCGGAGGAGAAAGTGATATAGAAGCCAATGTCGAGGGGCGCCGGAAGACGTTTCACTCGACATTGGCACTCGTTTGTTCACTTGCTACATTTAACCGCTGACATTGTTCACGTAGTTTTCAAGTGTGGGCTTTTTGTTTGAAAAGGAGCGTTTCATTCGATATTTATAACGCCAAGGCACATGCAGCTAATGGAACCTGTAACAACACGAAAATGAGATAACGTTGAGCTCATTTAAACGAAGCAAAAGCATGTTCGAGAAGACTGCTAGTAGAATACTGTCGTGATTGCATGTTTGATTGACGTTAATTGCAATAGTATATAATTAAATGATACGTTAGGATAATTACATAAAAATTCATTAAACAAAGGTGCTTTGTAAACAACTTAGAATTTTTCAGGCTTTATGCTTGTGTGAGTATTAAAATAATTATTTTAATGTCACAAGTTTAATGCAGTTGACATTTAATAGAACTAAAATATTAAAATATCAAAAGACACTTGGGATAATTTTTGTGAAGTTCTGCTAGCGCTGACTGTAGTCAACAAATGGTAACGAGCGCTTTATCATATCACAGTTTTAAAATATTCCAAAGTTTAAATCACTTTCATCATATTTTTAACTGATACGCTTTCTGTGATTTATTTTCTTCAAAAATTCCTCTAGCTGCCCATATCTGATTCTCTTTACAGATTCCTGTGGTTTATTTCCAAATTGACCGTGTAAAAAAAATAATTTCCATTGCATAAGAATTAAATGAGATCCATTCCAAAGAGGAAAACAATTAAGGAAGCAATTATTAGCATTTCACTTAATTAAATTTCTAAACACGTAAAATTCTGTAGCTTCCATTTCTGAACTCAGTTTGGTATGCTTCCAAGTCAGACATTAATATATTTACTAAACAGGTTGACAAAGCCGGGAATAAATGGCGAAACTAGTTGGAACTCCTGATGTCCCTCTGTTATACTGTAAAGCCACCACCTGTTTAGTTAATAGGAACAGTATTATGATCCATCCATCCACTGATTAATATATTTATTTCTTTCTAGGCTAAATTTCATTAGGTTTCTGTTTTGTCAGCTAAAATCATTATTGGTATTTCCAAAACTTTCCTCAAATAACCTCATAAAGCTACAGAATTGAATTTACTATGGAATTGCAGTCTTAAATAGGAAGCTTCTTCACTTCTTTACACTTTTAGCGACATCAAATAAAATATTTTATCTTACTTTTAAAGTTTTCCGTACTCTCAAATCAGACTCTCAACTTCACATGCCTACTCAGTTGTCGTTTGCACTCCGTTATACAGTACTGTCAAGCAGTTTGCTCACGACTTTTAAGAGTCTTCCACATTTTGCGCTTGATAAGACCTTCTTTCCAAGTAATGCATTTCACCTGGTCAGCCGGTTCCCTTTTCTTTTTTTCACCATCAATATTTGATGATACATCGCCGTATTGCACTTACGAGTAAAGGATTTCGGTGACATTTGCCTAAATCCAAAAGACGGTTGCAGAAAATATTTTTAGCTGTTAGAGGAGTGAAGGGAAAAGTGCACTCTAACTTCAAACCATCCTTAAAACTTGGAAAATGAAAGTATAGAAGTGAAAAATTTAAAAGAATATACAGGTTAGCCGTTTTATATCTGTTATATTTATGAGCAATATTACTACCGCGTAGAGGTTACTGATGCAGAAATTTCGGAATTTCAAATTTTAAAACGTTCTCGCAGGGGTGTTTCGTTAGATATTAGAAAACTAATGAAAAACTAGCAGTATTAGGCATTTTTGTTCCAACTCTTATATTCATAGAATTGATATGATAGAAATATCCTCGTGCATTTTATAGCATAGCATAGCAGCATTGTCGTCAGTATTGAAAAGTTCCGCACTATCATCGAAAGGAATTTAGTTCTCTTCAGCGACAACGCGGTGCCAAAAAGAAGTAGGCGGTTACGCATTCTACACATTCTAAGGAAGAAGTTCATTATTTTTTAATGGAAGAAAAATTGTCATATAACAGGTAGTGTTGAGCGATGCCCGATACTCGATACTTGTAAAATCGAGTATCACGTGATGTTTCTCAGATTCCTAAATTCTGGGCTGATTTTTTTTTAGTTCACTTTTAGAAAAATGTTGCAAAAAAAAAAGTTTCAGATTTAAATAACAAAAATCCTCTATATTTAAGTAAGTCTTTAATGCAATACATGAGAGAGAAATTTTTGAATACAGAAGACAATAGTATTTTGGCAATTTCAACTATCGTTGATCCAAGATTTAAAATTTCTGGATTTAACACAAAACAAAGCAGCGATAAAGCTAGAAATATGTTTAAAAAAATGAGTTATCAAATTTACTTCCTAATAGTAATTTAGTCACCAACAACAACGAATGTCGTAATGATAATAATATTTGGGTTGAATTAGATAGAGAGATTGAAATGACAACTAAAAGCACTGATAATAAAATTAGTATAGAAAATGTTATTCAGAATTACATTGCAGATGCATATGCTAAAAGATCTGAAAATCTTTTAAAATATTGGCAGGTTCATGAAGAAAATATTATATCACAGCTAGCACTAAAATATTTGTGTTAGTGCAACATCTGTGCCTTCTGAACGCGCATTTAGTAAAGCTGGAGTTAATCTCAAGAAAGAGGTCAAGAATGTAGAAAAATATAGATAAATTTCTATTCATAAATGTATAAAATGAATGAGGATAAATAACAATGTAATGTAAAAGCAATGTCTTTTTTTTTTGGTATCGAGCATCGGTAATTGATATCGACGATACCCACATGGATCGATGGTACCGAGGACTTCAGTTGAGTATCGCTCTACACTAATGACAGGTTCAAAATCGGTTTATACCTGAATTTTAAGTAGAATTGTCGCTATTACGACAGCGCATAAAGGTATATTTATGCAAACAATTAGCGTTCCTCATTCATGTAACCAAGTTAGATTATTTGAGTTATATTTTGAGAAGAAGTCTTAATTTTAATTTGTTCTCATTCTTGAGGGATACTTGAGCAATTTGATCATCGCGATTAAATTGAAAATGCCAATCCACGAACTATCGGTTTTTTTGTTTTTTTTTAGACACAAAAGTCATTTACGCTTTTTAACATGATGATGATGTATCAGGTTGTTGCAAAAGTTTCTTCCTGTTTTAGAACCCGTGGCCAAGAAGGGCTCATTTTCCGAGGGGGGTGTTCATATGTTTTCGAACAAATTATTGCATTCGATTCCTGAATATCTTTGCTATATTACATCCAAGAATCAACTTTCTGACTATACATCTGTGAGTG
>JAHWFO010000764.1:0-10647 GCA_023313115.1 Rhysida immarginata
GGGATAATTACACTTATAGGTAAGCAGAACAATCTCAAGTAGTTAAAGTAAAACTCCAAATTTGTTAAATAATAACTCAAGCGAAGGGACTCTCCATTCTTTGAAAAATCCGAAAAACAGGAATTCTAATGATATACCGGGAGTTTATTTAAATTCTTCTTGACCTGCTTCAGATTAAAATGATATCAGTCTTCACCACTGGGGAACATTACTGGATACATTAGTTCCGAGTTTTTCTTGACCTTGACGTAGTCCTAATACCGTCTTGCTCTATTTGAAACTCCCGTTGTTCAGATGTTCCCAATGCCTGTTTACCTTTTTCTGTTTTAGCTGCAGTTTCTGTGATCAATACTCATTCTTTCTCTTTCCTATCCAGATACATAATTCTTTGCCAGTCTTCTGGACGTTTGATAGGGAGTTTAAATACAGAGACGTGTGATTCCTCTGCCTCCTCAATAAAAGATGCCTTATTTATGTTCTGTCACTACATCATCATTTTATGCTCATTATTAATAATTCTTGGAAACGAACGTTCATTCATCGCATTTACACAAAATATAGTCAAAATCTATTTTTTTGAAATGTTTGGATCTGCTATGTGTCATGTCACGAGATGGACCTGCCCAGCAAAATGCCATCTGATAAAATAACAGGTGGTTCTAGGTTAATTAATAACCATACTAAAGATAAAAGTGAGGTGTTAGATCAATAGATGGAGCCAGAGAATAAAAGCGCGTATGAAGCCAGGTTGGCAGGTATACAACGTATACGTTTCCTCCCATATTAGTGGATGGTCCAGCATCCCCATAACTTTGTCCCGTTCGTCCAGCAAGTGAAGTGACCACAACCGATTATATCTTGTGGATTCCCCAGTTGGCTTGGCTTCCTGCTGTGGGAGGTATGCCTTTCATAATATGCATTTGGTGCCAGGTGTTCTCCTCCGTTACTCTCCATTTTGCGAGCTAGCGTTTGAAGTTATAGCTACGATCCTCGCCGCCAAAGATTATATGTATTAGCCATGCGCACTCTGTATAAAAATGCTTAATATTTTGAATTTTCAATTTACAAATTTGCAGTGCAATTTTGTTTGATTTGCCAACATATTAAAGGTATTCAATATAAATTGAATTGTTTCCCTCTTTCCCGTCACTGTCACATCTTCCTTAACTCTGGGTGGTAAAATTAACTAGTAGTTTTTAATAAGTGGCCATATGAACGTGACAGGAGGGGGAGGCACTTGTTAGGGAGCGGAAGTACGAGGCGGAAGGTTGGGCCATAGCAATAGTAGGCTTCCACTTTGCTAAGCATATGTTGTGTCTAGAAATAATTATTGGCTAATTTAATTTTTGTTCATTTGTGGTTTATTGTTGCCGAGGACGTTGCTCCGTGCTGTTGGTTGCACATTCTTCAGGTCCATTGTTTGGATGAGAGGGTGAGGCGCTAGGAAGGCGTCGAGCCGAACAGAAAATTGCAGTCGTTGGTACCCTGGACTACGTACACAAATTAACAGACGGAATCTTTTGGAGGAGAGGCGCTCGAAATGGAAATTTGGGGCTGTCGGAATACTTCTTAAAAAATCATCAGTGTTGGTGAGAAATTAATTGCTAAGAAGGAGTTATGTAGGGCAGGCCATAATAAGTAGGGTGTCTTTAGAAAAGTTGTCTATTATTAAATAGAGGTAGTAGTGTCAATGGAGTTAATAAGCAGAAATTAAGGGATTGGTTGAATAAGCAGCATTATAGTGAAGGCAGCATACAGCCGTTAAAAGATGATAAATCCTATAGAGAATTCATGTAACAATGAAAGAATATCCAGTTACATAAATTCATTCTCGTGTGGTATGCAAACTAAATTACGGAAGGAGAAATTTATTAGTCTGGAATTTCCGATGAAATGGGCAGTAGCTAATATAGGAAATGTTAGTGAAGGCGTTGCGATAATATGAGCAAAAGTGTATTATCGGAGGAAGGCGAGGAGCTGACAGAAATTAATGAAAGTTTAGTGCAAAAGCCGGATCTTAACCCATTGGCAAAAACTTCATAAAAAACGAAAGAAGCAGAGGAAAAATAAAAAGGTCGCTCTGGTCATACTTTCGGAAATAGAAAAAGACGAGAATAAAGTTATAGTTAATAATGTAGAAATGGAATGTGCTATTGTGGAAAGTGTAGTAGAGACCGGTACTTTGATTTCTGATAATACAGTAAGAAGAGGATTAATAACAAACGAATAATAAAGGAAGCTAAGATGAAAAAACTGTTCAAACAATCGGTATCTTTATCAGTGGCATGTGCTATGGATTGTATGGATGAACAAGCATTGTGCAATTGTCCAGCGGAGGTAGTAAATTTCCCAAAAGGTCAAGTATGCGGAATAAGAAATAATACTTTAGAATTCAGAGCTAGATTTAGTGATCGAATTGATCAGTTGATCATGAAAAAGTCTTTTCCGAGAAGGTGTAGGAAAGGCGTTAAAATAGATAATTTTAATCTTGATAAGGTGTAGGCCTAAGCTTTTATTAGAAGGGTTACTAGATAAGGAAGAGGCAGCCGTATTAAGTAAAAAGCAGAAACCTTCGGAAATAAGCAAAGAAATTAAGCTTCGAGGCAAAGAAGAAATTTTGTGTCCAGTTAAGGAATTACAGAAGGCGGTTATAAATACAAAGATAATGGTAGAAAAACCGTTAGATTATTCAGTAGGTTCAGATATTGCAACAGAGGCAGATCTAAATGCGAATAATTCGGTAAATCTAATTCTTTCTTAAGGAGAAAAGTTATGGATAAGAAGGGTAGAAGTAATGCAAAAATTAGTAATAAATAAGGATATGGAACCGGAGCTCTTTGAAACTGTCATAAAGGACTGGGCTCAAAAGGTCTTAAAAGATCGCGGGGGGAGCAGAAATACAGATCCATCGAAGGAGCTAAGAATTAAGTTTGAAAATTTACAAAAAGCTATGTTCAAAGGGTTTGTGTTCTTACAAAGTAAATGGATTTAAAGGGCATAGTTGAAAAATGCGGGAAATATGAATTTATTGCGTGTCCAACAGTAAACTCGATGAGGGTATTGCGTGATTGCAATAACAGAGGAGATACTCTCTCATTAAAACAAAATATAAAGAAAGAAAAAAAAGAGTTGGCCTCAGCTTTCTATAACGATAGAGGAGAATCGGACAGCAAAGGGACGCGAAATAATAGAGGAATTAATGCCAGAAATGCTCGGGAAACACGAGAGAATAGAGTTTGATATAAGAATGCTGATAGATAATAAAATTACATGTATTATAAAAGAAAAAGTCAGCAGATTTTCTCAAAGAGATTTGAATAAGACTTCACTTTTTCAGCAGCAAAGCAAAAGGAATTGAGAAGAATACGCGAAAATGGTTATAGAAAGAGATCGAAACTCACTAGGTATTACTAACAGAGAGAGTACAGAGAGAGTAAAATATTTAATAGAGATGAGCAAAAGGTTATACACGAAATAGGTGTCAACTATGAAAAAGAAAATAAATACCAGGAGTTGCTTACAGTTAATAAAGAGCAGGTAATTAAAATTGACAAGTTAAGTAAAACTATCGAGGAGCAAAAAGAGAGTAATAATGCAATATTAGAGATAGTTAACTTGTTACAATATAAGATAGAAAAATTAGAGGAAAAGATTGAGATCGGTAACCAGGTCGATCTTGCAAGAAAGGTTACACTTAAGGATGTTAATCAAGAAGATAGGCTCAAAAACGATAAGAAAATTGTTTCAGAAAAAGAAAGGAAGAATCAAATAGGGTCCAAAGAAGATTATAAAAAGGTTAAAAATCCTAGTAGTAGGACTAACAGTTTCTATGCTTCTAAAACTTTTGAGAAAAAGCATGAGGAAAGCAAACGTATTTCGAAAAAATTGCTACGAGCCAAAAATAGACAAGAACAGAATATTAGTAAGTATTCGGAACAGTAAGTATCCGAGAGAAAGGGCGAGTAATGTAAACAATAGAAAGAGTAAAAATAGTAATGTTTATGATAATTGCGAAGCCAAAGAGAATGCTAGGAATATTCTAGAAGAAAGTAGCCGTGGCGCAGTTTTCAGTAGAAGAACCCCCAGGTGTGAAATTATAATAATTTCCAGCCACAAACGAATTCTGAAGCTTGTCATTGCGGGTTTAGGGGGGATCATGTCATGTCACGAGGGAGCTGTTTTGCCATCTGATGATATAACAGTTGGTTCTAGGTTAATTAATAACCATACAAAGGGTAAAAGTAAGGTGTTAGTTCAACAGATGGAGCCAGGGAATAAAAGCGCATTTGATTGCGTAACACCTGAAGCCAGGTTGGCAGGTGGCCAAGGCAGTAAGAGGAGCATGCGTTGCAATAGCTCGTTACCTGCAAATTATAAAGGAGTAGGCCAAAAGCGCAGAAATCGCATTGGAGCACGTCGATTGGCAGCGCATATTTGCATAGGGGATGAACTAATTAAGAGCAAATGTAAGGCATTAACTTAATGCAAATTAAGTCTGAGACAAAGTACTTTAGAAAGTGTTCAGATTCCATCATTGACTTAATGTTTTGGAAAGAGACAAAGGATGGACGAATACCGATATTAGCAGCTGAAGCGAACGAAGGTAATCGCAAGGTTTCTAATGGCTATTTGAAATCGAGTTTTTCCTGTCAGAAACGGAGTTATCATCGGGAAAAATGGAACCGGGTTCGACTGTGCGATACAACTCCTAATTTGATGGTAAATGGAGAAACGACTTCAGTCTGCGGATATCGGCCATCTACTCCCAGTGCTAAAAGGATTTCTGACACTTGCTAAGGGCATCTCGACCGACAATTGGAGGAATCTCAACGTTCAGCAATTGCGGTGAACAAGTTGGTAAAGATTCCCACTCCCGAAGGACCCACAGGACTTACAATTAAGGCAAGCAATTCGCTCGTTAAAATCTTTTCGGCAAAACCAAAGTTCGAACTACTCTGGAGAAAAGGACTACCTGAGAAGACATTAAGAGGAACAGAGTAGATACAACGTACACTTTTGCCCTCATATAAGTTTCTCTGGGAAGTTCCAGCGTCACCACAGCTTTATCCCACTCGTCCAGCAAGTTGAAAGACCACAACCGATTACAAATTGTGGATTCCCCACTTGGCTTGGCTTCCTGCTGTGGGAGGTATGCCTTTCGTATTACTTGATATTATTAGGCTCTCAGAGCTTAGTCAATAGTAAAAGTCACATTAATTGCCTTGCTCTTAATTTGTTCTCACCATTGCATCTGCTTGTTTTATTTGATATCTAATACCATTTTTCTTTTTCATTGCGATGGGCCGGACCTGATCGTGATTTAACTTTTTATGGTTGCCACATTTCGAAGTAAGCGGTGCCAGGTTTTCTGCTCAGTTCCTCTCCGCTTTGCGGGCCAGATTTTGAAGTTATAGCTAAGATCCTCTCCACTAGAGATTATATGTATAAGCCGTGTGCACTCTGTTTAAAAAATGCTTAATATTTTGAAATTTCAATTTATAACCCATTATAGGTATTCAATATAAATTGAATTGTTTCCATCTTACCTATCACTGTCACATCTTCTTTAACTGTGGATGGTACAATTAATTAATATTTTTTAATCAGTGGTCATAAGAACGTGACACTATGCTACCAAAGGAGCTAGGTAATCTATTTTTTTATTAAATTTTGCAATATCCTAATAATAAACACATGCAAACGCTTAGAATTCATACAGTAAAAATTCATAATGAAAATTCGAAAAAATTTTTAAATGCTCACAATGGATGGACCTCTCCATGTATGCCACTTACTTTTCAAACCCGCTTATCCGTTAGGGTCGCGGGAGCAGCAGCCCTATGGAGGATCTCCAGCGATAGTAATCTTCCGCCAGCAGGCACATGTCCTCCCTGGTAATATCCAAGCGACTCGAACCCAGATTCTCCATGTAGTCTAGCCAATTAGTTCTAGGCCGACCCCTTGGTCTCTTACCCACTGGCTTGGAAAATAACAACTGCCTAGGAAGACCAGTTTGCAGCATCCGTATCACGTGGCCATACCAGCGCAACTGAGATCTCTCAATGCGGAGAAGTAGCGGCTAAACACCTAAAGACTCCCTTATATATTATGCCACTGCTAGTCAAAATAATTTCATAGACACGTAATCTTAATTTAGATGTTCTCCTTGATATTATTGCTATTCCCACTCTACTCTCAAGGAAAACTTAGCGATTCATCACTTTTATAGTGTAACAGTCGCCCATTATTCTATTAAATGCTTAACATTTGCTCAATACAGTACGGAGCCAAAGGACTCCTTCCTCTCTCGTCTTTCCACTCTTTTTCAATAGTCTGCTAACTCTACATTTATCTCTTGTTGACTTGCCTCAGATTAAAATGATATCCATCTTCACCACTGGGGAACATTACTGGATACTTTAGACCTAAGGTTCTTTGCCCTTGACGTAGAAGCTCTTATATCCTCTTACTCTATTTAAAACTCCCGATGTTCAGGTGTCTCCAATACCAGTATATATTTTTCTGTTTTAGCTGCAGAGTTTCTCTGACCAGTACTCGCTCTTTCTCTTTCCTTTCCAGACACAAATTTTTGCCAGTCGTCTGGACATTTAAAAAGCACTTTGCCACCTTAATATTCACTGCATCGTCATTTTAGGCTCATAATTAATAATTCTTAGAAACAAACAAATAATAGGCATTGTAGGTCATGAGATATATATTGTTGGTCCGTGCAGAGTATTTGTGAATTGCGTGTTGATACCATTGTTGATGCCTATTGTTGCACAAACTTTGTCTTGCATTGTTGATCATGTGATCAAATTATTAATATGCACTGCAATCATCATGAATATCGAGTTTTTATCGATAGTTATTATTTTTTCGAAATCTCAGGTAGACAGTGACTTTCCTCATATATTGAAGATCATGTATGCATAATTTCTTCAAGATCGGAATAAAACTGTTGATTTGTATAAGAAATATAGAAACAAACCACACATCCTTCTAGAAATATATAGAAGACTAGCAGACGTACCGGCGTTGCCCGGGATAATTACCCTTGTAGGTAAACAGAACAACCTCAAAAAGCTAAATTAAACCTCGAAATTGGTTAAATAACAACTCAATCACTAAAATATAGAGTGAAGGGACTCTCCATTCTAAAAAAATCCGAAAGACAGGAATTTACCTCTTCATTGAAAAAATCCATTCCAGGTGATACCCTGGGACTTGATTTACCGAAAAAAAGTTTTTTAAAGGCTCACAATGGACGGATCTCTCCAAGGATGCCTTTTTTACTCACGTAATCTTACTTAAGATGTACACTTGAAGTTGTTGCAATTTCCTTTCTCCTTTCGATATCTTGAAGCAAAAATTGGCCATTCATCACTTTGTGTAGTCTAGTGGTCGCCGATTCCTCTATTTACTTGCTTACCATTTGCTCAATACAGCACGGAGCTAAAGGAGTGCTTCCTCTATCGTCTTTCACTCTTTCTCAATAGTCTGCTAACTCATTATCTCCAGTTACTGATCATTTTCAAAGATTTTCAAGAAATTGTTAAGTACTAAGAATTCTCTTTTCTAAGAAAAGCCTGAATAACAGGAATTCTATGCATTGAATTCTATATTGCACAAACTTTGTCTTGCATTGTTGGTCATGTGACATATATCGGTCATCCTTGCATAGTGTTGGTGCATTGCGTGTTGACACTATTGTTGATACCTATTGTTGCACAAACTTTTATTTGCATTGCTGGTCATGAGATATTTCTCATTAATATGCCCTGCCGTAACCATAAATATCGATTTTTTTATCAATAATTATTATTTTTTTGAAATCTTTGGTAGACAGTGACCTTCTTCATGCTTTGAAGATCATGTATACAAAATTTTATCAGGATCGGAATAAAACTGTAGATTTGTATAAAAAACAAACAAAAAAACAAACATCCTTCTGTATATATATATATATATAGATACTAGCTAAGGTACCTGGCATTGCAAAGGTAAACAAAACAATCTCAGAAAATTAAATTAAATTTTGCATTATCTTAAAAATAAACACATGAAGATGCTCAGAATTCATACAGTAAAAATTCTTAATGAAAATCTCAAAAAATTTTTTTAAAGGCTCACAATGGCTAGACCTCTCCAAGGATACCACTCCTAGTCTAAATAATTTATTACTCACGTAATCTTACCTCAGATGTACACTTGATGATGTTGTAACTTCCACTCTTATCTCGATGTGTTGAAGCAAAACTTGGCCATTCATCACTTTGTGCATTCTAGCGGTCGCTGATTCTTCTATTTACTTGCTTCCCATTTGCTCAATAAATTACGGAGCTAAAGGAGTGCTTCCTCTGTCGTCTTTCCACTCTTTCTCAATAGTCTGCTTTCTCTCCATTATCACCAGTTACTGATCATTTTTAAAGATTTTCAAGAAATTGTTAAGTACTAAGAATTCTCTTCACTAAGAAAAGCCTGAATAACAGGAATTCTATGCATTGTTACAATTTGAAACTTATCCATATTGCATCATCATTTTATGTTCATTTTTATAATTCTTGGAAAGATTGCTTTAACATTACATCCTCATTCTGTGCTCATTGTTATTGGTGAATTGCGCGTTGATGCGAACACGATGGGACTATTTTTGCACAAACTTTGCCTTGCATTGTTGGTCATGAGATATACATTGTTGGTCCATTCAGTGTGTTTGTGAATTGCGTGCTGATACCATTGTTGATACCTATTGTTGTACAAACTTTGCCTTGCATTGTTGGTCATGAGATATTTTTCATTAATATGCCTCGCGATAAATACCCATTTCCGAATTTTTATTGACATTTATTATTTTTCCGAAATTTGAGGTAGACAGTGACCTTCCACATGCTTTGAATGTCAAGTATGCAAAATTTCATCAAGATCAGAATAAAAGTGTAGATTTGTATAAAAAACAAACAAATCCACAAACAAACCTACAAACAAACAAACATCCTTCTTTATATATATAGAAGAAGATAGATATATATAAAGAAGGATGTTTGTAGGTTTGTTTATGGGTTCGTGGGTTTGTTTGTGTGTTTGTTTGTTTGTTTGTTTTTTATACAAATCTACAGTTTTATTCCGATCCAGATAAAATTTCGCACACATGACCTTCAAAGCATGAGGAAGGTCACTGTCTACCTCAGATTTCGAAAAAATAACAATTATTGATAAAAAATCGATATTCATGGTTATGGCAGGGCATAATAATGAGAAATATCTCGAGACCAACAATGCTGGACAAAGTTTTTGCAATAATGGTATCAACACGCAATTCACAAACACTCTGCACGGACCAACAATATATATATACTAGAAGAGGTACCCGGCATTGCCCGGGATTATTACACTTGCACAAACTTTTCCTTTCATTGTTAGTCATGAGATATTGATTGTTGGTTTATGCAGAGCGTTTGTAAATTGCGTGTTGATACCATTGTTGATACCTATTTTTGTACAAACTTTGCCTTGCATTGTTGGTCATGAGATACTTCTCATTAATATGCCTTGCCATAACCATGAATATCGATTTTTTATCGATATTTATTATTTTTCCGAAATCTGAGGTAGACAGTGACCTTCCTCATGCTTTGAAGGTCATGTATGCGAAATTTCATCAAGATCGGAATAAAACTGTAGATTTGTATAAAAAACGTACAGACAGACCCACCCACAAACATCCTTTTTTATATATATAGAAGACTAGCAAAGATACCCGGCGTTGCCCGGGATAATTACACATGGATGTAAACAGAACAATCTCAAAAAATTAAATTAAATTTTGCAATATCTTAAAAATAAACACATGAAAATGCTTAAAATTAATACAGTAAAAATTCTTAATGAAAATTGGAAAAAAATCTTTTTAAAGGCTCACAATGGCTGGACCTCTCCAAGGATGCCACTGCTAGTCTAAATAATTTCTTACTCACATAATCTTACCTCAGATGTATACTTAGTGTTGTTGCAATTTCCACTCTACTCTCGATGTGTTGAAGTAAAACTTGGGCATTCATCACTTTGTACAGTCTAGCGGTCGCCGATTCTTCTATTTACTTGCTTCCCATTTGCTCAATACATCACGGAGCTAAAGGAGTGCTTCCTCTGTCGTCTTTCCACTCTTTCTCAATAGTCTGCTAACTCTCCATTATCTCCATTTACTGATCATTTTTAATAATTTTCAAGAAATTGTTAAGTACTAAGAACTCTCTTTTCTAAGAAAAGCTTGAATAACAGGAATTCTATGCATTGTTAGAAATTGAAACTTATCCATATTGCATCATCATTTTATGTTCATTGTTATAATTCTTGGAAAGGATAGCTTTATCATTGCATCATCATTTTGAGCTCATTGTTATTGGCGAATTGCGTGTTGAAACCATTGTTGATACCTATTGTTGCACAAACTTTTATTTGCATTGTTGGTCATGAGATATATATTGTTGTTCCGTGCAGAGTGTTTGTGAATTCCGTGTTGATACCATTGTTGCAAAAACTTCGTCTTGCATTGTTGGTCATGCGATATTTCTCATTAATATGCCCTGCTATAAACATGAATATCGATTTTTTATCAATAATTATTATTTTTTCGAAATCTGAAGT
>JAHWFO010000770.1:5548-49502 GCA_023313115.1 Rhysida immarginata
CTTCGAAAATAATATCCGGTATTTGTCTTGTTTTCACTTTCTTTATAATAGACGTAACATTTAAAAATTACATAAACAAGAAATTAATCCTCCTGAGGAAGGTATAGGAAAGTAGCGGAAGCGCTGAAGTCATCTATTTTTACCCTTTCATCTGCACTTTTAACTCCCCCCCCCCCCATTTTATAATCGAAAAATTGATTTTCTAGAAAGTAGTATTTAGAAAATGAAAATAAGCTCTATCTTCTTTCGTTTCTCATCATTTCCGATCTAATGATCCATCACATGCCATATGTTGCCATAGTTCTAAAGACCAAGTGACTGCCACCCCCACAACTCCGACCCTATAGGAGGTATCGCGATATGCGGCTTTCCTGTCTAACCCACTCCTTAGAGCATAAAGCCTGTTTCACATTACCACTTTTGCGAACGAAAATCGGACGACAAAATTTCGTACGGCATTTTCGCAGCCGGATGTAGCTTTCACATTACATGCGAAACGACCGACTGTCGGTTGCCTGGTACATACGATGCGAAAATCATGGGTCCAGTTCAATGACCTATTTCGCATCGGACCGATTCCACCATATGCGATTCCATCTTCTTTTCACTTGTAAATGACGGTATGCTATTAAAGAATTTAATATTCTTTGCCTGCGTAGCAGAATACACCGCCTTGCAAGCAATAAATGTTTCTTTCTTAAAATTAATGACGATGACCGAAAATCACGATACCCGACAGACAAGGCAGACATGTTTGTTTTCTTTGCGCATTTATTTGTGCATGCCGACGGCGCTGTCAATGTGAAAGCAACCTGTGAATTTCGGACGCAGATTCGTGGACCGTTGTCGTGTGCCAACGAGATTTCTGCCGTCCGAAATTCGGCCATATTTTGTCGTCGATTTTCGTTCGCAAAAGTGGTAATGTGAAACAGCCTTAAGGCTCATGCGTCGTGTGCAGTTAATGACGTGATTGTGGGCAGAATTTCAAAATGGAGGAGTAGCACATGCTGTTCTGCTATTATATTTGAAATATGCCTAATTATTATTGTGTAGCTCATAGATATAATTCGGATATTAGAAAAAAGGAAAACTTAGTCATGTATCCACGGATAAAACGTCAAGTTTCATCCATTCCCTCCACCTTCTGAACGTAGAAAAAGAAAATTGTGTTTGGATTTAGTTCGAAGAGAGACACTGCCCACAGGAAGGAGAAAAAATTTGTATTGCGCATTCTAGAGCTTGAGCATTGCGAGGAAGCCGCATATCACGATACCTCCTATTGGGACAATTTGGCTCAATCTTCATAGTAATGTTGATCTTGCTTAGAGGAATCTGCATACCGACAATCGACAATCGAACAGTGAAGTGAAAAGGACATGAGCGGTCCGGTAGCCGGGCTTCCATAACACACTCGCCCAAAGAGTAACCAGGGGAATTACACTGAGTTAGAGGAGAAGCCTAATCACCCTCTTGAGTCATCCTGAGGATAGCGTCCTTATCTTGTAGGACGAGGACTAGGATTGTGGATTGACGTAGTGATAACCCCGGACAAGTGCGGGTTAGGAGATCCAGTAGTCAGGGAAGACGCCCTTGTTGAGATCATCAAAGTTGACTTCTAGGACATGACGGGGTCTACGAAACCTTAAGGGACCCCTAAAAGCTAAGGAATGATCCAATATATTGGTTACCAAGGAATTATCATGACTCTCAATTTTCGTGAGCAGCTTCTTGAGGAGCATCTGGACAAAGCTACCAATGTGGCCCCTACCGAAGTCATCATGTATGGAGTAGTTGTTTGCGACTCTTCTGTCGAGTTGAGCAATGGTCCTGAGAGTTATATTTTGGAAGGTCTGGAGTTCCTTCCATCTCGGCTTGCATATAGTAGCCCAGGCAGGCATTCCGTGAAGCAATATAGAGCGGATCACAACCTTGTACAGCAAGAGCTTATTATCTAGTCCAAGCGCACTGTTCCTCCCCCAGAAGCGCAATCAGGCTGAACTTCGCCCTTTTTGCCTTATTGAGAGCATATTGAACGTGCTCATTCCAGTAATCAATCTTAACGCCAAGGTACTTGTAGCTCTTAACCCAGTCAAGGTTTCTTCCATATAGTATTTCTGCATACCGAATTTCACTCCTTTATATGCATAAATACGCGTAGACCTTTCGGTCCCCTCTAATTTCCGCCCCCGAAACTCCGACCCCAGTGGGCCAATCAAAACCAAACTAAATAGTGAAGATGCACATGCCCATAGTAAGCTACATTCCGAATTTCAACCTTCTACCTTAAAAAATGTGGAAATTATGAAGGGAACGGACGGACGGACGGACAGACAGACGGGCATTGTGAAAACAATAAGTAGCTCCATTCTTCCGCTACTTAATAATGATTTATGTAACTGTAATACGTAAAGAATTACAGATGTCCAATGGTTTATGTAACTGTGACCGGTGTACGAATCACCCGATAGTTCACTACCCGACGGTTAAACACCGACATTTAATCACGTCGATGTTTACTCACCTGACATTTAATCACCAGACATATAATCACGTGATTGTTTAATCACCGACGTTTAACCACCAATCGACAATCGAACAGTGAAGTGTACATTTCTTCAGGTGGGACGAAAGCAGTGCTTTCACGAAGCTCACCCTACCAGAATAAATTCCACATTAAATACACTGAAATAGGCAAGAAGCTTGATTAGCCCTAGAGGTCTTCTACATCAGGAAAGAAATATTAAGATTGACGATTGTCAGAAGATTGGGAGAGGGGGCGGAGGGGGGTATCACATCATCCAATAATCCGGGAAGGAAACGTTGCCAATGTCTTCGAAGTTGACATCAAGAATATGCATCGGTTTTCTTTATTTTGCATGCCACTTCATTTCCATCAGGTTATTCAGTATTTCCGCCACCAGGTCATTGTCATGGGTCTTCATCGTCTGCACCACATTCATCAGGAGATCTTGGACCCACTTTCCAATGTGAGTTAAGTTCAGATCCGAGTGGATGTAATGATTTCTTACGGTCCTTCTTCCATGCTGGGCAATGAGTCGTTATGTTCTCAGGGTAACATTCTGGAACGACTGAAGTTCACTTCATCTGCTTTTACATTTGGTTGCCCACGCAGGCATGCCATAGAGAAGGATGGTCCGAATCATCGTCTTGTACAGTAGCAGCTTATTGTCGATGCTGAGGGCACTGTTTCGACTCAGGAGAGCTATGAGGCTGTACTTAGCCCTCTTCGCTTTGTTCAAAACTTAAGTCACGTGACAATACCAGGATTGTCTTGAGTCGATTGTAACGCCAAGGTACTTGTAGATGTCGACCCATTCGAGTTCCTTATTGAATAGGACAAGAGAATCCGGGGGACGCTTAAGCTTTTTTTTGAAGTACACAGCTTTGCATTTTCCGACGTTAAGGTTCAGTTTCTAGCAATTAAAATAGACTTCAAATTTTTTCAATGCGTTCTGCAGATGAGTGATAACGTGAGATGGCTGAAAGCGCCCAAGCCATGATGGCAGTACCATCAGCATAGAAATATAAATTCCATTTTTCTGGTTTTGTGTAAACCATGTACAAAATAGCTAAATAAAATGGGCCCAAGGACAGGGCCTTGCTGGACACCGATCTTTACCTTGCGGAACGTGGAGAAGTTTTCGCCAAATTTAGCTTGATCTATCTTGAACCTGTCGCTAAGAAAAGATTTCACCATCAAAATCAAATCAGGAGTAAACTCGTCTCTAATCATCTTGTAGATTAGCCCTTCGTCCCACACTTGAATGGCTTTTCCGATAAAATTGTCGATAACTTACTCCGTAGGCATAAGCTCCTTTTAAATAGAAAGGATTCCACGAAGTTAATTCCAGAGACCACAAGCCCTAAATTTATTAGTATTGCTTATGATCCGCAATTAACTAAGGGCCTGAAAAAGATTTTTAGCGCTTGCAATTTAAAGATTGCATTCAAAAGTGGGAATACTTTGAAAGCACTCTTAGGAAATCCTAAAGATGCCATCCCACCTGTGGAAAAGTCGGGAATCTATCTGTTTCAATGTGATTTTTGTGAGAAGAACTATGTTGGTCAGAGCTCCAGAAATATTATTAAAAGGTGGAAAGAGCAGTTAGCTCATGTAAAATATGGCAGGTCGGACAGATCGAGAATCGCCAAACATGTTTTGGACACAGGTCATGGCGTTAATTCAGATAACTTTAAGCTACTTAGATCCGACAATTCAAGAGATCAATTAGACAGCTTAGAGAGAGAGTATAGAAATCTATAAAAGGGATTCTAAAAATTTATTAAATATGGACAAACGGCCGATCCCAAACTCTATTCTGCTTGATTTATTGAATTGATTCTTTTTTTTTTCCTTTCCTCCTCTGACAAGGTATCTCTTGTCATTTTATTGGCCCACTGTTTAACTTGTCCAATAGTCGTTATCCGCTTAACCAATGGGAGATATTCTTTTCAATTACCCCTCCCCCCCCCCCCATCTGGTTTATATATTCTCTAGCATGAAGATCGCTTTCTTGTCCCCCTGCGCTGAAGATGGCTACTTGGAGCCGAAATACGTATCCGGTATTTCAAATCTCCTTGTGGATTAGAAGTTCCCTCCGATTTTGGTTGTCAAACTGATATTTAAATGCCAGTTGTCTTACATGTTGTCAGTTTCGTTTAAACGGACAAGCTGTTCATGTGAAACATTATAATGAGTGAGAGGATTGTAACGTTTGGAAAAAACTTCGAAAGGCAAACAATGTGTATTACACGAGCAATATGAATTTCGAAAATACGTCAACGGGAACGTTCAGTTGCGTTGCAAACTTTATCAGAAATGTAAATGGCAAACCCGTATAACAACAAAGAACGATGAAATCGTAAGTGATAACAATCCTGAACACAATCATGACAGCAACAAAGAACATGATAGAAAGTTGTTGCTACTATGAAAGACAAGATGGGGGAAATTTCAGCTACAACAACTGCAGTCATAGACTCTGTAAATACAAATTTCGAAACACGTGTGCTGATGGCATTACCGAACAAAAGCCACGGATCCGAGGGGAGTGATTCAGCTACGAGCATCGAACTCAATAATCGTATTTCTAGGCGTCCTCCCAGCCCAGCTGCCCACCTGGATGCGATAGGCTCAGCGCCAGTTCCCAAGCTGTTGGAGGACCCCGACTCGACAGCAACTAGAGTCACGCCCAGCCCGACAGCGGACGACCACGACTTTGCAAGCGCGAGCCGCGGAGATCTCACGCTGCGAGCCGCGCTTGGCTGTCTCGTCTCCATTAAGGGATGCTGTTATTCACATTTAATTAAGTTTAGTTTAAAGGCATAGAAGTGGGCCACTTTAATCTCCTTCTCTGAATTGAACTTTTCTGTTAATACGAACAGTGTTTCTTTCCGTGAATGAAATAGACTTTGCTCAGATAAAGGTTGACATATTTGTCATTTCTTTGTCATAGTGTGGCCCTTTATTCATCCAAACCCAGGAGGGTCGCCACTCAGGAAAGTAGTCGTTCCCAGAAGCCCAGGATTTCAAACGGACTTTACAACGCATCAAATTAGCCTAGATGCCCGTTTCTCTTTACGATACCTTACGTTGTGGATGACTGCAATTAATCACGGCCTCTCACTCGACCACATTTGAAGACGTTATTCTGACTAGTATTTGTAAACTAAATTTCATCTATTTGAGAATTCATTAAAATTGTTATTTATGCCCTCTTCCTTTCTCTATCCACGACTATTTAAAACTGCCGAAAACTCAGCAATTTGATAATCTCTCATAAATCTTAATAAAAAGTCGTGATACATAGTCTGACAATGCCGTATTGTGTTGGCCGTCTGCCGTTATTGCGCAGTTAATAAGAAATAGTTCTCTGCAAAGAATGGTTGTGATTGGTCGAACTGTTTTTACAATTTTTGTCAAAAAAAAACCAAAAAGAAATGATCCAGAAATGCCCAAAAGACACGTTAAGTCCAAAATCGATTTTTTAGCGCCTACCGTAAAATGAAAGATTTTGGTGAAGAGTGGAGTGATAACTTGGGCTATATTTTTGGGCTAGTTTATTTGTCTTATTAGCGACAAGCAATGCTTTGGGCTATATTTGGACTAGTTCGGTTGTCGATTTGGGCTGTAGTCACCCTGCTCGACAGCCATCGGCATAATGCAACGCACTGCTATGAATCATTTCAGCAACGGAACGGCTTTCGTTGGAGCACAGTGCAAACGGTAACGGCAGACTATGAATTAAGCTTAAGAATAGCCATTCGTTGTTTACCAGTCTTGGCCATGGTACCTTCAGCAGATGTTACTCTAGCTTTCCTTATACTTGCTGTCAATATGCCAGACTACGAAAAAATGCCAGAGCTTTTATCGTATTTTGAACACGTATATTCGAGGCAGGCAGCGAGCAGGATGTGGTGAACTTTACAATCCCGCCATCTTCCCAATTGAAACGTGGACCATTTTGAAATAGCATCAGAAGGAATAGCCAGAACTACAAACACTGTTGAGGGTTGGCATTATGAATTACAGGCACTTTTTCAATGCTACCATCCGACATTATGGACTCTTATGAAAGGAATCGAGAAGAATATACAAATGAAGGCATTTTTGCAAGGCATCGCAGGTTCACAACCAACTGTGCCAAAAAGATATCATGGGAGGTACATGCTCATTCCAAGCTGCAGGTACAGAGTAGGAACAAGCTGCAGCTGCTCAAGTTGAGCAAAATGGGGAAAACGGCAGACCTGTCTGAGTTCCAAAATGGAGTTATTGTGGGAGCCCGTGTAGCTGGAGTAGATTTCCAGGACAGTACAACTGATCGGTAATCTCTAAAGGTCAGGTCTCCAAGGTGTTCAATGCGTGGAAACGGAATCCACAAGAGTTGTCGAAACTGCAGAGTTGTGGATCAAAAACAATCAACACAGATAGGGACAAAGTCATCTGAGACGGATTGTGCGGCATAACCGAAGGTCTACTGTGGAGCAACTGACGGCAGACTTCAATGAAGGATCATCGCAACCCATCTCCTCCAGAACAATGCGCCGAGAGTTGAAGCTAAGAGGGATGGGAAGTCGCATGTCAGTGAGAAAGCCGCTGGTGTCAGCAACAAACTGGAAAGTTCGCCTGCAGTGGTAAAGAACGGTGTGACTGGACAGTAGACGACTCGAAAAAGGTGATGTGGTCGGACGAGTCACGTTACACATTGTTTTGCACCGATGGCCGCAGAGAATTTGGCGGCAGCTCCATGATGTGATGGACTCCTCATGTGTTGTGAACTTGGTATCATGGTATGGGCCATGTTTTGTTTGTATGGCAAGGGTCCCCTGATATTCCTTGACAGTCGGGTGAAAGCCAAAGACTACCTGAACATTGTTGTAGATCAAGTCCATCCTGCAATGGTTCATTTGTACCCAAATGGTGACGGCTTCTTCATGGACAACAATGCTACTGTACATCGAACAAGAATTGTTCAGCAGTGGTTTTCTGAACATGACACCGAGTTGCAACATCTGCCATGGCCAGCGTAATCCGATCGAGAATGTTTGGGGCATGTTGGAAAGAGACATTCGTCGAAGGCATCCGCTTCCGTCTACTCTGCAGGACATGAAGGACTCTGACGAATGCATGGTCTGCGATTACCTTACCTGCATTGCAACACCTTGTAGAGTCCATGCCACACGGCGTATGTTCTATAATTACAGTCAAAGGAGGGTCAATAGCATATTGAACGAATGTTTCTATTTCATTGGCCTGTGTGTGTAGTCTTTCTGTACTTAATTATGTCATAATTTGCGAACTGTTATATCCTGCTTGTCTTCAGAATTTGATTTTTCAATGCCAGAGAGTGTGTATGAGGTTATTCGCCTCACTGGAAACTTCATTGGACATTAATTGTGCCATGTCAGGGGACTGAACTGCCCGTATTAATGTGAAACACCTTGTTTTCGAAATTTTACTGAGGTTGTTTTATTTTCTTTTCCGTTTTTTTTATTTGTTTTTTTTTTCTTCAATTTGTTAATTTAAGTAATAACTTCCGCATTTGAATAAAGATGGCATTTAAATTATTTTGTTACAAAGCTTTAAAACTCAGGATTTAAAGTGTCCACATTAATTTGAAGCAGACCTTAGACCCTCAACATATCTCCTATCTACAATTTTACGTTTACATATGAAACTATTAAAAGATAAAGGAGCAAAAACAAAATAAGAATGCCAAACACATTAAAAACCTTATTCTCTTCTTACTAGATTTTCTTTGTTTTTTTCTTTTCTCCCTTGAAATTATTTCACTGGAAAAGTTCACATCTGTAAATTTGATATCTTAATTTTTTCACTGGTCTGAAAATATAATACAAGTTTTTGCATCAGTTTTAAGAAAGCAATTACAGTTTAAAATTTTAGCAATATCAAACGCGAGTTCATAGCGTGAAATAAAATTACAAGTAATTTATTCGTAAATTATAGTAGGAAAGGTTCATGTGATTCACATAACAAATTAAATGTTTCTGTGATTTATATAATTAAACATAATTTAGAACTCTCACGTTTATTTTTTAAAAGGAAAACGTATTGTGGAATACAAAGAGTACTGAAATATTTGGCATAAGAATTATTAATAGTTATATACTTTTTATAACTTAAAAATTCCAATATTTAGTAACACAATTTCATCTCTTAATGCTATTCTCCATTTACAATATTCATTGAAAAATTAATGATATTTCAGAAATTATTTGGAGATTAGTATCTAGTTCTTAGTGAGAATATAGTTCATCAAAATTGCTTTGCGTACTCGAAAATTATTTTGAACATTTTCTTTTACAAAGCTACTCAATTAAACCAAATTTACATGGATTTAAGTAAGGAAGATATTCAGTTTTGTGATATTTATATTGCTATCCGAATCATTTATGTGCCTTGCCAATGAAGATTATTTTTCCTTCAGTTTTCCTTTTATTTCTTGAATAGCAATTATTCTTTTTTTGATTCCGATACTCGAGGGCGGTATGTTTTTGAATGAACACCCGCAGGTAAAATTTTGTATAATGTTCACAGTAGTGACCTAATGCGATTATTCATGTGGTGCTCAATCTAATAGATTAATAAATTATTTATTTCATTTATTAGCTTTGTAAACCTGTTTTAAAAGCTACGAATAGAAACGTTGACGACTCGGATATCATGGATTTTAAGGTATGTGAATGCACATTTCATTTCTGAACGAATCAGTTCACCAGCAGTTAATCCACATTTTTAAATAATTATAAAATGGTGGCAAGAGATTTAGCTCATGGAAACTGTGCTGCCTATAGCAATGATCTAGACTCTGACATCCTAAAACATTCCCTACATAGAAAAAGGCACCGTGATTCAAGACATATCCTTGATATCAATTTTGAAGACATAATATCTTCCTAGATTACTGGGTTTCATGGGTTTTTCGTTTGTGCAGCTTTATTAAGTGATATACTCCTAACTCAGACAATCGTCAATCAAATTTCCCTCCACCAGGGAGATAATTTTCTTCTTTCATACTGAGGATGACCTTTGTAGATATACGTGTATAAGGCTTCTTTCCTAGTTCAGTGTATTTCCTCCGGAATATGTTTTCCGAATAAAAAATAGTTTGAATAATTGGTGAGATTATGGAAACTATGGTTCAAATTCCACACCAATATCGACACATTACACTGTTCGAGTCGATTTAGCTCGTGTAAAATATGATAAGTCGGAAAGATATTTTTGGATGCTAATCATAGTATCGCTCCAAACGCACGTCAGTAATGCTTAAGCCAGGGTCGTCCAAATCGTGGGCAAAGCTCACGGGCAAAGCCGAGGAGATAGTCCAAAACTCAGGAGGGGAGTAGGTATAGTTTTTCCTATGCAGTGTTGACAGACTTTAGGGGGCGATTCTGTTAAATGAGGCATTATTTCTTTTGTTACTGATACTTGGTTGGTTGGTTTATTAGAATTTTTGGCGTCGACTATTAAGGTCAGTTTGCGCCTTTTACACAAGTTATATCTGTACGCACCCCGGGATAGACACAAACCTCCATGCCCACGGCGGGATTCGAACCCACGACTAGGTGGACTCGAGAACTAGAAAGCCTACGCCCTAGCCCTCTCGGCCATCTGGCCGGCTTGCATAACATGGCGCACATTCCGAAAGAGCATAAAATCACTGAACCAGTATTTAAACTGGAGTGGGAGTGTGCCCTGAGCGCGGGGGTGGGGGTGCCAAAAGAAACCCTTAAGCAATAAACACCCACGCGCGTCAGGAGCGGGTTGTTTTGACTTGCGCGGGGAGGTGTAATTTGGACAAGGAGCAGACGTGGGATGAACCATTAACAAACAATTTATTCAAATAAAGCATGTTAATATATTATAATATGCAAATTTCTTTGGGGCCCCACTCTTACAAACTAAGATAACAACAACTCATTAATCAAAAGTTTAATTAATTATTACTGGTTTAACTTCTATCATAAAAGAATCTGATTACACCTTCTTGCGTTTTCCTGTATGCTAAAAGCATCGCTTGATGCATGAGTGGGATCTCCTGATCAGCAAAGACTGCAATTATTGCTAACACCCCAACTGCAATGCAACTACTCGTCACTACCTTTAACCCACATCTAAACCTCACGACGATTAGGGGGCTCTCAGGAAGGCGTCGTACTCTCCTTTACAAAGATCCGAACCACGGTGGACTTACAAATGGCACACCTTAGGGTGGGACAACGGGGAGAGAGTGGTAACCCCTTACGCAAAATCAACAAACGCTTATACGCCACACAATAACAAACTATACACCCCCTAGACACCTCTTGGCTTAATAAAGGTACTACACATTGGCTGACACCAAAAAGGGTTTTCCAGGCATAGATTTTTCAATATTGCTCTTATTAAACTATTACCAATCCGTACTCATGCATCCAGCATAGCTTCACAAATCCCGAGCAATAGCCGGTTAGCATCACAGATTGCGAAGTAATACAGAGGATTAAATCTGACACAAGGGTCGCTTGAAATCCGTTATAACCTCCTGCAATTAGCAAGCACTGGTGAGATTCAAGCATTATGACCCATTTACTTAACGTAAATATAGCTGTTCAGCGTGCATATGCAAGAAAACACCACAGCACTTGAGATTAGACTTGAACTTGATATTGCACTTGACACGAATCGGTTTATACGGGCAGAAACATAACTCTGTTCCGATGGAATAAACCCGGGTTCACAAATGCACAAGCTACCCAAAATAAGAGAATAATTGGAGTCGATCTCACCAACTAGAAGTAAAGACACCGCCGACTTCTTATCTTAGTAGATTGCAATAACAAAAGAACGTCGATCGCAGCGTTCCATGGGGTTTCTCATTGACTTCATTAAAACAGGACAGATAATTACATTTGATCATTTGTTTAACAGTTATCAAATGCATCTGAACCATAGAAAATAAACTTATCATTTGCGCCAACTCCCTTTGACGATCGCTCGTTAACCATGTTGGGGGGGGGGAGACAAAAAACGAACGCTACCGCAAGCGGGCTTCCCCAACACCACCTAAACAAAAGGCCTGCGCACAGAAATTTCATACATTGTTACGTCATCATAAGTCGACCAAATTAAGGGCTTATTATTGGTTAAAACACGAGTAACAAAGGACGACTTAGATGATGTAACAATGTATGAAATTTCTGTGCGCTGGCCTTGTCTTTAGGTGGTGTTGGCTTCCCTCTCTAACAACCAAAAAAAAAACGTCGTTGCCAAGGGCAATCACTCTTCTAAAAAACAATTAATTCAACACCTTTGTTGTGAACTAAATTGCTGGAAACACTGCGACAACAAAGCATTAGTAAAATTGTTACTATTATTGCCACAGCTTCCCAACCTTATTGTTGCCACTTACAATTTGGAAAACATTACAATATCGCTAAAAGAAAAACAACTAATAACACAAACTGTCAGCAAATAAGCTCTTAAAATCTCACCAACTACACTCAACCAAATACACCCCTCAAACATCACAACCACTACAATTACGCTACACAATTCACAACACCGCAATCAAACTAAACTCACATAAACACAGCTAGAAAAATTAATTAATTTTCAACATCCTCTACATAACGAAACACACACACACTGACATCAGTCACAGGAGAATCTGTTGTTTTTTTTTTATTGTTCGCGGATCGGATTCTAAATGCTTAATATGCAATCGTGTCCTATCGGGAAAAGGAAAATACAATTCTACCTGATATCGAGAAAATTGACACATTAAAGCGAAGGAAATAAAATGGTAAAGTGCCTCGTTTTTTCTTGTTGTTTTTTTATTTTTACAGTGTCGAATTGATAATTAGCAACTCGACTTTAAGGAACTGATCAACGTAATGTGCAATAGGGGGGGGGGGAAAGGAAAATTACCCGCGTGCACGGGCGCTACTCGCGGACAGAAATCTTGGACAGCCCTGGCTTAAGCGATAAACAGAAAGTAACATATTCGTAATACAAAACTATTGATATTATCATATGCCATATCTTGATATTCTTAACGGGCATTGTTAAAACGCATGCAATTGATTCGAAGACATCCACGAAAATGCCTGAAAAGTTGATATAGCCGAGCCAGAGCGTAACCTCCGGGAAGGAAAGCTTTCTAGCTTAACTGTTAATCTCGAAGCCCTCGCACAGCCTGAAAACTACTGCACTGTTTGTTTGTTTACTAGTTTTACATTGTTTTTTTAAGCTTACTCTAAACAAAAAAACGTGTTTTTTCAGCGATTCAGAGAGCACTCAATAGCTGGCGCTATTATCGCAAAAGCCTGAACACTGTTAACGATTATTAACCATTGTTTAAGATTCGTTACATTGGGGAAGTTACAAGTTCGAAACGATAAATGGTTGCCTTTATACATTTCTATCATTTTTATTAAACATCAGGTGAAAAAGCTGAAAGATGAATACTTTTACGTATAAACAAAATTTAATTTTTTTTCAAATTCGTTTAAATATTTAATTTAATTATTAACTTCGTTCAAAAATGGGCTACCAGCATGGGAGGATAAGACCAGTTTCCACAGGTTACTTATTACGCAGATACGACAAATGATATTTTATGACGAAAAATGGAAAGTGGTCATATGATTGCGCCCCAGACTATCACCAGGTTCGCTATAATAGATGGCTATACAAAATTAAGGTATCATGAGTCATACGCTTTCCAATACATACAAAAGTACGAGGTTGTTAGAGGGAGGAAGTTGCCTCTTATGTGTACATCGCTATGGATTGGTTGTTTTCATGTGACGTCGTATGCTTACCTTCCTGTCGAGTCGTGTTTTTCCTCACAATTGAAACATCGATATGTACAAATATTCTATATATTTTTCCCGATATATCGAACATTCGACGTTTCAATGAAATATCGAGTAAAACATCCATGTTTGATTGATTCGCCTACATTTGTTTTAAAGTAATTGTATTAACATTGTAGCGTCCCCTCCCCCGCAATACCAATTATGTGATACTTATAACTCAGCGTCCAAGTACCTGGGGAGGGAAAAGCTAGGGTTCGGAACCGATAAAAGAAAACTCCTTACACCACTGTGGCAGACTATACATCAATTTATTAATTCCAAACATATATTTATTTGACAAAATATCCTTCCCTTCTAATTATAAACTTATCCCTAGGGGCCCCTTCTTTTAATGTATATGTATAAGTTAAGATTTACAAAAACGTGACCTAGTAAATCACAATGTTCAACACAGCTGGCACTCTTGTCATAGTAAAAGGAAAACCCTCAGCTAATAACAGTTTACTTGAGGCGGTGACGGCCGCTTGACTTTGAAATTGGGTGATACTGATAACTCACATTGCCGAATCAAATATTCCATATACACCAGCGCTTGAAAACGCAATGCTCTCCTTTAATGTGTAGAAAAGGGGGGAGGAACAGTGACCCCTCTTGGTCATTGTGAGCTATCGATTAAATCACCACTGGCAGCACTTGCTCAGTGACTTGCATCTTGCACTGTATGAGCATGCATACGCTAGTGCTTCCATTCCAAATTCAAAACTAATGCGCCGAATTACTACTCATACCTCAAAATATTGCTGAACTGATATCCAATTTTTATTGACAATGTGCTTAATAAAATTAGATTTCTTATTTAATGCTCTATTTTAAGCAGCTGTCGACATTAATAAAACTTAATCTAACATATACCAATAAAACTCGTGTGCTACTATTCATTTAGTCTTTCTTAATCTTTTATCTGACTATTATCCGTTGCTTCGTTGTACCGTTTATGCTCGGGTTCATGGTTTTGCCGCGAAGGGATCGAACGAACTCACCATATTTTCGTCATCTGGGCAATTACAAATGGCGGTTGATGACTTGCCATGTTCCACTTGGCTGTATCTTTCAAACAGGTTAGTTGAGTCAATAATCACTTCTACTGCCGTAATCAGGGTCCTTCATGAATGCACATCTCCGTTCAGTCAGTCAGGCGAGCCGAATAATCATGTTGGAAAAGAATTACAACATATATCAATAAATAAATTCAGTTTCAGAACTATGTTTGCATATTTACTTGGTTCCAGGTTACTTGTAATTTACTCCTTTTACGACCTGCAGTTATTTCTTAGCATAAAGTTCCAAAGAGACTCGATCTTGCATAAAAACAACTTTCTTCAGCTTAAATCAGTCATTAGTTTTATCTTTTGTAACGTTCCACAGAACAATAAATATTTTATGTCAGGACCTCTCTTAACAGCGACAAGACAAGAGAGCAAGAAAAAATAATAATAAGAATACAGAAGAAATTTTTACAACAAAACAAAAACACACGTTCCTCCAATTCGCCGAAAACGATCGCAACAATCCTCTGTTGGAAGCTGTGCTATCTTCTCCGAAATCCCATTAACAATGCAGCTCCAACAGAGGACCATGACGATCGCCTACGGCAAATTAATCTCTCAGACACGACAATACAATACACAAATTATTTCTAACGCACCACAAACAATAACCTCACACAACAAACAACCCTCACTACTATTACATAACCAACAAATGAACAAAACACTACGGATAATACACCTTATTTGCTATTGCCTCATTCCTCCCCCCATCAGACACACGTGACTCATAAAACATCACGTCACAACATATATAACCGTTGGCCTAATTTGCAACCTCGTAATTTATTTTGTAATTCGCATTCTGTCTTAAGAAAATAATTACCATTATCTTCCTGTTGTAGTTTGAAATACATTATTTACGAAAAATAACCCCTTAAAATTCACTCTCTACAATCATTTTTTATTTCGAGTCTAAGATATCTAGAGATTGTAAAAAAAAAAATATAAAATAAAAGCATTGACTATTTTTTACTGCTTAACCTGTTTCTTGAAGGGTTCATTATTCTTCCTATTTTAGAATAATCACATTGTACACTGGCTGCAAGAATAATCAGATAGTTTCTGGCAATTTTTGAAATATTTCAGGAAAAACGGAACTCATTAAGTTCCATTTTTTAGGAAACAAGCAGATCTATTACAAACTTTCTGAATCAAAATTTAATCTTGATCGTCATTGTCACTTAATTTTGATTATACTGTGCCCTTTTTATACTGCCTCAGCAAATGAACCCTGGGGCAGTTAGCGACTGCCTTAATTCTACTTCATCTCTTATAACCACTGACAGCAGGATCCATTATTGTCGTGCGATGTTATAAAAAAATTAACATAAATTCCAAATCGATGTTTAAAAAAACTAGATGCAAGTACAAAAATTATCTATTTCATGATCGATGTTTGAAAAACTGCTAATTTGATTAGTTGTTTCAGATTAGACCTACCTTGTTAATTATGTGCCTTGCCCTTCAAAAAAGTAGGCACTCTACTGCACTTGCACAGAGAGGGAAAAAGGAGAGGGGGGGGGGGGGGACGCAAAAAAAAAAATAAAAAAAAAGGATTAAGAAAGATTAGGGTCATAGCCGACACCTCGATTTTTGTATTATATTGCACATCGATAATCTCAAACGGCGATTCTTAAAGTAACGTACAGACCAAACGTACATTAAGTAGCTTTAAGCTGAAGCTCCTAACTTAGGCAATTTTGCTATCGACAAATAGTCGATATCTAAAACAGCACGGTTCATAAATAAAAAAGTTTATTTCCCAATGCGTGATATTTCTTTATGGAAATTATTTGCTTTTATGGCATTTTGTTACTACTTTAAGTAATACAGCAGTGAATTCGCAACATCTCCGCACTACATAAAAACCTACATAAAAATAACGGAGAGAGAAATATTCGAAACACATTATAACCTCCGACAATTAAATATTGAGACTGAGGTTATAAAATAAAATATAAACACAAGAGTAGGATATTATCTGCTTTTTTATTCAAAGTATATCCGTTTTGAAAATAAATACAGCGAGTGGCACGATCTAACAAAGATTAAAGCAAATTCTACATGTCTTGTGGTATTGACCAGACACTCATGTTATTACAGCCCTTTAGACATCTTAAACCATCTCCAGAAAGCCACCCGATCAATAGTAGCTTTAGTTTTGGGAACAAAAATAATCACAGGGGATAACTTGGAGAGTATGGTGGATGATTCAGCACCCACACTTGCTTGTGGGCCAAAATATATTGTACACATACTGATTGGCCAGTTTATTTGGAACATCCATGACTATGAAAATCCGTTTGCATAGCAATTACTACTATCAATTGCTCACGTGACAGTCGATACCAAAATAAAGCGAGAACACACCTATTAAATGCATATATGTTTGTGGAAGACCTCTGGGGTTAGTCAGGCTTTTTGCCTATTTCAGTGTATTTGATGTGGAATTTATCCTGGGAGGGTGAGCTTCGTGAAAGCACTGCTTTCGTCCCACCTGAAGAAATGTACACTTCACTGTTCGACTGTCGATTGCCTGTCAAATGCAAGTGGTTTGACCGTCACCATGGGGAAAACAAAAGATCTGAGCGACTTCAAGCGAAACCGCACGTCTTCTAGGCTTTTCCCGAACAATCATTTCAAGGGTTTACTAGGACTGGTTAAACAACCAAAAAACAACCAGCCAGAGACAAGCCTGTGGTCGCCAAAGACTCGTCGATCCAAGGGGTGAGCGTAGGATAGGAATGCTTGTTCGCGCGAATAGAAACGTCACCACTCGTCAACTAACCATGGATTACAACACTGGCCCGCAGAATAACTTCTCAGAATACACTACACGCCGTACATTGGCAAGGATGGGCTACAACAGCCGACGGCCAATCCTTTGATCTCCACCGAAAACCGCAAAAACCGTCTCCAATTTGCCCGTGATCACCAGCACTGAACCGTCGATGACTGGAAGAAGATCTACTGGTAGGATGAATTCCGTTTCCTATTGCACCATGCAGATGGCCGAGGCAGAATTTGGAGACAACAGCACGAAGCGATGAACCCCTCCTGTCTGGTTTCCACTATAGAGGCTGGTAGAGGCTCTGTAATGCTGGGGAATGTTGTCCTGGCATACTCTTGGTCCGCTGATACCTGCAGAACAACGCCTTAATGGTCAGGGCTACCTGAACATTGTTGCAGATCACGTTCATCACTTCATGGCTACTGTGTTTCTCCTATCGGAAGGATACTTCCAGCAGGACAATGCTCCATGTCACAAGGCACGTATCGTCATGGAATGGTTCCATAACCACGATAATGAATTTAACTTACTCATCTGGCACCACATTTGAACCTCGGATTTGAACCCAATAGAACATCTTTGGGACGAGCTGGGAAGAGTTACTCGAGGTATGGATCCACCACCATCCAATAAGCATCAAGTGGGAGAAGCTGTTGCAACCGCATGGACAAACATCACGGAACAATTGAATCCATGTCACGGCGATTTCGTACTGTTATTCTGCTAGGAGTGGTGCAACACAGTATTAGAGGGGTGTTCCTAATAAACTGGTCACTCAGTGTATACTGCGCGATACACTGATGCATTTCTCTTTAAAAATTTCTACAAATTACTCCTAATGCCTAAAACCATTTCTGTCAATGAGGATCTTAATTTGAAGGTTCGTAACTGAGCAAACTATGAAAATTACCATTTATCATTTTTTTTAAACATTCAACGAAAACGTTTATTATGATGTAACATTTCACATAAATAAGAAACATACTCAGTTTGTATCCATCGTTTTTTTTTCTTGTAAATTTAGAAATACACTTATATACCAACTCGATTTTTTGACGAATTGATATTAGAAGATATGCAGGGAGAAGAATTCGAGGTAAGATAAAACAAATTTTGAGATAATTCTTTGAAAATTTATAATACTCATGAGTGATTAAAACAGTTTAAATATTAAAATTTTGTATCGTTAAAATGGAGGGTGATCCAAATTAAGTATTTCTATTCAGTCCTATCAGAAGAAAGCGTTAAATTTGGTGCTTACACATTTCAAACTGAGAAAAGATGTTCAAAACATAAAAAAAAATGTTTCAAAAACTGCCATCGGGGAAGTTGCTGCAAGCTTAAAACTTATATAACATTAATGCCAGATGACATACGTTATCATTCGACGAGAATGATGGTTTCCATCGTTTGCTTGCCAAATATTCTATCTGAATTGTGAAAATGCTGTTGCCAATATTTACGCTCAGTAGGAAAGGACTCCATCTTATCCTCTGGATGACTTAACTAGGTTTCATCTGGCTTCTTGCCTAGTTCAGTGTACTTCCCTTGGTTACTTTCTGGACGAGTATGGCAGTGAAAGCTTTGCTTTCGGACTGCTCGTTTCGTTTTCCCTGCACTGTTCGATTGTCGATATACAGGGTGTATAACATGGCAGATATCTCGAAGCTAGCAGATAGGCGAGATCTGATGAATGTGGTTTATAGGTAATAGGGGGGGTGGGGAATTCATTGCCGCACTCAAATTTGACTTTGAATCCCAAATTTAAGGTCATCCATTTGCTAGCTCGAAAACTATTAAAGACAGAGAAAAATTTCCGATTCCTACTCTGTAGCGCAACACCACATTAGTCTAAAAAAATTTTAATCACACACTTCCCCTTTTATTTATTTATTTATTTATTTATTCCACCATTTTCACATAAAGGGAGAGTGACAGACATTCATAATCAAAAGAAAGGTAAAATTATTGAATATATAGTAAAAAGCAGTATACAAGTAATGTAAAACCTAAAATTAGCAGTGCAGCCTAATATTGTAAAAAAATTTCTCTTCAGATATTGTATGGAATCGAAAAAGAAATCGTGGTGAGGGGAAACAATATTTCCCACCCTATGAAGACGAGGAAGAGGGCCATTCATTTCAAAGTTAGTAGTGAGCACCTGTCGATAAAACAGTCCAAGGGAGCGTGTACGTCAAGGTATTCTAAGCTGGCAGCAACTCAAAAGGTCAGAGCAGTCGATGTTGGCATTAATAATCTTTTTTAAATAGATCGCGTCGTGGAGTTGTCTTCTTTTGATCAGGGGAAAAAGTCCCAGAAAATCCGCAACGGAGTCCATGGGCACCGAAGCATATAAGAACCCAAGTTTAATTCCTGCAATGCGTATACGTCTATCCTGAATTTTCTGGAGCCGTTGAGTATGACCAATCTGATGGGGAGCCCAGGCTACACTGCGGTATTCAAGAATTGTCTGACAAGTGCGACAAACAATATTCACTGAGTCCCATGTCTAATAATAAAACCGAGTGTTCTGGAAGCTTTGCGGCAAATATCGTCCATGTGAGAATCGGGGTTTATGTTAGAAGACGAGGTTACTCCAAGATCGCGTATGACGGTCTTTCGTGGCAACAAAGTATTTTCTATGTAGTAATCTGCAGTTATGGGACTAGCAGAGCGGAAGAAAGTTACAACTGATTTTGAGAAGATCTTGAAAGATTTTGAGAAAATGGGCGAGAGAAAAAATCAGTCAAGGTCAGGTTGGGCTAGCCGGGTTGGCTGAGGTGTGCTTCACTGCAGTTCAAATATATTAGAAACCTCAGCCAACCTGGCCAGCCCAACCTGACCTTGACTGACTCTTTCTCGCCCATTTTCTCAAAATCTTTCAAGGGGAAGGGTGTAATTAAAAATTGTTTTTAGGCTAATGTGGTATTGTCTACAGGGCAGCAATCGGAAATTTTTCTCTGTCTTTAATAGTTTTCGAGTTAGCAAATGGATGACCTTAAATTTGAGGGTCAAAGTCAAATTTGAGTGCGGCAATGAATTTCTCACCTCCCTATTCGTATCTATCTAGTACAGAGGGTACCTACTCCTACGAGGGAGTTTTGCGCCATCCCATTAAATAACGACTGCTACGAGATGACAGTAGCAGCCAGGACCGACGGCTTAACGTGCCCTCCGAAGCACGGGGGTTTCATGATGGAAGAGCTGCTGGGGATAAACGAACCAGAGGCTGTACCAACCGCTGAAAAACCAGCTATGGTCAATCGGCAAATGGGTCAGACCAAAGTCCTCCAACAGCCGCGCCCCAAATAGCTGTCCCGCCAGCGGTGGCCCTCAAGCCCTGGCCGTCACCCAACCAGCAGCTGGCCGCGCCTGAAGTTGCTGAACTCCATCGATTGGCAAGCCAACCGACGAGACAACCAGGCCACGGCCACCCCCTTCACCTCCCTATTACCTATAAACCACATTCATCTCATCTCGCCTACCTGGCAGCTTTGAGATATCTGCCATGCTACCAGATTTTTGGACACCCTGTATATTACAGTGGCGGCCAAATATTTAGGACCATCTGATTAATTGTTACGTTTTCATTTATTTATTACTTTGTAACAGTATATAATAATTACATAAATTACAAACTATATATTGCATCAAGTGCTACCAAAAATAAATTATAATTCAAAAGCAAAATGTTTATTATGAAGCAGGGCATCACTTTTACCACTACATTCACCGTTTAACGTGGCCATAAGTTTAGGACCAGTAGAGGTTTATTAAAAAAAAACTTAATATTTAGTGGGATAACCATGATTTTTGATTACTGCAGCACATCTTCGATTCATTGAGTCCACCAAAGTTACACAACGTTCAAAGGAAATTTCTTCCCATGCTTCTTTTGCAGCTTGAAATAACTGTACTTTATTGTTGAACTTTTTCAACTTCATTTTTCGATGATAGTCCCAGCCTGCGAACTGGGTACTGCTCCAACCAGCCCAAAGGGCATGTAGATAGCCTAATGCTTCCATGTCCGCAGTGGCGCAATTGGCTGGCGCATCTGCACGGTGAGCAGAAGGTTCCTGGTTCGATCCCAGGCTGTGGAATTTTCTTTCCTATTTTTCACCAATAATTTAAACATCTGAGGTATGGCGTGTATAAAAATCCTCATAGATCCAATTATTATTCTCTATTTTTTGTTTCACATCATTCCATAGCATCTCAATTGGGTTAAAATCTGGTGATTGGGAAGGCCATTTCATAACATTAATATAGTTTTTTTTTAACCACTCTGTAATGAGATTACTGGCATGTTTAGGGTCATTGTCTTGTTGAAATGTCCACTTCAGAGGCAAATTGTCATCAACGTAAGGCAACAGGGTATTTTCAAGAATATCTTTATAGACATAGCGATCCATTATCCCGTCAATTAACTTCAGAGGTCCTGTTCCTCGTCGAGAAAAACCATTATGTTACTACCTCCAAACTTGATAGTAGGCTTGATACAGCGAGGATCAAATTCATCTCCTTTTCTGCGCCTTACATACATTCTACCATCACTACCAAACAAATTAATCTTGGTTTCATCAGAAAAAAGTACGTTTTGCCATTGTTGAGGAGTCCAGGTGACATGAGCACGAGCAAATTCCAATCTAGCTTTTCTGTTTTTGAGAGACACTAATGGTTTCTTCCGTGCTACTCTGCCAAACAATTTAAACTGGTTCAATCGCCGTCTGATGGTTCTAGTGCTTACCGATGGCAATTTCAAACTCCGTATTGTAGTGTTGATATCTTTGGCAGTCCGCTGACGATCATTTGCTGACAAACGGTTGATGTGACGGTCCGTTCTTTCATCAGTTTTTCGAGATCTGCCACTTTTTGGTCGGTCTTTGAAATCTTTTTGTCTCATTGTAGAGTTGGATAGCACGTATGCATGATGTTTTGCTGCAGCCTAGCTGTTTTGCAATTACCGAATAGCTTAAACCTTGCTGTCTCAACTGTCTTACTCGCAACCGAGTTTCGGGCGAAATATTCTTTGCTTTTCCCATCTTTAAAAGTTCAAATATACATTAAAATGAATACATACATATTAAAGAAGTGATTTATTATTACATTCACAGTAATTTAAAACTTACATTTACATTGAGTTCATTTGTGTTCGACTTCTTTCACTTGCTCCTAAACTTTTGTCCACTTAACAAACTGGAGCAAACCCATTTTTATAAGGTAAAACTTGTTTGCATATATCGAATGTAACACTGTTTGACAGGGGTGGCAACTAGTAATTGTATTTTAGAAATTTTATAAATCTTTTGATTTTTAACTAATTTTATTCAATATAATGACGTAAAAAGTGAATTGTTTTCATGTGGTCCTAAACATTTGGCCGCCACTGTATTGGTTAGTTACTTATATTGAAAACAAAAACATAAAGGAACTATGAAATGTGACAATTAAATGTAATTGCGGTGGGAAATTGTTCTACTTTCGCGTCCTTACCTAGCGCTCTGTGTGGCCGTAGCTTAAGTGTGAAAATCATTGTGGTGGGGCACTGACTTTCTGCAAAATGAAGTCGAATGCCTCTTCTTTCAACTGCGGTAATAACCACTGGGACAGCATTTCAAGATAAGTGAAACCTGTGACGGTGGACTCCGCGAAGAAGAAACGTTTATCTTCGGAATATTACGTTCATGTCAATGTGGCGTGCGGAATTCCCGTCTTCCAAAATCTCAGATTATGGCTGATCACTTTTGCCTCATAAGTGAAACGTGGCTTCGTCAGTGAACACGAGTCTGTTCGCGGAACAAACCTCCTCCAGCCATTCTTGCAAATCTACGCAGAACTTTCTTTGTTTTGGTTTGTTGGTAGTTTTTTGGCCTCGGTACCTTGTGAAATTTGTAAGGCTTGAATTGGAGAGGCTTGCTTAACATGTGCCACACAATTGCTTGCACGAATGTTTCATAAATAAGTTGCACGAATATTTTGCATCATTTTGTTTTCGACACATGGGCCCCGTGTGCTTTTTTCCTTGCATAAGCACCCCACTTGTGATGTTGTGACCGTGGAGTGCTTCTTTCGCAAAATTGATCCGGAAATGTCTCTGAACGAAGAAGTTTTTGCTTAAATGTAAACGCCATGGACCTTTTTCCCGTGTCATACTCGCCGATTCAAAAACCTCAAAAAGACAATAAAAAATCTTATTTTTCAAATGTCACTGTCCTTGCCCACATCATAGGAGAGGAAAGGTAATGTGGGTAGCGAGTCCTTGTTGACAGTGGCAAAGAGGTATGACCATAGCCCAATGATGAACAAAAGGTGGCTTGTTAATTTTAACTATCCAAGTAACAGCGATCTCACATCCGATAGACGGGCTTATAAAAAATAAGCAATATTCTTTTTTAAGTTTATTTATATAATAATGAACATAGAAGAATTTATAAGAAGCTAGTTGTTAGCCGCGGCTTTGCTCGCCCGTGCCATCTGTTGAGGGGAATTACAAAGCAAAAGCTGGGAATTTCAAAAGGACTTAGGAAAGTGATGTTTTCCCGTGCGAAAGAGATATTTTCCCGCGGTAAAAAGTAGCCTATGTCACTCTCGAACCCTCCGACTATCTCCATGTAAAAAACACATCAATCCGTCACTCCGTATCGACGTGAAAGAAGAACAAAGAAACAAACAAACAAACACACCTTCACATTTATCATATTTGTATGGATTAGTATGGATTTCTTTGTTATTACTCCTCTTATACTGATTAATAACGAAATTTAACTAACTCTTGTTAGTACTTGACAGTCTTTAAAACTTTAATGGTTTCATATAAATTAGCTCAATTTTGGAGTCTTAGAATATAAGTGCTAAAATTATTTGGTAACAGCTATCTATCCGTCTCTAGATTGTAATGCTAAATTATATAATAAATGCTTCAAAAAAGGATTGAAATTGTAACTTTCCAACAAGCAAATTAGCTTTATACAAACTTTTAAAATGTAGTTGATTGCACACTTTTCATATTAACAACAGTTCTATTGTTTCAGATAACAGCTCAAGCCAGCGCAGTCAAAGCAGATAAAGACGACTATAGCTATAAGAAGGGTTTAATTCGGAGAGATGCACAGGATTACGTTGCTGAGGAACCGAAAGGTTTCAAAAACAAAGGGAAAGATAATCAAGAAGAGGTAAATGAAAAAGAAATAGAAGAAGGACACAATAACGAAAGGAGTGATGACGAAACAGATGATCAGAAGATCGGCGATGAAGATAAAATAGAAAAGCTTGAAAGCAAAAGGAAGAAACGGAGAGAAGATAAAAGATTGTTAGACGGAGATGAAGATATGGAAGATATCAGTAACAGGGAAAATGACGAGAGAGAAGAAACGGAAGATTTGGACAGTGAAACAGGTGATTATGAAATCTTGAATAAATTTAACATTTGAAATTTTCTAGAACTATTCAATAAATTACATATGGGTAAACTTAATTAGCAGATGATAATTACAATTCTGATGGGTTTATGGCGAAAAATTCCAAATCTAACAAGAGAATGAAGAGGGAAATCGCCCATGCAGATATCAAAAATGATTTATCGTATGAAAATTCCGAAGATAATGCGCCAAGTTATGGAGATGGAAAAGGTGAAGTGGGTGATTCAATATTTCATGCAGACGACGAAATTTTTCATAAAGTCAGATATGAACCGTTATTTGCGGGTGATACTATTCTCACAAATTCCCAAAAACATTACTACAAGAACTTAAACACCGGGAATACTCCAAAGGGTGACCCATATTCTCGGTGGCCAAACGGAGAAATATTCTATAAAATTCTCAGTAATGGTGAGTAGGAGTTTATTATCTCTATGAAGAATTTGTAATTCAACAGAACCGGATAACTAAAAAAATTGCTGACATTTCAGATCCGAACATCTGTTTCCTATCCAATACGTTGGCAATTTTTTTTTTTGTTTTACTGTTCAGTTTTTTGTGTATATTTTATGTTTTGTACTGTTATTTCCATTTGCAGTAAAATGAATTAATTTTATTAAACATTATAAAGCAATTTAAGCTAAAATAAAGCTAGGTCCATGGAACACAGGGCTGTATCCAGGGGGTTGGGGCTGAGGAGGCTGCACCCCCCCCCCCCGAATTGGCCACCATGTCAACTAAATCTGTTAGTTAGGCCAGTCCCCCACAGCCCCCCTCCGAAAAAAATTTTGGGTACGGCCCTGTCGGAACATGTGGTCTTTCGGCGGCAGGTTACTTTCTAAAGACTGAGGGCAAAATTTTCATCATCTGCAACATCAACGATTTCTAATACGTTTTTTACAGTTATTCTGTGTTTAAATATTAATCTTTTTCTCAATCTATTTTAGTCATAATTTTAATTCACTTTTCTCTATTAATTGCTTTGCCCCAGGTTGATGTTTTATGTTATGTAACTTCAGTTATACATAAGCTATTATTCAATGAAAGCAATCTACAGGGTGTTTCTATTATTCAGCCATAATATACATGTTTGTTACTCTAAAACTATTACAGATTTTAACTTGATTTATTTTATTCACAAAGAAAAACTCAGAAAGTTTTTAGCATGCCTTAATAAATTTCAATGTGCTTCCCGTTTATGGCATGAAGGACGTCCAAGCAAAACTCGATTTCCTCCCATGTTCAGGCTAGCATTTCGGGGGTGATTTCAGCGATTGTTTCAATTATTTTGTTCTTGAGAGTTTCAATGTCATCAACGTTGGTCTTGTACACTCTGTCTTTCACATATCCCCAGTAGAAAAAATACAGAGGGTTCGCATCGGGCGAGCGAGGGGGCCAAGGGATTGGCCCATCCCTTCCAATCCATCGTCGTATCAAGGCACTGCCTAAATTGCAGGCCCCATTGAGGAGGTGCTCCATCTTGTTGGTAAACTATGTTGGACTGCAGTTCTTCCACCTGTTGAATCAAGTAGTTCTCCAGCATATCTGGGTAGGTTGCAGCGGTAATGTTGTCTTCAGCGATAAAGAAAGGTCTGATTACTCGATCATGCATTAAACCGCACCAAACAGTAACCTCTGGGCTGTTGCGTATATGCTTTCTTAGAACGTAGGGGTTTTGTGAGCCCCAAATGCGGTAGTTGTATCGGTTTACTGCTTCGAAAGTATGGAAAGTTGTCTCATCAGAAAACAAAACGTCCTCGAGGAAGGTGGGATCATTGTCGATTTTTTGGAGCATATCTTCAGCAAACTTCTTGCGCTTCAGTCAGTCATCTGGCTTCTGTTCATGCATCATCAGGATTTTGTAGGGTATAAGACAAAGGCGGTGCTTCACTATTTGATGTTCGGATGTCATTGACGAGCCGCTTGGCAAAGTGATTTACGGGAACAACGATCGAACGCCTCCCTGACCTTTTCCACTCTCTGTGGTGTCGCTGAACGTCTACCAGCACCCTGTTTGAAAAGGGTGTGACAGGCTTCCTGTGTTTAAAAATATTTCTTGCCATAGCTTAATTGACTTATGATTTGGAGGATCCTTTTTAAACTTTGTTTTGAACATTATCTGAACTGTAATCATTGACTTAAATTCCGCAAGCCATAACACGCATTGAGCTTTTTCTTGAACACTCACCATTGTTTACTGCGTCTTGCGAAAAATGGAACAACCTGCCAACAATGGTACCACGTGCCAACTGCGTGTTTCATTATCAACTCACGCGCGGCTAAGAAACTTTTTGAGACGTTAAAATATGTAATAGTTTTTGAGTAATAAACATGTATAATACGGGAGATAATTTAGAAACACCCTATATAATTAATTCAATTTATAATTAATTTCATTGATTGTTTTCATTGAATGAATTTTTGCCCAACATTAATTAAAAAAATTATTGTATATAAGCTACTATTTTCCCCTACCCTTCAACCTTTCCTCCTATAACAGCCTACCTCACTCTTCAATAACCCAATGCCTTCTCTAATTCCCCCGATTACAACCTCGGATTTAAACAAATCTCATGGTAAACCTTTACAATTCAACCCCTCCTCCACTATTTACAATACTCATTTCCAAAAAAGTTGGGACAGTGCAACATATAAGAAGAACTCCAACACATTTGTTTGGATTATTGTATTGCCGTTTATTTCAACGCATTACAATACATAAACGATAAATTAGGCATGGGATCACATATCTTATATGCTTAAACAAAGATACAGGTGGTTTTCCTGTTTGGCACGTGCAACACACTCCCAAAAAAGTGGGGACAGCACGGCGTTTACCACGGTGTGGCCTCACCTCTCCTCTTGATGACACACTGTAATCTTCTGTGCATCGATGACACCAATCTTTCTAACACCGTAACCGGAATTCTGTACCATTCCTGTTGGATATAGGTTTTCAGCTGTTCAACTGTCCGGGGTCGTCGCTGTCGTAGTTTTCGTTTAATAATACGCCAAACATTTTCTATAGGCGACAGATCCGGGCTGCAAGGGGGCCAATCCAACATACGAATGCGCTGCCGACGTAGCCATGCAGAAGTTATGCGCGCTGCATGCCGTCTGGCGTTGTCTTGTTGAAATATACACTGACGTCGTCCAAACAGGCGCCTCTTAGATGGCACCATAGCTTGTTCCAGGATCTGTATATACGCTTCAGCATTGACGGTGCCATTGCAGATGTGCAAGTCTCCCATTCCATGGCCACTAATACAGCCCCAGACCATGACAGACGGTGGTTTCTGTACCGAACGCCTGTAGCACGCGGGAATATCCTTTTCGTCTTTGGTCCGGAGTGTACGGCGTCCATTATTTCCGTAAACAATCGTAAAGGTTGATTCATCGGACCACAATATGTTCTTCCAGCGTGCTTGGGACCAATTGCGATGGGCTCGAGCCCATATCAGACGGCGACGTTGCTGTCGTTTGTTGATGTATGGCTTCCGTTGTGCACAGTATAACTTAAGTTTGCATTTGTGGATGCACCGGCGTACAGTATTCAACGATAATGGCTTCCCGAAGAAATCGTGGGCCCACGTGGCTATGTCCGTAATCGCAGCATTCCTATGCGTGACGCAGTGACGTCGGAGGATCCGAAGAGCTCGAGCATTCAGAATAGGTTTTCTACCTTGGCCTTTCCGAACTGTGATCTCACCACTATCTCGGTAGCGCTTGATAATATTATGTACTGTAGATGATGACAGGTTAAATCTTCTGGCTATTGCACGCTGAGAAACGTTGTTTGTGAATTCTTGAATGATTCGAACACGAAGATCTTCGCTAACTGGCTTGCCTCGACCCATCGTTCCGAATAAGTTACCTGAACGACGGATGGCAACTGTTATTTATACGGAATGTAGTACGACGTCATCATTCTAGATTATTCCCGAAAAATTCGGAAGGTTCCACTATTAACGGCGCTTTCTACAACATATGTCCCTACTATTTTGGAACGTGTTGCAACACCTCCATTCAAAATGAACGTCCCGGCCACGATACAAAATGTTTTGGTGCACACAGTATATTTATGTCATTTCATAAACGTATCTGCTATTTTGTATTCGCGAGAAAGTTTTGTTACATCACCCCTTTTTGTTTTTTCTATATATTTTGCACTGTCCCAACTTTTTTGGAAATGAGTATTGTACAATACTCATATTGTATCTTCAGTCTAAACATATGCAGTATTCCTGCTAACTCTGCTACTCTCTTTGTCACCTTATCCCTTTTCCAATATCCACCCAATCTTATAGCACTAACTGAGACAATGGTACAAATCGCCACTTGACATCCCGCCTCTGTCCAATTACGCTTTTGAAGCTTTACACCGGTCCTTTAAAAGAGATGGAGGTCGGAATTCTTTACATTACAATACCATTGCTTCTTACTGTACATGCACTCCTGATTTTGAAATCTTAACTCTCTTAATCAATAACAAATTCTTTTTCATTTCTCTTTATCGCCCTCCTTCAGGATCCTTTTCCCTCTTCTTTTTTCACTTCTCTTCTACAACTACTTGCCATTGAAATGGAATACTCGCCACGAGAATCTGTTTTTACACTTCAAGTCAAAATATTTCCATAATTTTTATTATAACAGAGTCAAATTTTTTTGTTAATCAGAAACCTACTTATAGCCCTTTTTAAACATGTAAAAGAAATTAAAATATTATTAATCGAATTTGCATAATGAGCTTTTTTTTCAAGACAGAAAAATGGAATACTCTCTTCACCGCGACAAAAAAATGGAATAATTTATTCACCAAGGCAAAAACAACGAAATGAGTAACAAAAAACAAACTAAATTTTACATTTGAGAAGTATACGATGTGAACATATCTAGTACTTGGTAGCTCCACCATTCGCATCAATGACTGCTTGTATTCTGCGCGGCATTGATCGTACCAATTTGGCACACTCCTCAGCAGTTATGTTAGACCAAATATCCATGATTGAAGCCTTTAACTCTTCAATTGTGGTTGACTTTTCACGCTGTAAGCGTTGCTTCATAACATTCCAGATGTTTTCGATCGGATTTAAATCCGGTGAATTCGCGGGCCAGGAAAGGGTGGGTACATCACGACTATTCAGCCACGCAACAGTCGATTTGGCAGCATGCGCTGGAGCCAAATCATGCTGAAAAAGGACATCGTCATCACCAAACTTTTCCAAAGTAGGTATCAAATAGAAGTCCAAGATGTCTTGATAAATACTGGCATTTACTGTTCCTTTTATGAACGTTAAAGAACCAGCTCCTTTTGCACAGATACACCCCCAGACCATGACACTTCCAGGAAACTTCACGCTTTTCTTCAAATTTTTGTCTTTATATTCTTCACCTTTTTTCCTCCATATTCTACATCCTTTATCACCATAAGTCACACAGAATTTAGATTCATCACTGAAATACACCCTACTCCAGTCATCCTCTGTCCAGTCAACATGTTGCTTGCACCAGTCCAAACTTTTTTTACGTTGTTTCGATGTCAAAAGCGGTTTAATTTTGGGCACACAGTTCTTAAATCCCAAATCATGCAAACGCCTTACAGTTGTACGATGAGACACAACAACTCCGGATTCTTTCCATTGCAAATGGTACTGCTTTGAAGTGCTGAATGGTTGTTGTGCAACGAGTTTCTGAAGTTTTCTGTCGTCTCTGGAACTTGTTTTCCACTGCTGCCCACATTTGTATCTTCGATTCATAGTTCCACGACCTTCCTTATGTCTCTTAATGATTTTTGAGACGGTGGATTGCGTGCAATGCAAACTGGCTGCGATCTACGATTGAGAGTAGCCTTGACTCTTTAGTGCAATAATACTTCTTCTTTTGGATGGGGACAAATCACGTTTTCCACCCATAACTGATGGATACTGGTGTCATATACATAGATCATAGAGAAAATTTAGAATCAATAGAAATTTTCTCTACCAGCAACGTTAAATATCTTGTAGAACAGAATATTCCATTTTTTTGTCGCAGTGAAAGGAATATTCCAATTTTCTGTCTTGAAAAAAAGGCTCATTATGCAAATTCGATTTATAATATTTTAATTTCTTTTACATGTTTAAAAAGGGCTATAAGTAGGTTTCTGATTAACAAAAAAATTTGACTCTGTTATAGTAAAAATTATGGAAATAATTTGACTTGAAGTGTAAAAACAGATTCTCGTGGCGAGTATTCCATTTCAATGGCAAGTAGTTGTATGCTCTTAGATATAAGTTCATCTAATAAAAAAATTATAATTTCAGGAGATTTCAGCCTTGACTTTTCTAAAACCTCTCAAAATGCAGGTTCCTTAACTAACCTAACATCCCGGATTGGACTCCTTGGAATCCTTTTCTGTTATCGACCAATACTTCTCATCACCTCTAGACAACATCAATAGGTTGCCATAATAGATTGCCACATTTCAGACCACCTTCCACTCTTTACAAGCTTTCTCCAATCCTTCCTTCTCTCAACATTCTTTGACCATTACTCCCAAAAGATGCCATATATTTTAACTTTTTCCTAGAAAAAACCGACTGGTCATCTATTTTAAACCACAATACGGATATTAATGTATTACTTGATTCCTTTTTAGCTCACGTTAATCTTGGTATAAATAGATATTTCCCCCCACCTCCTTCCACATCTAAACCCAAAACCAAGGTCTCCCCGACAATGCTAATCGTCAAAAGATGACATTGTTGAGGCGTCTTTAAAATAAGCTTATAACGAACAATTTAAAAAATTTATTGCCAAACAGCAAAGGCTTAGAAACACCAAACGAAAACACAGAATGTAATAAAAAAATTAAGAAAAATAACAAATAGACACCTAAGAAAACAATTCACAAATTAAGCATAAATAAAAAGTGAATAAATCAATAGCAATAATTCCTAGAATAAAACAAAAATAAAAAACTGACATCACATGTCACATACGATCCCTTATAAAATAACCCATACCCGATACATTCACTAACAATGATAAGGTATTAAACAACCTACAACTCCAAGCCTTAATCTATAGTCACCAGTTGCCTTTAAGAATACATGTACTATGATAGTCTACACGTGCCTGCTGTCTCAAATTATACCGCCCTCACAAGACAACTCGGTATGACTATTGGGCTCCTCTTCCCTATCAGGGTCCATAATTTCCAGTGAGTCAACTCGCACCAGAGACAACCCTCCTCAATGGTACAGCAACATCGAGTTCCTCATTGATTCTGTGTCTTGGTTCGGTAACTGGTTTGTTCACCCTTTTACCCCTTTTTTCCGCTGGCAGCAGACCTATTCGGGTTGCAGAAACCATAACTTCAGCCGATCAATATGGACTGTAACCCGATCATGCCTCTTTAACCCTCAATTTGGTATGTGACATCTGTTACCTTACCCACCACCCTGAAAGGACCTATATAGTTGACGGAAAACTTCTCCTTATGCCCCCCTTTCCTTAGTAACCATATCTTTCGCCCGATGTCTATCGGCCTGGCCATTTTACCTCTGTTAATGCGCTTAATCTTATCCTCCCGATGTTTTTGATTCGCCCTGCTTACCTCCTCCCCAATCGATAACAGCTTCTTAACTACGCCTGATTGATACTGTTCCATGCTGGCATTACCATTTATCTCATCCTCAGTCTCGCCCCACCTACGAGGTGCCACCGGGTCAAACCCAAATAAGAGGTAAGCAGGTACCTCCCGCAATGATTCATGGAAGCACGTCCTCAAAGACCATAATGCAAACGTTAAATACTTCATTCCAGTTCTCCGGGTGTTTCGCGCACAACGTCGTAATGGTCTCGCACAAGTTCTTGTTGCACCTTTCTGCAAGACCATTAGAAGTTGACCCATTGTTAACTTATGACTAATTCCCAGGTCTTCGTACATCGCGTTAAAAACTTCTGAGATAAAGATTCGGGCCCCTATCGCTAATCAACTGTGACAGGACCCCATACCTACAGATAATACTCTTTACGATAGCGCCAGCGACCGTATCAGCGGTTTGGTTAGGCAGGGCTCACGCCTCCAGAAACCAAATTAAAACATCGGTCATGAGGAGGATATACTTGTTGCCGATCTTGGACCTCCTTACCAGCCCCACAACATCGATTACCACTTTCTGAAAAGGGTAACTAGCCCCAATTCTTGGCTGCCATGGCACTTTAACTATGTTTTTCTTCGACCTCTGGCATATAGTGCAACCCTCAACCTTCTTCTTAACATCTGCACGCATCTCTGGCCAAAAATATAATTTCCTCAGTTTACGAAGATTAGCATCTGCGCCCCGATGGCCACCCATCATACTATCATGAATTGAACCAGTAATTTTTCCCAGAGCTCCCCTGGCAAACACACCGTAGGATGGGCATTTGGGTGTCTGTGGTCATAGCAAACCACCAGGCCCTCCACCAACACCAATTGCCCCATGGTCGGGACACCTCATTCTGGACCTGTAACTCAGCTACAATTCCTGCTAACCATGGGTCACCTGCCTGCCCTTCTCGCAGCTCGTCCCTTAAGTCCTGATCACCCTGGATCACCACTGTATTAATGCAGTGTCGAGATAACATGTAGAGCACACAATTCAGCCTACCCGGCATATGCATATAGTCCAGGCTGAACTCTTCAAGCTGTAAAGCCCAGCGAATGACCTGCTGGTTTGTGTCCTTCATGCGCTGGATGAAGATCAACAGCTTATGATCGGTGATCACTGTTGTCGGGAACCCCAGGATTATGTGTCTAAACTGTTTTGTGGCCAGGATAATCGTATTTTTTTGTAGTTTCAATCCAGATACTTTCCAGACAGGCCTCGTATATTGGACATAAAACATAACATTGGAGAAATTACGAGTCCCAAGATCTTATTCACATAATCATTCTGATTATCTGTACAGCTATCAAAGTCTCATTCCAAAAACCGTTCATAGAGTGATAGAAAAATCTAGTTCTGCAAATCTTACACACAGCATTTCTTCTTCTAGTACTTTTTCTGTGAGGTGTTCGTCATCCAAACATGTGTTCTTTATTCGAACACAAAAATCTTTCGCGAAAGTGTTCGTTATCCGATTTGTTCGCTATCGAACTGTCCGTTAACCGATCACCCACTATAATAGGAAGATACTGTCCTTAATCACAGAGAATGCAATCTCCAAGAAAATTGAGATTCTGTTTCTTTAAATATTAAGTTAATAATGCGTCATCATTAATAAAATGAGTTTTTTTAAGATAACCTTTTTACGCTTCTTCTAACAAATGTTAACTTTTGTTTGTTTTTTATACAGCAAGCATTTACACGGATCTCATAAAAGCAGCTGCAAAAGTATGGAGTGACTATTCTTGTGTAATCTTCAAAGATAGTTATGAAGAGGATAAACATCAGCTCCAAATATATTCTGCTCCTGGAGGGTACTGTAGATTTAGATAAAGTATATGTAGATACAGTTAACCATTGACAACGAGACCCCTGAAGCGGCCAGTCTCTTGATGAAAATGGGTGAGCAGACTGGGGAGGGACGTAGGCCGTTCTTTGCTTATGTTAAGTGAGTCACAAAGAAACAATTTGTCTCTCTGTCTTCCTTCCCTCCCAATTTCATCAACGGGTTGGTGGCCACATCAGGGGTTTCGTTGTCCACGGTTGACTGTAAAATGCAAGATGATATTAAAAAATAGGGTGAATTAAAATGTAAATGGGATATTTCAAATCCAATTATAATTCGGAATTACTTTAAAATTTTTCCCTTTCAATAAGGTTATTACGAAATTAATAAAATTGTCAAAAAAGGGAAACAAATGTATAAATGTGACAATAACAGTCTAACGATAAAACACAAAAACATTTTGTAATATGGTGTTCTGAATAAAACGCACTATGTACAATCTAGTGCATAAAGGTTTAGACTTAAGTCATAGTTGAGCACGTAAATAGCACATACCAAGCGTATCTTATCTTATCTTACTTGTACAGAGGGTAGATTATCGCAGAACGATCATCTGCGGCACTTACACCTTCAAGGGAGTTTTGCTCCATCCCAGTAACTAACGACTGCTACGAGATGACAGTAGCAGCCAGGACCGACGGCTTAACGTGCCCTCCGAAGCACGGGGGGTTCATGATGGAAGAGCTGCTGGCGAACGAACAAACCAGTGGCTATCACCAGCTGCTGGACATCCAGCATAGGTCACTCAGCAAATGGGTCAGACTAAAGTCCCCCAACAGCTGTGCCCCAAATAGCCGTCCCACCCGGCAGTGGTCCTCAAGCCACTGGCTGTCAGCCAGCCAGCAGCTGGCCGCGCCTGAAGTTGTTTAACTCCATCGATCAGCGAGCCAACCGACGAGACAACCAGGCCATGGCCACCCCCTACCAAGCGTATACCTGCTACTCTATTTTCATTTAGAAGGGACAGGTCCAGTCTAATCTGACTTGACTCTCAGTAAAAGTACCTGATTTTGCAACCGATCAACATCTGATAAGCTCAGTTCCTACGGAGCAGATAAAAATCGTTTTGCACTAGACTGTACATTAAAAGAGAAGTCTAAACAAATATGAATTTGGTCTAAAATTTAGCAATCTTAAAGGGTATGTAAAAAGTATAATTTGTTTTGATAGTAGATCGATTACATTCTCTAAAAATTAGATCTTATTAAATATTCTTTGATACGTGCATGGTGAAAAGGTGTATAAAAATTTAAACGATGGAGAAAAAAAAATTGATACAGCCCTACATGCTTCAACTCGAATCCGATATCCCTTCCACTGATGAAGAAATGTCAGCAACGACGATAATACAACTCCTTGCCAAAAAATTAGAATAACGGTATTATACGTTCTGAAGTTAAATTTGAGTGGAGAGTAATCACCGAACTTTTGTAGCTACAGGTTTAGACTTTTTTTCCTGGGTAATGTACTTATTCCTCTAGTCGACTTCAAAAGGAACATTATACAGGGTGATTACAAAAGAACTTCACACTTTTAAAAATTTAATACATCAAAGTCATTCAGAATATAGACACACCACATATGGATTTTTTAAAGAAAAACTCTTGAAGTTTATTGTGACACAGTTAAAGATGTTCAATATGCCCCCCTGTAGTCGAATTCGTCCCAAACCCGCATTAACATGTCTCCATCAATCCCATGTATCGCTACCGTAATGCGTTCTTTCAGCTCGTCTAGGTTACGGGGAAGGGGTAAGGTGAAGACCTTGTCCTTTACACACACCCATAAAAAGAAATCACAGCGGTGGATTGGTCGAGCAAACAATAACCTGGAACTTGCAAAGTGGCCATCGCAGAGCCCCGACCTCACACCTTGTGATTTCTTTTTATGAAGGTGTGTAAAGGACAAGATCTTCACCCTACCCCTTCCCCTTGACCTAGACGAGCTGAAAGAACGCATTACGGTAGCGATACGTGGGATTGATGGAGACATGTTAATGCGGGTTTGGGTCGAATTCGACTACCGCATTGATGTATGCCGTGTCACGACAGGGGGGCATATTGAACATCTTTAACTGTCACAATAAACTTCAAGAGTTTCTCTTTAAGAATTCGTATGTGGTGTGCCTATATTCAGAATAGCTGTGTGCCTATATTCAGAATAGCTTTGATGTAATAAATTTCTAAAAGTGTGAAGTTCTTTTGTAATCACCCTGTATTATTCAAAAATTAAAATTTATATTCAACAAATTGAAGATGACAAAATATTAGAATAATTCCAAGATAGAGACAAAAAATTATAATAATTTCCAAAACTGTCCAATTTGGTGAGCAGAAATCGGACGTATATCATGTCACAAAGCGAACAATATGTGATTTTTATGTGACTAAAAAAACTCGGGCACAAATTGCGAAAATCATGAAGTGTGTCACGAACTTAAAGGGACAGAGCTGTGGAAATTAACCAAATGGGTTATCGAGACACAGAGGACATACACTTTATTAAAATTAGCAGAATATATTTTATTCAAAGATAAGAACATGCATATATACATAAAGCGATAACTTCAAACTTTATACAAAATAAAGAGAGACGTTCTTATGAGAATGAATTCCATGGTCGATTAATTAATTTTTTTTAAGAAGGTACGTAACGAATAAAGCAAGTCAAAAGAAAAACTTGCGTACCTTAAGGCTTTAAATAAAAATTACATTTTGCGTAACTCGTTTTGTGACCTGTTACACAATTTAAGACATGAAAAAAAGGCTTTAAATACTTTTTATGACGGACCTCTCTATTCAAACCACAAGGCCTGGTTGCGTCTTCTCCAAATTTAGTTTTCTTGTGAGGAAACCAACTGCACCGCTGTAACTACAACCCCTGGCAAAAAATTCTGGAACATAATGCATCATTGCTCAGTTAGCTCCATTTATCTAAGTGTTAGGAAAAACATTAAGAACTGGTCACAAGTTTTGTTAATTTTTTATTAAAGAGCTATTCAAAGGCTAGAATCTGAACAAAAAGACATTGAGATTGTTGAATATAGAAATTAAGAAAAAAATTCCAAAGTTTGTGTCTACTGGAAAAAAAATATTGGAACATACGAAACTGTAGAAAAAGTAACGTAACATTGCCATCTTGGCTAATAAAGAACCAAAAACAGTTTTTCTAGTATTTTGTGGCACCTCCTTTGGCCTTAATGATTGCTTTTATGTGCTTTAGTATTGAAGCAATTAATGATTTGCAATAATCTTGTGGAATACTATTCCAACATTCATGCATTGCTTGCTTCAGTTCAACCTTCCTTGTGGGTTTCTTCTCATTCATACGTTTCTTTAGAAAACACCAAACATTTTCTATAAGGTTGATGTCAGGGCTGTTGGGTGGCCAGGACATTTTTTTTATTCCACTTTGTTCAAGAAATGCTTAATAATTTTTGTGCAATGACAAGAAGCATTGTCATCTTGAAAAATGACAATGGTGTCCAAGTCGTCAAACTGGTCTTCCATGATGGGAATAAGAAAATGCGTCAAAATCTCCTTGTAGGCTTCGGCATTAACTGTTCCTTTGACAATACAGAATTTGCCGACACCTATTGCCGACAATACACGAACAAATCATTACTCCGGTTGGAAACTTCTCCTTTTGTACGCGGCAATCTTGTTGAAACTTTTCATGAGTACGGTGCCAAACAAAGGTTCCTGCATCATCTCCACATCCAACAAGTACACGACTCTCATCACTAAACACAACTTTTTCCCAGTCACTCTGGTTCCAATGTTTATGCTGTCTGGCCCACTGAAGACGCTTTTGCATCTGCAATTTAGTAATGTGAGGTGCGGTTTCTGCTTTGCAACGTTTGAATCCAAGTTCGTGAAGCCGGTTTCTTACTGTTCTATCACTAACGTTTATTCTACACTTGCTCCATTCCGCATTAATCACTTTAGAAGATGCTTTTCTTATTCCAAGCAGATTTTCTTCAGTTTTCGGTCCTGCAATGCTGAAGTTTCTTTGATCGGCCATTCCTAGGTTGTGTTTTAGTTTTTAGTACTGCCGGTTTCTTGGAACCTATTCCAGATTCAGTTAACAGTTCCAAGCCCACATCCTACGATTTGTGCCACTTCTCTCTGTGTTTTACCATCTTCCATATGACGAACAACAAAGTTTTTGATATCACTAGAATAGTGCTTTCGTGCAGCCATGTTGAAACTTTCGCAAATCGAAATTAATAAAAAAAAAAATAGCTTGACCTTACCCTTTCTTTATGTATGCTTTTAAAAGTGGAACAATCCAAAATTTGCATCGCAAAAGATGTTACAGATTGTTTTAAAGCAATGTTCTGTTACTTTTTTTCATAGTTTCTTATGTTCCAATATTTTTTCCAGCAGGCACAAACTTTGGAATATTTTTTCTTAATTTCTTTATTCAACAATCTCAATGTCGTTTTGTTCAGATTGTAGCCTTTGAAGAGCCCTATAATAAAAATTTAACAAATTTATGGCCAGTTCTTAATATTTTTCCTAACCCTTAAATAAAAGCAGCTAACTGAGAAATGATTCATTATGTTCCAGAACTTTTTGCCAGGGGTTATAGGTAGGCGGCAATGCTGAGCGTTTACGTCCCCAGATCGATTCTGCCGGAAAGCTACGATATAAGAAAACGCCATTAATAATGGTCTTAAGAGACGCTTCAGAAACGCATAAAACAATTGTATCAAGGCAAACTTAATTCCTAAGCTAATTACCTCTCTAACCCTTTGATGGGCGTAACTCCATGCTTTACCAAATAAAACAAATTTAGCATTTACAAAATTTAGGAATTTATTAGGAATATGAGTGCTTTCGACAGAGATGACAAAACCATTAATAAAATCAAAGAAAACGTTGGCTTAACTGCTGTGAGGGGTGAAGGTGCTGAGGCTTTCCTCCAGGTATGCTGCTACCGTCCAGGGGAAAATTCCAGAGATACATTCCCCTGACGAGAAATGGGCTATGTCCAGGGCTGCAAAATGACGTGACGTTTCCACACTTGCGCAATGTACAAGACGACCACTGATTCCGCCAAATATCTTGAAAATACGCTACGCCAGAGGACGACTCCTGCGTGAAGAAAATTCCGCGACGGTGCTTATTTTGAAGATGACTAAAAAGTTTATGTGAGTTTGAACCACACATTCCGGACAGGCCCCGTATATTATTATATACAATTAAAATGCGACTATGCAGTTGCTTATCTTCCAAGATTTTGTAAACAACATTTTTTTGTTGATCGCCAGGAGCATAGATGCATAGGTTGTCTGGAGATCCAATGTATGTGAGCATTCCATTTACATTTGTCCATGTAAAAAACACGAATTATCCAAGTTTGCTTTCGCTACTTTAATGATTGTCCTCGTGCTTGGGATTGACATAGCAAAACGCAAATCAAAAGGAAAACTGGATCGTTTGAAAGAAAATAGAATGTTATTCTTTTCAATTGGAATGCGAGAAATCAGCACATAAATATTTTTTGGACAACCAGTGAGGATGTAGGCAATTCCTCACGCACATTCTAGTTGCATTGCAAAAGGTTTGGTGGAACAATACTGCGCAACAGAATGATAAGAGAGCCAACTTTGAGTTCAATACAATGTTGAGAACATCCAGGAAATTTTTGAGAATTAAGAATTCGATTGGAAATCTTGTTGTATCTTCATCTTCAAGGTTCTTATTCATTGATTTGGAACACCATAACGTGTTGATTAATTAGGATGATACCGTCATTTCTTGGAGCAAGTACTGCCGTCTCGCATAACTATTGAAAGTATTGTGATGTTGCCAATCTCAGCAATTTTATTTAATATTTTGAGATACCCTATCTCTAGCTGATCTAAATTTTGAACCAATACACGAAATAAGTTTTATAGAGGCCTTACAAAATAGTGCAAAAATAAGTAAATTTTGACGACTAGTTTCGGCATTTACTCCCATCTTTTTCAAGTCTGCATATGAGAGGAATTACAACAATTACATAATATATAAGGTACAAGGATTACAATGATTAGATTAAGTAACAAGTTATGATTGGGTGATGGATTACCAATTATAGAAAAGATAAGTAGTAATTGACAATTGGCTGCTTCTGATTGCCTAGTATGGATGTTTTCCCGTTGATGGATGTTTTCCCGTTGATGGATGTTTTCCCGTGGATGGATGTTTTCCCTGTATTGTAGTAAAATATACATCGATAATGAAAATTAAAAAGAGGGCTTCCCCTCTGTTAATTATTAAATTTTAACCAGATGGATGCCAACAAAATAGGACGGTAAACATCCCATCTTATTATTAATCTCCATCTCTTTAATTAAAAAATAAATAAAAAAAATCGCTAGGGCAACAAGTAGAATAATAGAGCACGTTGCACGGAAGCTAATTTTTGCGGATGTACGTAAGACAGTTTTTATCATGCGCTTAAAGCAATTTTTAATTTGTAAATTACCGCTACTTGCTTACTTACTTTTTAAACCCGCTTCTCCGTTATGGTCGGAGGGCAGCAGTCCTATGGAGGATCTCCAGCGTTCGCGATCTTCCGCCATCAGGCGCATGTCCTCCCTGGTAATACTAAAGCGACTACAACCTATATTCTCCATGCATTCTAGCCACCTGGTTCTAGGCCGACCCTTTGGTCTCTTACCCACCGGCTTGGAAAATAACAACTGCCTAGGAAGTACAGTTTGCGGCATCCGTATCACGTGGCCATACCAGCGAAACTGAGATCTCTCAATGTGGAGAAGTAGCGGCTCAACACCTAAAGATTCCCTTATTGTGCTGCTGTGCGCTCTATCTGCCACATCTCTTAGAAATCTCATTTCGGCCGCTTGTACCCGCGATCGCACTCTTTCGGTCATTACCCAAGCCTCATGACCATAGGTGAGAATGGGGACAAAAATAGATTTGAAGACTGATCTTGGCTTTGTTACCCAGATCCGTTTCGTTACCACGGATCGCCACAGTTCACGTCTTATACAGCTTGCTGCACCGATTCGAGCATCCAACTCTTTTTCCTGTCGCTCGTCACTCGTGAATGCAATCTTGAGATACTTGAACTTCTCCACCTTCTCCTCTTAGAAAATTAAACTTGTTACATATTTTTATGCATTTTTTACACTGGTGTTTATCTGTTAATTTTAAATAACCTCTAATAAGAATTTACTGTTCCTGGGAGAGTAATGGAAATAAGCTTTCCTCTAAAAATGAATTTACCACAGAAGGTTAACTATGTGACCTGTCCTTCCCACAAATGTAAATGTTCCCTTCCCAATAATAATAAAAGATAAGAGTGTACAAGAAAACAATGGCCACTGAGACTGGAATAAAATGCTAGCTGTACGGTATCTTCTCAATCTGTCTGCTACTGCTCGGCTCTGGCTCTGGCCACACTCGGGGACATCTGTAGTGTTGGTCTGTCCTGCGATGAAGGCTCGATGATGGCTTGGTGATGGGCTCAGTGATGGGCTCGATGATGGGTTCCTTCTCCAGCGGTGAAACGAAGTACTTTCTCGAGGCTGGCTGTGTGTTCAGGGGAAAACTGGTAATTTACGGGATCTTAAATTGATAAAGCAGGTGCTCTGCTATGGGAACTCCTTTACAAATCCTCGAATCGGGCAAACATAAATAAAACTATGTGGTGTGTATAAAAGTTTATCCTAAAACTTAAAACTTGAATAATCCTAATTTTGGGAATTTCTCAACTGAAGGGGAGGCCGTGGCCTGGTGGTCTTTCACTAAACAAAATCTCTGTGAAGTTAAGCAACATCAGGCACGGCTAGTTGCTGGATGGGTGACCATCAGTGATAGACAATCTTCACTCCCCCCCCCCCCGGGCTACTGCGACCATCATACAGCAGTCGTCAATCCACGTCCATCCAGGGACCCAACTCGTCAGCCTCTGGCCATACAGGTCCTGGATGGACGTATTGGATCCCAATTCATAAATTCATAAGATCTTGCGATAAAACAGTTGAAAGCCGAGTTAAAACTAAAAAAAAAATGAGTATGGACGCTGCACACACCGCTACTATGAAAGTCTAACCACTACTGATTTCGTTTTCACGCAGAATTCCTAGCTAAAACAGTCTCAGGTTTATTAACCAATCAAAACGTCTGAAAATGCTGGTCACCCACCAAAAGAAAGGTTTATCCCTTGTCAATCAAGGCTTTGAAGAAACCTACTCTAATTTTTCCTATACTAATTAAATCTCATCACTCACGTGACAATCAGTCGACATTTTGCTAACTTCAGAGTCACTTTGCTAACTTCGACATTTTGCTAACTCCAAAGTCACTTTCTTACCTGTGTTTCCATTGTTCTTTTTCCACCTACATCCTGTCCTAAAATTCGATCTCATCAATCTCTCTAACTCTGCCAATACTCTTGAACACAAGACCAACAACGAAAACAATGAGATGTAAAAAGAATCTCGCTTTCTCCCTTTGCTGACAAATGCCAAAGTGACACTTAATAAGCGATTCCTAACTCGCGCAGAAAAAAAAGAAATAATTTAAATATTAAACTTTATTTAATTCTAATCTAAATTAAATCCCTCTAAAACTTTATAAACAAATTCGAATTCTTTAAATTTCGAATTCCCAATAAACAAATACTAACGCGAATAATAATTGATTAATTTAAATAATTAATTTTGATATAGATTTTAAATTTGGATAATAAACGTTTACACAATCTTACACTAGCATTGTTCCAAAAACTAGAATCAACATGTCACATTTTAGGCCGTGGACAGTTTTACAGTTCAAAGAAGAGCTGATTAAACGAGGAGAAAGCACAACAGGGAAAAATTGACTCGATTTCCTTTGTTTGCAGGGCTGTGGAGATTTAGTTTCGGCTCTTCGGACCTATTCTACCACAAAACATGTGCATATATTTTTGGTTGCACCACACAACTGTGCATATATTTTATCTACTTCATTTTTTGGTGTCTGTTTCTCTGTCTAACCCATATCTCTCCTCATAGCATGTAAAATAGAAAGCTACGACAGAAAATCATGATCATTTTTAAAAATTTAAATATGTGTAATGTAAATGCGTACAGAAATATAGAATTGTGTAGGAAGAGAATAAGGTGATAAAAATAACAAGGCAATACAAGAGTTCAAGCTGATGTATGTATCACGAAGATTAGAAGCATACGGCATCAACTTTCTTAGAGTATTTCACTATCTAATGAACTTTGGGGTGGTTAGAGTAGTTACCTAGTTCGCAGGTTGGGATTGTCTCTCCTAAAGGGTAATATTCTTTAAAGAATAATTCAAGAATGATTAATGAGGGTTTTATTCTATGCCATATCCTAGATGTTTAAATTATTGATGAAAATAGGAAAGAAAATTTCACAGCCTGGATTCCAACCAGGGACCTTCAGCTCATCGCACAGATGCACTAACCAATTTTCTTCCTATTCTTGTCAATAATTTAAACATCTGAGATAAAACCGTCATTGACATTCTTGAGTTATTCTTTAATGAATATTACGCCTTAGGAAAGATAATCCTAACCTGCGTATCAGGTAACTGCTTTTACCAGTCCAAAGGATATGTAGATAGCGAAATGCTTCCATGTCCGCTGTGGTGCAATTGGTGAACACATCAGCGCGATGAGAAAAAGATTCCTTGTTCGAATCCAGACTGTAGAATTTTCTTTCCTATTTTCATCATTACATTAATTTAAACATCTGAGGTATGGAGTAGGATAAAGCCCTCACTGACCATTCTTGAATAATTTTCTGGAATAATTGGAGCTGCCATGAAAAAAAA